>CAOLHI010000324.1:0-525000 GCA_948474755.1 Ctenosaura bakeri | reverse complement strand
ATTACCCCACCCCGGAAGCCGGTAATTCTTCGTACGGTCAGACCTGCAACTGGAGAGGAATGAAGAAGGGGGCTAGGCTTTACTACTGCTGACCTGGAAAAGCAGTTCTACGTACAGCTAGACCCTGAATAATTGAATCTATAATGACTACAGCACTAACATGATTGTTGTAATATTATTTGTGTATTGTAGTTCTGTAGTGGTCTCATATACCTGCATATCTATCTGATACACAACCTTGCTGTCTCAGTCGTTTAGTGCCTGTTCTTTCCCCTTGGCCACAGAACCTTCGTCTTAGAGTTAGTTCAGCTCATCTGGATGAGAATTGCGATAGTCACCTCCACTTGTATTCAGATCAAGAAAAGCTAGCTCTAGCACTATCTCTAGTTGGAGTTCCAGGTTTGGCACTGGCAGATGGACTAGAGATCAATAAACTAGCCTGTGCCTTAGCTAAGAATATAAATGCTACCTCTAGAGCCCTCTCTCTCTCTGCTTAATAAAGAGTTACGTGATCTGAGAAATGCTGTCTTAGAAAATTGAGCTGGTATAGATTATCTTTTCCTCCTCCATCATATTGGATGTGAAGTTCATCAAAAGCTCTGTTGTTTTAATCTAACTGATAATAGCAATGCTGTAGAAGTGTAATTACGATATTTATACTGTGCCTTTGTATCCCTTGTTTCATGTGGTGCCTAAGTAATCTGTTTCAATTTTCGGCTAGTAAAACAGCAACACACTATGCCCTTATGGCTCAATAGGATGTTAATTGATATGTCTTCCATGGAATAATGTGTAAACTGTGCTATGGTTTTAAATTTGCTATGAAATGCTATAATTGTGTGAAATTATGCATTTAAGGGGGGAATGAAGCAGCCTCTGAGAGAGGGTCAGTCTAGGTAGCCACAAGACCCTATATATGCTCATAGTTGTAGAATCTAATAGGAGGAATCATCTGAAAGTGTGTCACAAGTCAAGGGATTTCCACATGCTGCATTAGCAATGATAATCAGAGTTGTTTCTGTTTTTGAATACAGAGTTTCGGTCACGGTGTACTAACTGCTGAAATGTTCTATAACATTGCCTGGAATGTAAATATCTGAAGAGTAAGAGGGTGTCAGAGAATATTGCACACATTGCAAAACCTCAGAGGGGCGGGCAAGAAGAAATGTCTTTGTACTATGTTCCTACAAAACTGTCTTGCAAACTGGTTTCGGGGCTCCTGGCTCTTTTGGAAGTGATTCCAGCCGAGTAGCCTGCACGCATAATTCAATAAATCTCTTTTACCTTATCTTCTGGTCTCTGAGTCTCAAAATTCTTGCAACAATGTATACAGGAAGTCCCTACTTTTTGACACTCTGTTATCTGATAACTTGCTGTTTTGATGCTTCCAAATTAAATACAAATTCCATTAATCTGATGGGTGTTCTGCTCTTTCCTCAGTCCTTCTTACCTACAGAGGCTCACTTGAAACTGATCACACACACATGCTGCTTACAAAGTGAACTGGGAGGGAAAAAAGGCACTAAGTCAGCTGAGAGACTTTGCAAGCAGCATGCGCAGGGTTGGTCCCAAGTGAGCCTCTGTAAGTCCTTCACACTCCCTACAGTACAGTACCTGGGTTCTGCTATCCAACCAATTCTGTTTTCTGACAGTGCTCCAGTCACGTAAGTGGGGGAAGCACATATAAAGTATACAAAGGTGGTAAGATGGAAATAAGAGCAACATCGTACAGCAACATGAAAATCAGGTTCCTGCTTATGTTTTGTGTGTATTTTTCTGTTCAAGGACAGAGAAACTTGTCTGTTCTTCTGGCACACACTGAAATTATTAGATTTGCTGTCCAAGGACTCCAAGTGTTACCCAGTATGTTGGGGGTCCCGAGAGGGCGCCCAAATTACCAAATAGAGTACAAGTTGGGGGAATTTCACTCGAGCACTCTCTCAGCTAAACGAGAGGCAGGGTAACTTTAGCAAGGATCTTTAACCCTATGTATACAGCGGCGGGTCAGAGAGTGGCTAGACAAGGTTTTCAAAGTGACAAACAATATTTTATTAAAGACAAGAATCACAAAAGACAAGACTTAAACTAACTAGCTGGGAAATAGAAACAGGTAGTTGCAAAGGATAGGCAATACGACACCTGGTCTTGTAGTCCTGGAGAGAAGCGGGGTTCCAGGGAAGAAGGCTCAGCGGGGCTCGCTGAGGGGAGTTTCCTTAGACAACTGGCAGCAAGGCGGGATGGAAGTCCAAAGTAATCCAAAGGAGTCCAAAGAGGGGAGACAGACTCAGTTATGGAGAATTGAGGGGAAAACTTCACTGGACAGAGCGGCAGCAAGGCTAGATGAAAGTCCAGGGTGATCCAAAGAAGTCCCAAAAGTGGAGACCTTTTATAGGGGAGTTTGTGCCTACCGGCTATGGCATGCCAGGTGAGAACAAAGGAAGTTTGGAGCTGGACAAAGGATTTGGAAAAGGTCAAGTCTGCATGATGAGCTTAATGCTCGATGACAATAGTTTAGCCAGTATGTAAATGTCCTGTCTAAAAGGACTAGTCTGGTGGAGAGCCGTGCAGCTATTGCTATTTGCAGTGGAAGTTCCCTGAAGCAACGAGCGAGGCTTGAGTTGCTGGCCTCAATGGGGTTTGGAATGTAAAACCATTAGCGGCCGCACCCTGTCCATGCCGGTCCGGAGAACCTCGCAAAAACGTGGAGTGGGGTGGCTGGAAAAGGGTCAAGCAAAGGCCAAATTGTTTGATATCAAAATGATATCTGGGGTCCTCACCAACAGTGCCATAGCTGGAGTAACGCAAGATTCAAAGCTTCAGGGTGCTTCCAAGTGCTAGGAGATATTCTTCTAGAACTTGGTGTTAACAAGGAAAAAATTATTCTACCAGAATGCATTGCTCAGCAATTATTAGTAAAACACACATAGATTCTATATAATAAGGTAAGTAAGTATCGTGGCATCATTCTTTGATTCCTGTAAAAAGGATCTGCCCTACTTCTGGTTGATATGTGAGATAGGGAGAAAGAATCTGGATCTGTATTGCACCCAAAACGGGCAGCTTACTCCTTAGAGTGCCTGCAGGTCTCAAAGGATGATGTGCAGAACAGGGAGTGCAAAGCGAGAGCATGCCCCTCATAAGAATTCTGCATCACCAGTGAAATTGTCTTCCATTTCCAAAATGTCTAGCACTGCATCAACCTAAAAGATCAGTTGAGCATTTAGAGATGCAATTTAGACATTCAAAGAAAAGGGGCAGGCAAAATTACCAGGGAAATGCTAACACAGCACGTGTGTTTTAGGTGCGCATGATTTTTGATGTCTCGCTCTCTGCAATGCTAGAAATTTGGTAACTGAAGGAAATTTTTTTTGGGGGGGGTAGAGTTCTTATTTTTTTAGGGCTAGGAATGTCCTAATTTTGCCTCACCCGTAGCTGAACCCCGGATGTAGGTAAAAAAACAGTTATTCGTATGAAAAAGATCCAGATGATATGAAGCGCTTCCAACACTTTAATTTTACGCTAAATATGATTTGAAAGTAGTTTTCGAGTGAAATCCATAAGGGCGCTTGCAATTCTGACATAAAACAACCAGTCGTCTAATCTGATTTGCATTAGGAATGAAGCTAGCCAAAGGTCATTTCTGCACGACACTCTTATAGCGCGATGATTCCACTTTCAACCTCCTATGGAATCCTGGGGTTTGCAGTTCCGGGAGGGGCCGGGCGGCCCCTCCCGGAACTGCAAACCCCAGGATTCCATAGGAGGTTGAAAGTGGAATCATCGCGCTATAAGAGTGTCGTGCGGAACTGTTAAAAGACTTCTCCCTGGTCAGAGAAAGCAAAGATTAAATTTTGGCGGGAGCGGAACAACGGGAGGGGACGGAACCACAGGCAGCCAATCAACGCGTAGTACACGAGAGAGCGCCTCCTCCCGGTGTTTCTAAACCTTTTTGACCCTATCGAGGGCCCGTAAAGGTTCCGGAAGTGTTGCAGTTGCTAGGCAGCGCGTTGCCAAGCAGCGGTGTCGCGTCCTCCTCGGCTTTGCCGGCTCGCAGGATGGCGGACGCCGAAGGCGAGGCTTTGCGGGGGACCTTCCCCAGCTTCATGGCGGAAGGGACGATGCTCAGCCAACGCGGGGAGCTTACCAAAGCGCTCGCCTGCTATACCTACGTGAGCTATTCGCTGTGTGACTGTTCAGGAGAGAGAGGGGCCATTGGGTGGGAGAAGGAGAAAGGATGCCATGGGGAATAAGATAGGAGGGGAGCCCCTGGGAGTGAAAGTGAGAGGGGAATCCCATGACAGAGCAGAGAAAGTTGGTGGGGGATTCATTTTGGGATGCAGGGGTGGGAGACCTGCAGCCCTCCAGATATTGTCGGACTGCAACTCCCAGCAGTCTTCAGCCATCATAGCCAATGGGGAGAGGTCATGAGAGTTGTAGTCTGACAACATCCGGAAAGCTACAGTTGCTCATCTGGAATCTAGTATCATAGCACCCAACAGAGGAAGATGATAATGGAAGATGGGTTGGGAAGAACTGTCTTGGTGGGTCATGGCAAGGCTGGAAGGAGGGCAGAAAGAGAATGAACAGGAGAAACTATTTGTACCATGGGGGAAGGGAGGCACCGGAGAGAGGGGCTGTGCAAGTAGGTAGTCATCACAGTGGTCTGGGAGGCAAACTTAGCACCCAGCTGTGGCTCGCTGCTGGTTGGCTCTGAAACTCACTCTTGCCTTTGAACGCTGGTGCCATTTCTGCACTAGACCGTTCTAGTGCTATTATTCCACTGTCAACATCCTATGGAATCCTGGAGTTTGCAGTTTAGAGAGGGGCCTTTGTCTCTAAACTGCAAACCCCAGGTCTATAGGATGTTGAAAGTGCAAAAATGGCACTATGCCCGTTTCCGCCCTACACTGTTATAGTGCTATTATTTCATTTTCAACCTCTGTGGAATTCTGGGGTTTGTAGTTTGCTGAGGCCCAGGAGCTTTCCCGCTGAGAATTCTAAAGGCCCCTCCCTAAACTGCAAACCCCAGGATTCCATAGGATGTTGAAAGTGGGATAAGAGCACTATAACACTGTAGTGCGGAAATGGCCTATAACAATCTAGTGTGGAAGTGACCTGTGAGCTTGAGAAAGGTAAGGAAATGATTAAAATAAGATATAAAGGCTTCAACTCCCATTTTCTTTCTCTTCCCATTGTCAGTTTGCAGCAGGCCTGTCTGAGGCTTCTCACCTCAGTCAGTATGAGTACACTGGACTCTAACAAGAGGGAGAGCAAGGACTTTGCCCCTTACTTCTCCTGACCCAGGGTCTTTCAGAGTTAAATCTCTGAATGGATGGCTGGATGCATTTTTTCCAGTACACCTGTATGATGTGTGAACATACACACCATCACATCTGTCACTTGCCATTTCTCAAGCTAGATCTGCTGAGCAAATGATATATTTTCAAGTGTTGAGAACAAGAGTGTAGGATTCTTATGTTTTACCAAAAATTAATTTAAAATTTAATTTAAATTAGTGCCACTGTAAAGCAGACTGCTTCAAAGAACATTAATGCTGCATCAGGAATGAAACTGGATTATGGCTTTCAGAGTTATGAGAATAATGTGATAAGATATCTCTGTTGTCATCTGGGAAAAGGAGAATGATATGGAATGGTCAGCTAGCTACTGTGACCATACTATTGACTATGAATGCCATATGTTTGTGTGTTAGGCCCTGCAGATCCAGCCAGGGGACCGGAACTGCCTTGTTGCCCGTTCGAAGTGCTACTTAAGACTAGGAGATACAGAAAATGCCTTGAAAGATGCAGAAGAGTCATTGGCAGCTGACAAGGAATTTACCAAGGTGGGAAATTAGTAGATAGGAAGGCCCACTCTAACCTTAAGGGCTAGCTTACTCATTTTATCAAAGAATATTTGGATTGATGATGCAGAGGTGTATGTATATTTCTCTCCTCTTTTATCATCCCACAAAGGGAGAAAAGCTAGTAACTGGATTAGAAAACTCTTTTGTAAGCAGCATATTAGGGGTTCAGTAGGGCAGCTGGATTGAAGGTGAATTTCTTGATAGGACTCTCTTCAGGGTAAAGAGAAGATATCCTTGGACCAGACTCAGACTCATCTTGGAATTTGTTGGATACCGAAAGAAACAAAACTCTAGGATAAAACTCTTGCAGTTGATGCTTGCTGTTCAGATACACATACATGATAACAGTATATAGCTCTTATAATATTGTTTTTCTGTTCAGTAATTCTGTTCTTTGTTATAGGGACTGTACCAAAAAGCAGAGGCTTTATACACCATGGGGGATTTTGAATTTGCTTTAGTCTTTTACCATCGGGGCCACAAGCTTCGACCAGAGTTGCAGAAATTCAGGCTGGGCATTCAGAAATGTCAAGAGGCTATAGAAAATTCTGTGGGAAGTAAGCCATTTTATTTTTATTAGGGGGTAATTTAAAATTTATTTTTGCTGTCCTGAACCTGACAGAAAGGTCATGCCTGAATAAAAAGTACACTGTTAATAGAAATAAATACAGTTAGATACTTAGAATCTTTTTTCAGAAAAAGTAAAATTATGAGAAAAGAGATTCCACCTAAACGTTAGGAAGAACTTACTGATGGTAAGAGCAGTTTGACACTGCCTTGGTGTGTGGTAGAGGCTCCTTCTTTGCATGGACATCTGCCAGGATTGCTTTGGTTGTGTATTCCTGCAAGTGGGGGGTGGACTGGATGGCCCTTGTGGTCTCTGCTGAATCTATGTTGTCCAAGAAATGGAAGTAAAAAGAGGGATACTAACAGTGATAGAAGTATCCTGAATAGGGAAACTATTAAGGCTAGGAAGCCAGAACACAGTGCAGAGCAAAAGGTTTAGTTAAAAAAAAAAAAGAACAGAAAAACAATTCCAAGGAATTATTTCTATCATTAAATATTTTGTTTGAACTGAGTTCTCCTAAGTAAGCAGATGGTAAAAAAACCTCTCAATTAAATTTATGAGTGATTAGCAGAAATCCTGACAATATTTTCACTTTTTGTTGGACTGCCCTGTCTTTTTATCTAGTCACAACATCTGGGGTGATGAACAGGACCCTTTTGGGGTGACCCTCATGAATTCAAACTTTTTTTGAAAAAAAAAGTTCAACCTCTGTTTTCAGTTTAAAAAGACTGGTATGCTATAGCATTGAAAAAGATAAAAGGTAAAGGTAAAAAGGTAAAACCATAGGGACAGCCTCTAATCATTAGGGAAGAACTGAAAATAAAACAGCCACCATATGCCTTCAGTTTATGCAAAGTATGATTTATTCACATTTGGATTATTTTATGGAGGTCCATTCATTTTAAGAAGAATAGCAAATCTGGAAAAGGTACAAGAAGGGGGAAGTTAAAATAGTGTTAGAATACCTTACGCTTACAACTTGAGCATGGTGTTTTCCAAAAGGGTTGCCTGCCATTGCTTGAAGCAGGTGCTTTCTATGTCTTTTCTAACTTCCTGAGGGCATACTTTCTGTTTCTAGGCCCTTCTTCTGTGAAACTGGAGAACAGAGGGGACCTCTGCTTTCTGAGTCGTCAGGCAGAGGTATGATACCACCACCTCTTCCCAAAGTAGATGTTTGACCCTTTATTTAGGAGGGAAGAGAAACCATGGCAAGTGGTGCAGGGCCTGGGAAAACTTGGAGAGAGAGTGATCATGTGAGAGATTGCAGAGGCTATACTGGTAAACTATCTGTCTTTTCACAGCCAGTGTCCCACTAAGGATTAAGGACTGCTTCTATCCCACTCCAGGAGTGTGTTGATCAGGATGAGAAATAAACAGTGTAATTAAAATAAGATTGTAAAAAAAGATTATAAGCAGTTGTCCTTCCAGAAAGCAAGCTTTGGGTAGTTGTCTGCAGAAGCTGTTTGATCTCTTCTGAGGCACCTTATTTCTCAGGGCTCTAACAGAGCTAGTCTGTCACTGCAGGAGTGAAATGGGTTTGAGGAACAGCTTGAATCTACTAGAACAGTACTTTTCAGGCAATCTGACATGATGGGTTAGCAATTTTATTTTGTAGTGATGCCCCAGACTAGTACCATATTTGTGCCGGTTGGCTACAAATACCAATTTCATTCCTAGAAACTTGCTATGAACCAGCAGTTGATGACTTATGGACAGACACCTTTCCATGGACCACCATTTTGAGTAGCACTGTCCTAAAGGCAGCTTAGCAACAGGTCAGTCAATTCAGAGTTAACCCATTGATACTATTGAACATGCTGCTGTCCAAATATATCAAAATCTTTATATGAATTTGTGCACTGGGGTACAAATTTCTGCTTTGGTAAAGCTTAAATAATGGTGATAAAGCTGATGTTGCTTCGAAATCACAACAAAATTTAAGATTTTTGAAATGAAAATACAGGCCTCTGTGTTTAGACAGGAAATATCATTTGTAAACATTTTGACACTTCCTTCCTGTTGCCAACGAGAGGTGATACAATATTTTTCAGAGTTACTGATAAGATTGATCCTGATTTGAATTTGAAATTTATACACTTTCACTGCAGCTTTCTTTTTGTTCCTATTGAAGCTTGTATTTTTAAATTATTTTTATGTTGCATTTACTCAGCCTACTAAAGAGGGATGCTTCCTCGCCCTTCTGGATGACAAAACTCCCTAGTTCCCCTGCATTAACAAATGGCTTAAAATAGAGTCCCTCATTTTTACAAGTGTTTTAATGGGAATAAAATTTAATAGGTGCCATAGCAGAACAGAGAAGAATGTCAGAGCAGAAGGCTATAAGAACAAGTTATAGCAGTTAGAAGTAGTTAATTTTGGTTAGATTGTACCTTAAGGTTCAAGCAAATGCTTAAGTATATTTCATTTAAATCAGTAGGTTCTGAAAATACTGGGTATTTATTGTGTTTCTAAAATCTGGATGGATTTTTCCTAAGTTTTCAAAACCTTTGTATAGGTGAACTCTATAGTGCAGCACTGTTTCAACCTTAAAAAGTTTAACGGTAAGGAAAAATATGAACTTTTCTCCCCATAATTCGTTCTTTTAATCACAGTGCTACTTCAGAGAAGAGATTATTCCAGTTTAAAAGCTGTTATCACAACACTTTGAAACTTTTCAAAGTTTCTGTCTACAATGAAGATTGAAACCCCCTTCCTTCCTGTTATTGTGGAAGTTTCAGGATTCTAAATCTGCTTTAATCTCAATGGCTTATTTTATTCTGTGGTCATTTTTCTGAACAGACCTGTCTGTAGTCTGATTTGCAACCTTTTAAAACCTTGTTAACCACCTTGTGTCCCATTCTGGGAGAAAGGTAGTATATCATTAGTTAAATAAATAAATGAAACAAAGGATAAATTAATGTGCCTATCAAGTTTTCACAGAAGAGTTCTACAAGAAAAGCAGAAAAGCAAAAATCTTTGTCATTGTAAAATTTGTTTCCATAATTTTCTATTATGGCAGAGTAAAAAAGCAAAACAGAAGCTTACTATCAAATTTCCCAAAAAGGATGCTAAATACCTAAGTAAACAACAGGAACCTGTAAGGAATGAGAAGACCGAACGGCAGCTCCTTGGGGAACTCTATGTTGACAAGGCTTTTCTGGAAAAACTGCTCAAGGATGAAGGTTATATTTTTCTCCATTTTGGTAGTGTTGGACAAGGCAAGGATTTTGAAAGCCATTGCACTAAGGGCATGTCTCAGTGAAGTTTCCTACAGACAGGGCACTGTCATACTCAGAAGCATATGCAAAGTGGCTTGAATATAATGCCAAACCACAGTTTTACATTACATGCATGAGCAGCAAAGAGCTTTGGGAGTATATGCTTTCTACTCCGCTTACACACTTTGATTCCTTTCTGCTGATCTTAGCTTGAGGCAAATCATAGTTTGCCATTTGATCTGAACTAGCAAGCTGTGGTTTTCTCTTGCCCAGCAAATGGGATGATTTGTAGTTTGAGTTTGTGCATTGAGCATGAAGTTTGTTGCTAGATGAATGAGGCAAACAATCGTTTGTTTCAAACTAAAATGGGAAGGAGGAAATTGAAGCAGCAAAGGGGTGGAAAGTGAGTGTGTGAGCCAAAAGCTCTTCATTTTTGATTCATGTAATGTCACCAATGGTTTCACATTATATATGAATAACCTTGCACATTTTATGGCTTTGTGCCTTGATTGTGTTAATACTTGAAGGCAGGGTATACATTTTTTGAATAATAAATACATTAAACAATGGTGTTGTGTATCAAACTTATACTGCAATGTTACCAAGAAAAGAAAAACAATATTGGAAAGATAAAAGCTGTTACAAGTTACTGTAGTACAATAAATACCTAATAAAATACACAGAACATTTAAAATTAGGACCATATATGAAATCACACAGCTAATGGTACGAGAAAATTAGACAGTCTTTGTTTTGCATTGAAAAGAGAACAAGTAGATACCAGGAAACCATCCTTGCAGCAGCGTAGTACCATGTCTAGAAATGGAAGGGCCATGAATGCAGCTGTTTGAAGTGTTGGTGAAATGTATTTCATGAACTCATTACCAGTTGGTAGTTTAGCCATACTATTTTGGACCAACCATGGACAACCCATGGGCTAAGAAGGGAATGTTTCCCCTACATGTTTGGGTTGATGTTCTTCTTCTACTTGTCCATTAATTGCCACTGAAACTAACTGATAAGTCCAGGAAGACTTCAGAGTTATCTCCCTCCTCTCTCCTTGTAGTGACTTGCAGTAAGCTGATCTGTATTTTACCAGGGCAAGGATAACTGTGTTACGCTGTGTCTAGTTGGGAGGGACCACAAACGGAACACCAGCCTTAGCAATGCTCACTGAGGTCAGATTATTTACCCATCATATCACTACCGAGCTTTATTGGTCCTCATCAGATATTCTGCAGTGTGCTCTATATCAGCAAAGAACATTGTTCTTCTGCCCACCCTGTATCTTTGTTTTGTCCTTTGAAATCATGTTCGCTTTTATTTAAACACAGAAAAGTATATTGAATTAACACCCATATGGATGTTTTGCTTTCTCTCTCTCTATTCCAACTGGACATGAATCGCTTTAGTTTAAAAATGCTGAAAAAAATTTAAAGGGTTTTTAAAGGTTTTTTTTAGTATTTTAAAGGTTTTTTTTTTTCTTAATAGAAAGGTCTTTTATGTAGAAGTTGGGCTTCATGACTGCTGATATATACTGTACATCTTCCTCCCTTAGAACTCAAATAGATCTTCCCTCTTATTATGAGAATAAATTAAGATTCTGATTCCTAGACAAGCCATTGCACTGATTCTTAATTACTACTTGTAGTGAAGGAACATCTTAACTATGGCAAAGATTTTTCTATTTGCCCATGCCCTTATGACATCAGTTAGCCTACCTTTATTTCTGATTCTCTTACCACTGTTTTTTTTTTAGTTTTTACTGGTTTTAGTGTTCTCTTGTTTTATATTTGATTGCTCCATGCCTTATTTTAATATTGCATTTTTTGTAATGTTGTTTCCAGTTGCAACAGCTATTTAGATGATACTTGACATACAAATTTTGAAATTAAAAATTATAGCAATATTGTTTACCTGTTCCTACAAATCCATTGACAAAAAGGAAAGAAGAAAGGGAACATTTGTGTATCTCAGTAAAAACAGAATTGCATATTTTAGAAGACATGCACCTGAAACCAGTCACTTCGATATACTATCAACTGATCCTTTCTTTTTTGATCTGTTTATTTTTCCTTCTGGCAGACTTGATTAAAAGCATGACAAAGCAAGGGGTGACTGTTGGAGACCTGATCCAAGAAGGACTTTCCTATCTGGACACCCGCACAGATTTCTGGCAGCAGCAGAAACCTATATACGCCAGAATTAGAGACCGAAAACTGATGCTGAAGAGATGGACTAGAGATCAAAAGAGGAAACCCTCTGAAGTGGCTAGATACATCCTGAAAAGCATGGAGGATATTGATATGTGTAGGTGGCTCAGATTAAAAAAAGAATGTGTGGATAAGAACAAACTTACAGCTTTATTTGTGAGGTTATCTAACTCATCAAATAAGACAGAATTATAGCAGAAGGTGTTCTACCATTACACAACAGTATATAGGCTTTAGATCTTCAAGTGTTTTGTGTGTAATCAAATCAGAAAATCAGAATTTTCTCCCTGGTATGTAAATTTGTTGCATGTATGTGATCCTTTCACCTATCAGCATATTCTCTGGGTGGTAACTCTATTCTATAACAGGGATAGAAATCATGGAACTCCCCAGATGTTATTGCATTGTGTCTCCCAGTATTCTTCACTGGTGGCCACACTGGCTAGAGCTGCTAGAACTTACCATCCAACAACATTTAGAGGGCTGCATGTGCTATAAGGAACTATTGAAACTAGAACATAACCAATTCAACCTCAAGTTGTCTTCTTAAGTTACTAGAAGTAATAGTATATTCCTCTGTGAGGTGTGTGTGATCAGATCATGTTCATAATTTGAGAGGGGACTTTGTTGTTTAACTTGACCTGGAGAGTATCAAAAGCAGATTTAAAAACTGATTTCAGAAGCCACTGGAGTTTTTCTTTCACATGTTTTCTTCTGTACCTAGAAGCATAGAGTCATATATTTAGAAGGGACTTTGGGGATAATCTTGTGATTAGGTTGCTTCCTTTTTTTAAAAAATTGATCTGTGGGATAAGCAAGGAATACCCCCCCAACCTGGTGTCTTGTTTTTGAAAATTGTGTATGATTCTCCCACTTGCTTTTTTTCCACAAAAATTAATTTCTTTGTTATCATGGCAGTTCAGAGGTCTGTGGGATTAACAAAAATGGCCTTGGGAGCATGATCTCATCCAGGCTTCTATTCAGTAGGGTTTAAAATACAGGATGCAGCTACAGCATCCAACCATGACAGGTGAATGGCTGGGGAGAACCCACTACCTCCTGATGCAACCTGTTCCACTGTCATATCACTCTTACATTTAGAAGGCTGCAGCCTGGTGGAAGAAAATTGTGTTTCCTAACACTCAGGGAGCAGGGCCCAAGGTCAGAAAGAATGATTTCCAGGAAGAGTTAAACCTCAGCACCTTGCAAATCAATAGTCATTGAGATATTTGAATTAACTGCAAACAAGTTTTGTAGGGGTAGGCATGATGCGAGAGGAGGCATTCTCTATGTACAGAAGAGAAAGAGTTTATGGAGAGTCCTGAGGTCTGTTTTATTTATTTTTTATGGAGCCCTGATAGACAGAAATGATCTTTGAGAGAACAAAGTCTGTAGAAATGGCTCTGTCTCTTCTAAGAGCTATATAGAATTGCAAGCACCTATTGGAAATATTCTGCAACGGAGAGCTTGTAAATCCATGAAGTTCACTATGGAGCAAGAGCTAATAACATGGAGGAAATGAGAGATGAACTGTGACAAATTGTGGTTGTAATCCTATTGGACTGCCATGTTAGCATAACTAGAGGTTTCCCTAACAAATCTGCTGCTTCTGTTTTGTGAAAGGAGTTATGTGGTACCTCCTTATGCACATGATTTGCACAGGTCCCCACAACCCACATAGCCACTTATTGGCTATGTAGCATACCAGGAATGCTCTCTCACACTGCCACTGGCCTGACTGTCCTCCTTCTCCAGGAGCCCACACTTTGTTGGAGGCACTTTAAGTTCTGCCAGCTTTACGTAGGGTTTTGGTCTCTGTGTCCATTTAAATTAAGCAAAAATCCCATGTCATTTCATTGTAGAATACATACTTTACATCAGGGTTGGGCAGCTGTGGAGGGGCCTTTGGTTACTTTAATTCTTGCAATTGTGGGAGCTGCACCAGCACTCCCGACATGACTGGAAGTCATGTCATTGTACTTACAATTTTATTTTTAGGTGATTTTTAGCCACTTTGGGGGTAAGATGGCAGCATTGGTGGCATCTTGGGAGCCACAGGAGTTAAATTGTTTGGGCACAGTTTTGAGTCCTTTTTGTTGAAAAGATCACCAAAAAACAAAAACACCTGAAGCCAGCAAAGTGGGACCTTTTTGGGTTTCAAGGGGGCTTCAAGGCCCACAAAACTGGACCTCACAGGCTGGATGGGGGCTGCCTATGGTCCATGGGCCACACTCTGTCCACCCCTGCTTTACATTTCCTATGTTTAAATCTATAATTGCTCCATCTACTTGGAACCCTAGAATCAAAGAGAGGAGGACTTCTGAGACATTTCCAGCCAAAGCAGGCAGTATTGGGCTAAACCTCTTGCTTACACATTGCTTCTGTATACTGAATTGCAGAAAATCAGAAGAGAAGCATAAGATCTGACTTGTTGTGTCTAACTAAACACACATCTGATCTGGCATTCTGTTTTCAGTATTGGCCAGGCAGAGTGGAGATCCTGAAGCCATGTTTGTAATGATAGCCATGTCATATTTGCTGGGGGGAAATAATTTGAATTGGGAGATCAGGTAACAAGAGACCTAACTGAGGGGAAGCAGTTAATCTGAACATATATCTCATTTGAGCACCCATGCTCTGTCTTTTTTCTCCCTGCACTACCAAGTGCTGACCAGTGGTTGCCCTGAAAGAAGCTGCCAGAAAGCTGAGCAAGTGCTGAAGAAGATTCAAGGCTGGTCTGATGATGAGGTTCTTAACAGGAATGAGCTGGTTGGAAACCTCTACAGTTGTATTGGAAATGCTCAGATTGAGATGGGAAACTTGGAGGGAGCTTTACAGAGCCACCAGGTGGACCTGAATATTGCCAGAGAAAAGTAAGAAAGTAGCAGCCATTCTGTTTTTACCTGATCAAATGTACCTGCTCTTGCTGGCATCCTTTTCCACATGGCCTTGTATTTCTGATTTTATGGTGAGTCCAGATTTTTTTTTTGCAATATTTGATTCTGAGCCTTCATTGGAGGAAAGTGGGGAGACCCGCAAAGCAAAAGTTTCTACCCCTTAAAGCTATGAAGAGAAAGTTGAAGATATGCAGGCACTGCGCCTAGTAATATCTCTCAAACTGGAGACGGCAAAATTTGGCCCACCTGTAAGCAGAAGGTTTCTGTATCCACCTCAGCTTCTTCCCTGTCACATGCTAGCCCTTTAACGTAACTTCTTATGACATTACAACATGGGTGGGGAAAGTGAGATCAACTCTAGGATACCTCCCAAACCCGCAAATCACCATTTTTAGATTTTTTTCGTTATATATAGTGAAACCAAGCCTTGTTGTGTGTCTTTGAGTCATTTCTGACTTATAGCAATCCTAAGGCAAACTGGTTTTCTGGATGAGATTTTTTCAAAAGGGATTTATCTTTGCTTTTGTCTGAGGTCAAGAGACTGTGACTTGCCCAAGGTCACCCAGTCAGTTTCTATGACTGAGTGGGGATTTGAACTGGTCTCCAGAGTCATAGTCTGATGCTCAAATCTGTACACCAGACTGGCTCTACTCCTAGTTCTACTTTGATTCTACTCTCAGACTACTGATTGTAGATATCGAAAGGGGCAAAATTCTTGTTTGGAAGTCTGCCCTGTTCTCATTCTCTGTTTTGCCTGTGATGCTTTGACTGGCAGTGAGAGGAGGTGGTGAAGGATGTGAAGTCTTATCTCTGTGGATTACAAGGTTTAAGAGTCCACTTTTATTAATATCATCATTGGCTGGGCTTATTGTGCACTTTACTGATTAAAAAGTTCAGGGCTAGCCACAAAAGATTCAAGTCACCATTTTTGCTGCTCCAAAATGTAAGAAAGAAGAGGACCAAACATTTATGATCACCCTCTTTATCCTTTAATTGTATGCATACTTTGCCTCCTTTTTAGTTCTTATTAATTCTGCATTGTAGATTAGAATTCAGCGAATATCTGCTCTGTTTTAATGCCCTACTATTTTGTCCTTTGTCCTGTCATTGTCCATATTTGCATATTTTCAGTAATTGGGGTGCTTTTATCATACTCTAGAAAGCAGCATGACCTTTTAAAGGAAGTCTTGAAACACAGTTCCTGTAAATTCCCCTGTACTGAATTTTAGTCTATAAACACCTTCAGACAGGAGCCTGTTTTCTTGCTTATTACCCTCTAAAAAAGTGGAGTACTGTACACTTTGATGGCACAGGAAGGATTAATTAATATATGGGGTAGGGGGGCAATGTACCAGGTTGGAGAAGGAAGATGGGTCATAGATGACCAAGAGTATTTTGAGGTAGCAATCCACCTTTAAGATCTCTTGCTTTTTGCCTTTGTTGCAGCAACCTTGTTGATGCCATCTCCAGAGCCCTGGACAATATTGGACGAGTATACGCCCGCATGAACAAGTACCAGGAAGCCATTGATACGTATGTTGAAGTCAACAACTAAGAAGGCTTCCCTGTCTTCTACAGTGAGGATAATCTAAAAGAGGATGGAATTGTGTGGCTCTCCAGATGTTGTGGAACCAATTAGTATAACCAGCATAACCATGTTGTTGAACCAGTGTAACCAATCATGAGGGATGCTGGCATTTGTAGATCAACATCTGGAGAACTGCCTCCCCGATCCTGATCTAAAGCCAAACAACTTACTTTATCTTAGTTCAATAACACTCTGAACTGAAAAGGTTTTAGCTGTCATGGTTTCCTGTTTGGAGAAGTAGAAATGTGTAAACAATGATGTGTAAACAATGACACCTCAGCACCCACTGTTTGTCAAATTACAAATCTTTCATAGAATCAGTACAAGCAAAAGAGGGAAGCAATGGCATACTAACAGCTTGAATGCCACCAGTGGTATTGTTACAGAGAGGTGAAGTACCACCCCTTGACTTCTTGGCAATGCCTCTGAATCTCAGTACCTAAATATCAGGAGAAACTTGGCATCGTAGAAGAGCAACTGTTTATAAATAAAAGCTAGGGAGCAAGAGTTCATGATGGGGAGGGTGGGGTGCACTGTTGCTGCAGTGATTGGCCTAAGTGGAGTGGGAGGGTGACTACAGACAGGGGAGTGGATGGGTCTTGAAAATGTCTAGAAAGCTACCATAGCATGGTGAATATTTCTATTTTATTTTGCAAAGCTGGGAAGAGAAGATTCCACTTGTGAAGAGCAACTTGGAGAAGACTTGGTTGTTTCATGAAATTGGGAGATGCTACCTGGAGCTTGGTAGAGCTGCTGAAGCTAGGGATTACGGCGAGAGGTCCTTGCAGTGTGCAGAGGAGGAAGGAGACATTGAGTGGCAGCTGAATGGTGGGGTGTTGGTGGCACAAGCACAAGGTGAAGAGCAATGCTACACAAACTCAACACCTTTCTTCACTGACAAGAGTTGTATCTCCAGTGTCTGGGACTGCTGGTTCTTACCAGACAGAAGTTTATTTACCAGTATTTGGCCGTGTGATGGACCAGTTTAGCAATAGGCAGCATTTCCTCTTATGGAGCTTCTGTAATGTGGAATCTTCTGAGCTTAGAAAACTTGCTTTTTTCTACAATAGCTTCTTGGATGCTCCCCCCACCCCAGTAACTGCAGTTCTAAAAAGTAATTTTCCCAAGCTCTGGAAAAGTTGTCTCTGTTGAACTTCTACCTGTCTTTCAGTACAGGAGTTTCTATCAGCAGAGATGCTGGCAAGTCCAGAGTGCACAGCAAAGAAGGGCCAAGCCACCATCAAGGCAAGCCAGGCAACTGTCTAGGGTACCACAATTTCAGTGGCACTCATTTCAGTGTCTTGAAAAGAGAGCTGCAACCTGTACTTCTGGAGGAGTTGCAAAAAGACATTTTGTCAGTTTGTCAGCTAGTTTTTTATTCCTTGCATTCCAGAGAACAAGATCCCTTTATACTGTGTGGGCTGCCCAGGCACAAGCATTGCTGGACGATAAGGCTATCAGTGGCTATGAGACAGGATGGCAATATATATACCTCTAGTGTAGAAAGCAGTATGCTTCCCTCTACCAGTTGTTGGATAACATGAATGGGAAGTTCTGTTGTGCTCATATTCTTCTTGTGGGCCTTGCATTGGGCCATTTGGGTGGACATTAAGAGCAGAATGCTGGACCAGATAAGCCTTTGGTGCGATCTAGCATGGCTCTTCTTATTGTCCTAAAAAGTGACAGATATTAAAAATGAAAACAAAGAATATCCTGAACTTTTTTTTAACACTGCAAAATACATGAAAGCAAATAGTATTCCTGGTATCTATGTACTTGTCAGAGTTCCAATAATTGTCTGGTAATCATAATATGGACAGAAGATTATTTGCATAAGCATTCTGAATTTCATAGCTTCAGTTAAAGTATTTTTTACTTTGCTTTTTAAAACAAAGAAACAAACAAAAAATTTGTTAATACACAGTGAAGCTGGAGAATTTCCATTCAGCTGTTGCATATTTTGAAGAGGCTCTGGAGAAGGCGAAACGTATCCATAATGATGCGGCTCAGCAGGCAATCATCACTGTAAGTACTTGTCTATAATTCAGAAAAAGAGAATGTCAATGTGGAAAAAAGGAGTGGAACTGGGGTGACAGGATAAATAATTATTTTTGGTAAAATTCAGGTTTTGGGCTTTCAAAAGCATAAATTATGATCTCAGTAGCCTTGCTGAAAGAAGGATGTAAGGCTATGATATTTTGGTTGATTGTAGACTCAGAACCCATAACCTGAAGATAAATTGGCACCAAGAGTGATAGTGGAGGTATAACATTTACTTAAATAGTATATATGTGTGTAGGAACTGGGTAAAGGGAATTGAACTGTTGCAGGGGTAAGGCATAAGACTTGGGCAGTAGCATGAAAAATTGCTCAGAAAAAAGTAGGAGCAGCGTGGGTATGTCAGCAGTGTCATAGGCAATGTGGAAGGCCTCGTGCTATTCTCAGTATGTTTTCTTGGTTCTGAATGGCAGGGAAGTGGTAAGTCTGGAAAAAGATGAAGATAATTTCTTAAATGTTTAGGAAAAGTTGCAGTAATGAGGAATATACATTCTGGGTTTTGAAGCTCAAAGATGACACAGTCTTGGCTTTAAAAGTGGCTTAGACAACAGTTCTAAGAATTAACATGATAATGAAATTTAACCTGATGAGAGATAGTGTACCTCTCAGTACTCTATGCAGGGACAGAAACAATGAGAAGATGATTACCATCATCCCCTGCCTTAAGGCCTTTGAAGAAACATCTGTTTGACTCCTACTGGAGACAGGATGATTATCTAGAAAGATCTTTACCTCAGCAGGGTTTTTCTAAAAGCTGTTTATGCACTTGTTCCTGTGCCAGTGCCTACGAAGAGGCCCATATTGATCTCTTCTCTGTCACCATATCCTAGGACTGTAGTTGAACATTTTTACTGATTCATTGATTTTCTCTGCAATCTACCTGGTACTCCCAACTCATCTGACCTGTGTAATAGTTTCCCTTGCCAACTTGTCAGTCAATTGCCTTAAGTGCCATCACTGTCTTTACTACCCTACTGCTAGATGCTAGTCTCAGGCAGCTGGGCTTGCTCCAACAAATTCCTTCCTTCCTTGTGCCGCCGTCCTCTAAACAGCAACAGCATTCCAATTCCCCACCATTCCGAACATGACAGTCTTCTCTTATGAGGACACATACTAATAACAGTGTCACTGTGTGCAAACTGTACATTAAGGGAAATTATATTGGTGGAAGAAGATTCTTTTACAAGACTTGACTGGTACCCATTTAGGTGTTTTGCTTATTTTTTGGCAGGCCCTGGATGATACCAACAAAGGATATATCAAGGAACTGAGAGAAGAACAGAAACGTGAGAGGATGCGTGAACTGAGAGGTTGGTTCACACAGCATGATTTATACTTGGGTGATTGAAGTAAAGACTGCATGTCATGTTTTTGTGGCTTCCAAATTTCCATCAACTGCCCAAAACTTTTTTTTGGGCAGAGGGCTGCTTTAGTCCCAGGAGAAGCCCTCTAAAAACCAGAAAATAAAACAGATGTCAATTTCTGGTTTACCTCCTATTTAATAAAGGCTTCTCTTGGACCTAAAACATCCCAGAGTGTCACATACATGGCAAAAAAGTTGTCCCTCACACCCACTAGAGGATGTGAGTGCATTTTTCATTTTTGTTGTGTGCTTTCCAGTCGTTTCTGATTTATGGCAACACTAAGGTGAGCGTATCATGGTAAGATTTGTTCAGAGAGAGGTTGCCTTTGCCTTCCTTTGAGGCTGAGAGAATGTGATTTGCCCATGGTTATTTACACATTTAAAAAAAAAATGAAGAGTGTGAGGGAGCAGTGGGATATGTGGGGCTCTCAGCAGTCCCCCTGGGGGACAAATGAGGTCCCCAGCCCCTGGCAGCTGGCCACTACTGTTACATATCAATGATTTTAGGCATTCTGAGCCTCTCCCCTCACTTGTTGTACATGATTTGTGAAATGTGAAATCAGAAAAAAAAAAACCCTGCAGACTGAATGAAAAGTGCTTCATTCCAGAAGAGAAACCTAGACAGTGCCAAAGCACTTTCAGTAACCTCCCAGGCGTACCACAAGTGATGTTCAAAATGTCTAACAGTGGAGGGAAGCAAAAGAAGGCTTATTTCTCTTGCTCCTATATCTGCTGCACACACAACAGATACAAACGGCAGGCAATGGCCAAGAGTTCTAAAAATACCAGTATGGAACAACTGTGCTATTGTCCCAGATATATAAATATTTTTCTATATATGTGGAACAATGAACCGTGGGGCCCTCCAGAGGTTGTTGGACTGCAACGGCTAACAGCCCTACCCAGCACCATTTCAAAGACCACATTTCCCCCCATCCTTGTTATGCAACAAAGATGAAAAAAATATAATGAACCCAGGGACTGTAACCAGTGTTGGATGTTGTTCATACAAGAGTGAAATTCAGTGTAAGTAGTATATATGTATAACCCTTTCCAGTTCAGTCCTCCAAGCATCCCAAAAACTTGCTCCAGGGGCCTGGAAAATGTTTCAGAGCATATTTTTAGCAGCTGGAAGGGGCTGTAGAAGGAGAGGGGCTGAAAATATCAATACATCTCTGAGTGTACATTGTATTTAGGCCCAGTATTCAAAGTCCCCCCATCCTATCTGGAAGAAAACATGACTAAGTAAGAGTCGGTTCATTAGGAAGCCCATCTTACTGTGCAGGCAAAACCTACAAACTTTCAATTAAAGGCTTAAATCCCACCCAAAATCCCAGTTTTCTACATTGGACAGATAGGCATTCTAACTGCATTTTAAATATTGAAATCACCCACAGAACCAGTGCAAGACAATAAACACTGGAATGCAAGTAATTTATAAATTATATAGTTCAGACTAATTATAAAAGTGAGTAAACAAGGAAGTACAGTCCCTTAGAAAAGGGCTAATATAGAGACATTCTTAGAAGACTACAGATACCTGGAAGTGCTATGTCAAAGCTGACCAGTAGGTGGTAGAATTTTACCAGTTTCCTCATTGTTGTGCAGGCAGGTCAACAGATAAACTATTTTCATTTGCTCATGGCTAACTATACATTTTATAAATTATTTGACTTTACACTTGACCTTCATTGGTCATGTGCCCTGATTTTAGTGTCTTGAATGTATCAAGAGGCCTGCATAGATCACCAGTGGTCATAGATCTCCACAGGCTGGGAATAACTGGGCTACAGAGCATCAGTTCTGAGATTCTATATCTTTTGTAGAATTGGAAGATGAGGAGGACGAAAAAGAGGAGAAGGAGGAGGAAGAGGAGGAAGAAAGAGAAGACAGCAGAAGAGATACCGATGATGTAAAACTGGAAGAGGACTCCACAGAAGAAGGCGAAGAAAGGGAAGGGTCTGAGAAAACTGAATCAGAAAGGGAGAAACAGGTATCGGGCTCAGAGGGAGGAGACACACTTACATCTGAGGATGGGGAGATACAAGAAATAGAGGGAGAACAGACACCAGGAGAAACCGAGGAGGAAGGAGAGAGACAAGGAGAAACTGGGGGAGAAACTGAAAGAACAGGAGAAGAAGATGACACAGAAAAGTCAAGCACGGACATTCCAGGATGAGACCTGTGAAGGTTTTACCTGTAGGGTCTCTCATTTTCTAAGCTTGGAATTGTCTTTCTTATAGTGATCATCCATTTCAGTCCAGTGTCTTTTCTACCCAACTCAGTCTTGGTGCCTTTCAGGCACTGAAAAAGAAATACTTTACATCTGAGTATATTAGGGGGATTTCAAGAATGTAGGAAATGTATATTTTTATGTAAGACACTCAAAG
The DNA here is from genome assembly GCA_948474755.1 of Ctenosaura bakeri. Classification (NCBI taxonomy): domain Eukaryota; kingdom Metazoa; phylum Chordata; class Lepidosauria; order Squamata; family Iguanidae; genus Ctenosaura; species Ctenosaura bakeri. The sequence continues at coordinate 502,839 of CAOLHI010000324.1, read as the reverse complement.
TGTCTATTATTTGTATGGGTTATTCAGATAAAAATGAACTGATTTGACCATTAAAGATCCATCAAATGTCTCCTTGGATAGCTACTGTAACATTTGTTTTTCCCTGATCAGCTAGATTAATTAAGATTGATCTTAACTGCAAGTCAGCTAGCTGATTTCATATCTCAATTAATGCAATATTTAATGTAAAGGAGCAATAAGCATTGTTTGAGTTGTGGGGAAGGCAACTTAACTGGTTTTTGGAGCTTAAGATTGACCAGTACATAGATACATCCACAAGCAGTGGGCAACTGTGATAAGGCCAGAGACCACTTTCTATGTCATTTTTTCCCCTCCTTGGCTTTGCTGTTTTAATTTGGGGGCAAGGGGCTTAACGTACAGAAAAATACAGAGAGCTGCCTCTGTTTTACATGAAAAGCAAACCTGGGTGAGTGTACTCCCAGATAAATAAAGAATTCACAGATTCATTTTTCTTAATTCCTAAGAATAATGTTGGAAGAAATCACATCTGCTGCTGCTCTCCTTCTCTCAGAAGATTAAGGAAAAAAGGAAAATGAGGGGAAAACACCCCTGCTGCTATCACTGCCACCAGGTGGCTCTCCTCCTTCTTTCAACTCTCCTGTCTCTGCACCTGGGCACCCACCTCTGGAAGACAAAGGAAAGAAGGAAGATAAGAGGACAATCCACCACCCTTGCTACTTCCTGGCTACTTGTGAGTCTTCAGAGCCAAGCTTTATGGAGTGGGCAGGGGTGATTACATGACTACAGTACAAGTGATTTCTCATATCAGTCCTGCCCTTCTCATGCAGCTTTGTTCTGAAGACCCAGTTGCTAGGACTTTAAGAAGCAGCTCATTCTGTACAGCAGTGGCAGCAGTGATGGCACTTTTTCCTTCCTTCCTTTTTTCCTTCAGCTTCCAACAGAGAAGAGTGTGAGAGGGCACTGGAAGCAGCTAGCTGTGATGAGGCCACAGTGGTGAGGAACTGCATCATGGCCTTATCACACTGGCAGATTTTGGGGGCACATGAAGAAGGCAGACTATACTTTCCCGGACCATGTTTTATATCTTGGTACCTATATTTAACTTGCTCATAAATGATTTAGAGTCGGGGTCAATATGTGTATGACCAAAGTTTGTTGGTGACATACATTTATTTAGATTGGTTAAAACGAAAAGGGTCAATGAAGAGTTTTAAAAGGATCTTTCTGCACTGGCAAAGTAGGCAGCTCAGTGTAAGCGAATGGAAACTAATACATATGGGGGTACCCCCCAACTTCATGCATATGTGATCAGGTCAGAGCTGGAAGTCATTGATGAGGAAAGAGATCGTGGCATTGCCATGGACAGTTCAGTGAAAATGCAGAGCCAGTGTGCAGCAGTTCTGAAAAAAACATATTCTACACTGGAAGTCATTAGGCGATGAACGGTAGGAAAAAATTGCAAGTACGATAAAGCCTTTATATTTATCTATGCTGTAATCAAAGTTGAGATACCACATACAGTTCTTGTCACTGTACCTCAGAAAGTTTACTGCAGAGTTGGGAAAGGTGCAGAAAAGAGAAACCCAAATGATCAAGTAGTTGGAGCAACTTCTCTATGAGGGAGGTTTAGATCATTTGAGGCTCTCAGCTTAGGAAAAAAGGGCAAGAAAGGAGTATAAAGTACCGGTATATAAAATTATGTATGCCGTGGAAAAGTGGAAAGCAAGACATTTTCCCTCCATCACAGTATTGTAACGCAGCATCATTCACTCAAACTGAATGTTGAGATTTAGGCCATTTCTGCCCTACCTAGTGCTATTATTCCACTTTCAACATCCTGTGGAATTCTGGGGTTTGTAGTTTACTGAGGCCAAAGAGCTCTTTGGCTAAACAGCAAACCCCAGGATTCCATACGATGTTGGATGTGGAGCAATAGCACTACAACAGTGTAGCGTAGAACTGGCCTCAGAACATACAGAGAAGTACTTCCTTACGCAGTGACTACTCAGACTGGCTCCGACACCACACACTTCAAATCTGGATGACTTTAAAGGGGAATTAAGCAAATGAAAGGTTACAAAATACTGTGGTAATACTAAAGGTGGCAAGCTTCTCCATACCAGTTGCTAAGGAACACAAGCTGGATCATGTTTGTGCCACCAGGACATGAATACAACAGCACTCCTACTTTGTGCTCCCCAGCCCCTGATATTCAGAGGCAGACTCCCTCCAGTTCTGAGGATATGCGATGGCTCCTTTTTCCATGAGAGACACTCAGATTTGTCCATCTGACAGAAAGGATTATACACCAGTGTTTGAAAGCTATTACCATATTAATAGATAAGTGGCTCAGATCTTAGCAAGGTATGAGGTAAAGATCTTCACCTGGGTACAGATGCTTTTTGTTAAGATGCCAGTTCCTTGTCATGAACAGAGTGACAATCATGTGTTTATGGGCATTGATATATAGGGACTATATATGACATGGCTCCCTGTTTCAAATGTCATAGACTTGTGCAGCTTTTTTACACTTCTTGTTTTGTATCAGCGTATTCAGAATTTTAAAAAAGTGTGCTCACCACTACACCTTCCCCTCTTCCTACACAAAATCTATTGTGTAGATTTTGCAGGCTAGGAAGGTTCATTTGACCTCTGTTGCAGAATCTGACACGTAATCTTTGAACACTAGTGGAATTAGAACTGGAATAGGCCAAACCTGGGCCATCCATTCTCTCGTAGCCACCTCTATATAGATGGCTCCATTTATTTCTTTAATTTAGCCTGATCATCTGCATTTGACTACCATCCCTGACAAGTCCACCCATGTAATTTAGACTTTTGTCAACAAACAATAAGCAGTGAGACAGTGCAAAGTGTGTTCAAAGATATTTTGGATCCTGATAGTGGTAACAGTAGACAGCTGAGCTCCATACCCACATACATACTACATCAGTGCAAAATAAAATTATTCCTCATTCATTACTCAATTAACCTTTAGATGAAATAAAACTAATTGGTTTTACAAGCAGTCCTGCAACAAAAGGTGGCAGAGTATCCTCCTTCGCCTAAAGGCAATGTGCTTGTTCACGGCATCCCACTCTCCCAACCAGTTTCATCTTTCTTTTCCAGCTTTTGCCCTTCTTGCCATGCCCACCCAGCACACTCAGTCCTCGCTCAGCTAGTTTTAGTTTTTTCTTTAAAAGCTACATTTTCAGTCATGTTGTTGGACTTCCACAAACGGGCTTTCACTCTTGTTTCTTAGAGGCCCCAGGGTTTTAGGCCACAGTCCAAGCACCAATCATAAGCGAAGTCAGTTCACCATTAGAAGAATGTATTGCCCCCTCTCTCTTTCCAATTCAGGCCACAACCTGTTCCCTCTGGCAAGAGGAAAGGTGAAGAATGCCCAGCTACTGGTGGTTGTGAGGCAAAGGGCATCCTCCCCATAAGAATTCTGCCCCTCCCAAGGAATTTTTCCTTCAGTCCCTGTCTAGCATTGCAGGAGCGTGAAACTTCAGTCTAGCATTTTGAAATGCAGTTGAGCCATCCCAAAAAAAAGGGGCAAAGTTCCCAGGGGAATATAAATGCAGCAAAAATAAAGAGCTCTAAGTGTGAATGATTTCAAATCTCTCACATTTTGCAGTGCTGGAAATTTGGGGATTGAAGAAAAAATTCGTATATGGGGGCAGAATTCATAGATGGAGGTGAAGTGCCTTCACTGTGCCCCCCCCATATTGCTCTACCCACACCTTCCACACTGTACAGTATGTATGTACATATAGCACATACTGTATGTGCTGTGACTTAACAGTCGCTTGTTGAAATAGTCTGTAGTGGTTTTCCCAGTTCCTTCCTCTGTCGCCTCCAGCACTTAATATTCGTTGGCAGTCCGCCATCCATGTACTAACTAAGGGCTGACCCTTCTCCTCTTCCCATATCAGGTATAGTGTTTGATGTTGTGCTTCTTTCAATTCGTTTCCTGGTTATGGCGACCCTCTCACGGGGTTTTCTGGGGCTGAAAGTGTGTGACGCGCGTAAGATTACGCACTGAGTTTCCACGGCCAAGCAGGGATTCGAATCCAACGCTCAAACCACTACGGTGCGCCGGCTCTCTATTCAAACAAAAGGCCTGGCCCTCTCCCCCTCCAGAGGGCAGCCGAGCGGCGCTCCGCTTCCCCCGGCGCGACCCCAGCCAACCCCTCGCCCTTTGGCGCTTTCTCTTCGCCGTCGTACCAGGCTGGGACCGAGAGGGCGGGGTTCCTCGTCCTCCCCTCCCTCCCCTCCGGGCGTATGAAAAGGCGGCGCGGGCAGGCTTCCTCCTTCCAAGCGCACCCGAGCCCAGCGGCGGTCCCACTCTTTGACACGCGTTGATTCCGCTGCGTCCGCGCGCCCCCTGCTCCGGTTGGTGGCGCTGCCATGGTGAGTGCGGGTTGGCTTCGGGGGCGAGGGAGGGGTGTGTCCTGACGCGGGGCACCGAAGGGAGCGGTGATGTTTTGGGGAGACGGGCTGGGCCTTTTGCGTTCCCTTTGCTTCCTGACTGAAACACCTGTATCCTTAAACCAACACACAACAGGTGAAGCGTTCCTCCTCCTCAGTACTGAGCTGCTGCCTGTTTAAAACCACAGGAGCCTCGCTGTGGAGAGGGGGGAAACGAGGAAGCTGTCCTTAAGTCTACACAGGGAAACAAAACCTCTCTGGGGTAGGTGAGCGTGCAGGAAATTGGGGCTAGGGGAGCCATTGTATTTTCTGGAGAGTGGCGGGGGGGACGGGAATGGTAGGGGTGGTTAACTTGAGGGGATGAGAAAAAGCAAGCCAGGGCCCACATGGGCGTTCCCAGCTTCCACACAGAGAGCGCCAGACTGCTTGGTGAGCGCAACACCACACGGTTGGATGAGGTGCCCTTAACAACCTGTTTTCCTTCTGCCTCTGTAGGCTAGTGTGAGTTACAATGTGCTTTTGAGTTTAAAAGAATGGTGAGAAGGAATGGGTTGGGGAGACTTATAGGCCGTAATGTGTGTGTGTGTTTATGTATGGGGGAGGGGAGGGGATCTCTGGCCATGTCCACACTGGACTGTTACAGTGCTGCTGTTCCACTTTCAACATTCTGTGGAATCTAAACTGCAAACCCTAGAATTCCATAGGATGTTGAAAGTGAAATAATAGCGCTGTAACAGTCTAGTGTGGAAATGGCCTCTGAATCTAGGAAGAAAAAGTGGAGTCCTAAGGTGGGGGATTGATAATAGAATCTCACCTTAAACTCTCCTTTTGGATTATTTCTGTGATTTAAGTTTGGCTTGGGGTTTTACAATCCACCCACAAGATATGTATTGACAGGAGTGATTTCTGTTGCGAAGCTGAATACCAAATGGATGTTGGATGGACCCACAAATAGGAGTGACAAGTGAGGCAAGAACTCTTACAGTTAGCCCTCCACATTTGCTAGGGTTAGAGGAACTGGACCCTTGCAAAAAGTGGAAAAATTGCAAATATCAAAATGTATGTGTGTATCTGTGGTAAGGGGGCTGAGGCAACAGTGGGGAGAGTGGGCATGCAGGGTCCAAACCAAATCAGGGAAAGGAGAGGGATAGAGAGGGTCAGCACAGGGGCCCTATATTTCTTCTCTCTTGCCCATTTTCTTCCTTGGGTGTGGGGTGGATTTGGGAGAAAGTTTGTGGTGCTCTGGAAGACAAGAGGCGGGTTTTTAAAGGGCTGTATGGTCTGATCAGAGCAACTGAGAGGTATGGTTCCCCCAGAAAAGAAGCACCTGAAGGAGGAGGCAGGAGTTGAAACCCCCCGCAAATAATCAAATCCATGAAAGTCAAACTTGCAAATATGGAGGGCTGACTGTAACTAGGAGTGTTCTAGGACCATAACTTTCAGTTTCATCAAGCAGACTGTAGAGTGTTGGGAAACTCAAAGCATGTCTTTACCTCTAGTGCACCAGAAAAAAGCCATATACATCAGAGATGGCAGTTGTGCAGCCCTTAAGTTGTGGTTGAACTGTAACTCTCAGCCCCACCAATCAGCATATTCAGTGGTGAGGAATGCTGGGCATTGCAGTTCAGCAACATTTGTAGAGCTACATAATTCCCACAGCTGATATACATGGGTTGTTTCTTCTGCAGTTAATCATTGTTGCTTCATGGCTGGGTTCCACCCCCACCCCGCATAACAGCTTATTGTGTTTAGGGATTTTATTTTATTGTTTAGAAGAAAGTGCATCCAATTTCTGAGAAGTGAAAAGCAAACTTTGAAATTCCCCAAGTAGTAGGGGAAGAACATTGTGAACTTGCATGAAAATGTACTCAAGTACTTTCTGGCATGTGTGGAAACGGGTGAACAAATTTGCACAGCTAAAAAGGTCAGGGTGGATGTACATATTTTTTTTTTTTGGAGGAATAGGTTGTCACTAGCTATTGAGAAATAGTTCACCTGCTCTAAGTTCTTGATGTAATGTTTGTGCCAGTTTTCTCCATCTCATTTCTTCTCTCTTTCACAAGTAAACGTGGAGCATGTATGTTTGCCAAAGGATAGAACTTGGAGAAATTATTTTTGGACTACAGTTCCCAGAACCCCCTGGCCAATATTGGGCATACAAGAAATAGTATTAGTTTACAACCTTGCTCCACCTTCCTCATCTGTAAAGCCTGTTGGAGAAAAATAAAGTGGTTAGCTGCTTTTAGACAGATTGTATTGCTCTGCTGGTTTCATTTTCTTGGCAGAAGCAATGAAGAAAATGAAGCTTGGGTGCTCAATCATGCACAAACTCATAAACAACTTGTTGGACAAACTTCATTTTTTTGAAATTTAAAAGCATTTCTGTACTGCTTTTAATTTAAGAGTTTTTTTTGAAAGTGGAAACAATCCGGGTATCATAACTAGAGAATATTTATCTTGTTCGTATTCCAAGTACAACAGTATTCCATATTATACAATTAAAGAAAATACATTAAGCTTTGCAAAAGGATTGCTTCCGAAGTAATCCTTGTAACTTATTGGCACCCTTTAGATGTGCCATACCACATCATCCCCAGCAAGCATGACCATTGACTGGTATTGATTTGAGGGCACTGGGAACACTTATCTAGCACCTCTGGAAGACACTATTCTGAGGAAACGTACTATTCTGAGGAAACGTAGTTAAGTCTTTTCTTACATTGTTTTCTCAAATGACTTCTTGCACAGCTGGGATTTCCCCCACCTCGTTCTCTCATGTACTTCTCTGTTATGCTGGAAGTGTTTGAAACCATCTGATCTGCATTTAAGTTGACTGCTAATCACTGTTTTTATGTTCTATCTAAACTACACAAGAAGTTGGGCAAGAAGGCACTGTAGTTGCTGGTGTATAAGGCTCACTTTTTTCCCTGAAAAATACTGTTTTAAAATGAGGTGCATCTTATGTGCTGATGTGTCTTATATGTCAGCAAATTAGTATTTGCCAGTGTTTAAATGAGGTGCATCTTATACAAGGGTGCGTCTTATACACTGGCAAATATGGTAGTTGGAACCAGTTGCAAGTGTCTGTTTAAGCTTTAGTCTAAGCAGGACTGTGCAGCCAGTACAACCAAACCTTTGAATTGTTTTCTTCTGTTTTTTTCTACTGTCATCTCTGACTCTTTCATAAATGGCAAATGTATATTAATAACAACTGTACTGTAATAAAACGGTAGCAAGAGCCAGTGTGGTTCAGTGGATTGAACTTTTGACTACGATTCTGGAGACCAGGTTTGGAATTCTCACTCAACCATGAAGGCTCCCTGGGTAACTTGGGGCAGGTCACATTCTCTCAGCCTCAGAGGAAGCAAAGGAAAGCCCCTTCTTAATAAATGTTGCCAAGAAAACCCTGTGACTTGAAGACAGCAACAACAAAATAGTAGCACAAGTCACCACTATGGGAATCTTCAGGCTTCTTAGATTGATAGAACATAGAAGACATATGTTTCAATAATATTTTTGATTAAAACTTTCCTAAATTCCTTTGAAAGTAAATGTGCAATGAAGTTTTTAAGTTTTTACAATGAAACTGGAATCCAAGTTGGTACATTTCTGTTGACTCCAGTTCCACCTGAAATTGCTTCCAACTCCATAGCCCTGAGTCTAAAGGTATCTCAGGATCTTTATTGTCCAATTAAAATTTTATAAATTTGGAATCTAGGGACCTAGAAAAGAGGGAGAAGTAGATAGTGTTCTTCAGTTTTAGAAATCCTTGCTAACTTAAAACATACCCTTTTATAAAATGTCTGTGTGTATTTCTTATTCAGAAGGCCTTGCCTTTAGCGCAGTCTCTGTGTTTGGCAACTTGGAAGTGTGACTACTCCAATCATACTTTAGGCATCTCTAATATAAAGACATCTCCCGCAACCTTATTAGTATTGGAAACAGCTGAACCCATGTACGTGGTTCTAGTGTTCAGACTTCTGCCTTCTGCTTGCCTCTAATGTCATTATAACATTGTTGTGCTTTCTTTCTGAATTAAAACTGTGGGAGACTTGACTTTTATATGTGTTATACTCAAAAAGATTTTTAAAAGTACTTGCTCTTAAAGGAGACAATTTGGAGAATGCTTCCCACTTAGAAAGCCCCTTAAGAAGCTCAAAGCAGTGACTCAAGTTCCAACCAGCAGCCTCATCGAGGGGAGAAACGTTCTGGTTCATCTCTGTGTTAGAAATCACAAAATGCTGTAATCCAGAGTGGATGGCTGCAATGGGTCTGGGGGCCAAGTGGGAACTTCCAAGGTCTGCACAGACTGTTCCCCAAACCAGTTCACCTCTGGTTTGGAAAAATAAAGCTGTGTTTTCTTGTTGAACAGTCCACGGGGGAGGGCCTGTAATCTAATTAAAAGGTGATTCTCTCTCCTAGAGGCTTCCTGGAGATGCCATGCACTGTGAGTGGGTATAGAAAGAGGTATATCTGGGAGGAGTCAAAGGCCACAAATACAGTCTGTACTTTGCCTGGGCCTGCTCTAGTTGTATGGATTGCAGAGATGGGGCCAAACAGATGGAAGTATACAAAAGGAGGAGTCATACAGAGATACAACAGGCAGCTTCCTCTAAGGACATGTTGACCGGCATCTTTTTAGTGACATACATGGGCATAACTCCTGTGCCTTTTGTATGGTCACTGGTGATCCCCTACCCAACTAATACCTTTGTCATTCTGCACCTGAGTACAGGAACACAGCTAGATGCTTTTCTGATACCCCCTGTTCTGTACTGCTCACCAAATGGCTGTTGCGGGAAAGACTTTCACACTGACTCTCAAAATATCACACTGGTTGTCAGAAGATTTGATGTCTGTTACTGGATTTCAAGAAGCCATTTGCGGCTTAATTCAAGGAGTTTCAGCTGGGAAAAAAACTTTCCTTCCTTACAACCCAATCCCCTCTTTGAGGAATAAAAACATTAAATAATGAGGCAGATTTGATCTCTAGGTCATAGTGGTGAAATAAGTATAGGGGTAATTCAAAATAAGAATGTGGAGGGGAAAAAATGGAATTATTACACTGACAAGAGACAGTACCAAAGGTGATCCAGTGGCTGTTAATATATTTGGAAGAGGAAAAGAACAACAACTACATAATGTTGCACAGTTAGAACACTTTGATACCACTTCAACTGCTATAGTTCTTTTCTATGAAACCCTAGGATGTGTGGCTTCATTAAGTATTTAGAATTCTCTGCCAGGGAGCTCTAATGCTGTGGTTCGGCTGATGTTAGAATACCAACATGGTGTAGTCGTTTTAGCACTGAACTATGACTCTGGAGACCAGAGTTGGAATCCCTGCTAAGCCATGGAAACCACCTGGATGATCTCTCTGAACAAACTTTGCCCATGATAGTTTTGCCTTAGGGTTGCCATAAGTCAGAAATTACTGAAAGGATCACAACAAAAACAAAGCAGAGAATTCTAAATACTTCACCAAACTCCAAATCCCAGGATTCTGTAGGATAGATCTATGACAGTTCAAGTGTTATCAATGTTGTTATAATTGGACAGTTTAGTTACACAAGTCTGCTGTAAGGTGAGGAAAAGCCATGTCACTCTGACCTTTTCCTTCATTTAATGTTTTCTGTGGACACCCACTTTTGAGTAGCACTGTACTAGAGAATTGTAGGTCTCTCTGCCAAACTAGAAACCCCAGCATTCCATAGAATGGAGACATGGCAAGTAAAATAATATCAAAGTGCTATGATGTTGCAGGGTGGATACCTCCCAGATAGATACATAGCTTCTGTTTTAGAGAAACTTAAATTCAGTTGAAATCAATGAGTTTCCATTTGGTCAGGAGATGGTGTGTGATTGATTCTGGTGGGACTTCCATGTGCCTAATAAGCAGTATAAATGCTAGGCTGTTACAGTTGTCCCTCCACATTTGTGGGCTTGACCTTCACAAATTTGATTATTGATTCTGGTGGGACTTCCATGTGCCTAATAAGCAGTAATAAATGCTAGGCTGTTACAGTTGTCCCTCCACATTTGTGGGCTTGACCTTCACAAATTTGATTATTTGTGAGGCACGTATGTGCCTCCCCTGATTCTGTTCCTCTCATTTTCTTGTGTTTTGCTGGGTGTGGAAAAGGAAGGCAAGTGCACTGAGGCAAAAAGCAAGGGAACTGGGGGAGAGGAAGGTATGCATGTACTTTCCTTCTCCCCTCTGGAGCTCCCCACCCCCCATTCCCATGCCTTTTGCCCTGACATGGTGAATGTATGCCGGACAAAATTCAAGGGAATGTTCCTTGTGTGTACTTTCCTTCTCCCCTCCAGGGCTCCCCCCTCCCATTCCTTGCATTTTGCCTTGATGTAGAGGATGCACGCTGAGGCAAAAGACAAGAAAATGGTGGAGGGAGAAGCAAATGGGAGGGGGAGCATGGGGGGAGTTATTAGTGGTTTTCCCACTTCCATTAAGGTTCTGCACCCTGAACCCTTGCAAAAGTGGAAGGGCTATTATATAATCTCTTCTCAGCTAGCAAAACAGCAAACAGTAATGGAAGGAGGAAGGGGACAGAGGACAGTGACACACTTCACACACATTGATGTACCTTATATGCCAACATGGTCCCATTCAGCTTTATCTATAAACCTGTTTTGACAGGGATTTTATCTGAGAATTCAATAGTTTAGGAATTACACTCAAACCCAAACTAATTTGTTTTTATATACCATGCTGTTATGTGCCTTCAAGTTGTTTCCAGCTGATGGCAACCATGTCATGGGGTTTCGTTGGCAAGATTTGTTCAGAGTTTTTTTTTTCCATTGCCTTCTTCTGATGCTGAGAGGATGGGAATTGACCTTGGGTTCATTTCCATGGCCAAGGGGGGATTTGAACCCTGGTCTCTTGAGTCCTAGTTTAACACCCAAACTACTACACTATAATGTCTCTCTTTATAGGCCATACTGAACATTTAATTTTAAAATGTCATCTTTGTCTGCTATACAAGCAGACCTTAGTTACCAAAGCCACTGACAGTGAAGTTTCTTTTATGCCTACCCGTCCTCTCACCAGCTGGAAGGTTTTTTTTTTTTTTTAAAAAAATACAGTATCAGCAGCATTGGGAGGCTGGTGAAGGAGGGTTCTGGAAATAACAGATTTTCAGTGTTGAGTTGCAGCAACATGTTAGCACTAAACAATGCAATAAAAGGGGTGAAAGAGCAGGATTCTACTCTTATCAGTCCTCTGTAATGGGATGTGCCTGCCTACAACAGGCAGGATAAGGAGCAGCTGCCTCCAGAATCTCTTACTGAACACGCATGAACAACAAAGCAGAGAGAAAAGGTGAGAACAGATAAGCCTGCCTTACCAGCTATCCCCAGCATATGAAAAAAGCCAAAGATTTATAAGTTAGATTTATAATTTGGAAATCATAAAGTGGAGTTGTCCCTGGAGCCATTGTGGAAAAAGCCTTCAAGTAGTCTCTAGAACAGTGGTTCTCAACCTTCCTAATGCTATGACCCCTTAATACAGTTCCTCATGTTGTGGTGACCCCCAACCATAAAATCATTTTCGTTATTTTATTATTTATTTATTTATTTATTAGTTATTTCCAACATCAAATAGATTGGAAACGCTGCCCTAAATCACTGCTCTGGATAGACTTCTAATGCCTAAAAACTGGTAACCCTCCCCCTTTTTTTTAAGCACAGAGAGCGTCCATCAATGCCAGAATTAAGGCAGTAGTTCTAGTTCTGAATGTTGGGTTTCCACAGTTCAAAAAGCCAGTCACTCCCAAAGGCAATGCCAAAACAGCCCACATTTTACACGAGGCGCAGGGAGGAAAGGACAGGGAGAGAGGAAAGATGGCGGTGGCATAAGCAGATGCGTTTTGTTTCACTCCCTCCCTTCCTCCCTCCCTTAAAGGGAGTGCGGATGCTGAACATACAAAAAGTGAGGAAAGCAAGACAGTCAGGACGAAGAACACAACACGTGCGTGTGGCAAGCGCCAAGGGTCCACGCACAACAAAAGCGAGAGGAGAAAGTCATCCTGGCTATTTCTGCACTAGACTGTTATAGCACTATTATTCCACTTTCACCATCCTATGGAATCCTGGGGTTTGCAGTTTGAACCCCAGCGCAGGGGTCTCAGAAGCACTGCTCCCATTGGCTGTGAGGCCACCTTCTTTTAAAAGGGGGGGCAGGATTGAGGAGCGGCGACCCCTGTGAAATGGTTGTTCGACCCCCAAAGGGGTCCCAACCCCCAGGTTGAGAACCACTGCTCTAGAAGGATCAAGATATTTTTGCATGGTTACTCAAGGCTTACCTAATCTGTTTTCATTTCACATGTAAATATTGTTAGTATGAATAAAAAATTTGCTGAAACACACTGAACTGCTCTTCTTTTTTGTGTTGTTATGAACCTAACAATATTCTTCCCATGTTATTTCTGCCTCAAGTACCTAATTTTCTGCTAAAGAAATAATGCCAGGAACTCATCTATTTTGTCAGCTGAGGCATACCTGTACTAAATTGAAATTGAGTCATAACCAGTATCCCAGATGGAAGCAGCGGGAATAAAAGTAAATTTTTCTCAGTATGCTAGATAGGGCAACCACCAGCATTTCTCCACACTGTAGCTTAGGTTTAGAAATACTGCTGCTAGTCTCTTTAACTATTATAAATTTATAAATATGCTGTATGCTTAATGTAAAAAAAAGTAAGAGAAGAAAAATATTCTTTTGGGGTTATTAAAAGGTAGTTACGAAGTTTCCATGTTTAATGAAGTTAGCCCACTTCTGAGGAAGTAAACAGGCTTGTAAATGGCCACACATTTGGTTATTAAGGGTAAGAAAGAATATTTTTCTGGGGATCAGGTAAAGAAATTTTGCTGAAGATGGGATTGGTTTTTTTTGATCATAGATATTAAGGCAGGTATATATACAGGCTAGCAAAAATGTTGTGGATTAATTCTACAACTCTAAATTAAACTTTGTTTTAAAATGTCAAATTTGTAAAAATAAGCAGTTGCCTAGGGGAGAACTTTTCTTTTAAGGGCCAAATGCAGCTGTTGGAAACTCATGCAGACTACAGCTTTCAGAAGACATCTAAATATAGCTGACACATGAACATTTTTCCATCCACCAACAACTGTGAAAGTAAATAAAAATGTGTAAGAGCTCATAAAAAAGTTATGTTCACCTTACTGGTCAAAGGAAATGCCTGTATATACTTTTATAGCTTGGTTGGTATAAATCATCTTTATGGTATAAATCATCTTTGTAAAGATTTATAAATCTTTATGATTTATAGCCAGGAACCCCCAAGTCTTCTTATGGATAATAGCTGGTATCCTGTTCAGGAGTTACGAGATTGTAAACTGTTTTATAATCTTCTTACTTCTGGACATTCATATTTATGGTCGTTAATGACTGAATGTGATCCCCAGACTGTACCTATTGGAAAGATTTCTGAGGCATTGCAGATTGGGGAACTTTCCTGGTTGTGAAGCTCCTTGAGACAAGCAGTTGTGCAGGACCCTGAGTGGTCTCTTCAGCTGCCTGTTCTCAGTGTGTCCTATGACCAGGAAAGGATTGCAGATGTGATCTCCCCATGCTCTGATCTGCAGCACCTTGGAAACCCTTTGGTTGAGGTGCGGCCAGGCTGAGAAGGTAGAGTTTGGGGGATTACATCATCAGACATGATGAGGGAGCTCTGTATCATAGTTATGTCTAGCAGTGCAGGATCTTGGTCACTGTTATCTCTAAAAGTATTAGAGCACATTATTTTGTGCTGCCTTTTTGATCTATTTTGCTATGGTTAATGATGGATGGTCTTAAACAGATCAACTAGCTAGAAAGAATCATGTAGGGAGTACCACAAGGGCTTGATTCTTTACAATACAGCTATTTTGCAGAGACGTAGTCCAAACAAGCTCTAATTCATTGGGATGGATGGATGGATGGATGGATGGATGGATGGATGGATGGATGGATGGATGGTTTCACCCATGTGTTTGCTTTGTATAGGTCTTAAAGACTTGGAAAGTGAGTGTGTATTTTGTAATATCTGTGACTAACCTTTTAAAACCTTCTAAAGAAACTCCCAAAAATTAAGCATGTGCAAAATATTTATACTAGTCTAGCAGGGACTGGTAGAGAAGAGTTGCATTTCTGTGCTGTGTCTCTTTCACATTACATACACTTTGGTACCTCTTTAATTGCTGTGGCAACATCCTGTGGAATCCTGGGATTTGCAATTTAGGGAGAAGTATGTAGAATTCCTAGGGCCTGAATACCCTGAAGGCACCAGATCCTGTCTGATCTTGGAAGCTAAGCAAGATCAGCCCTGGATGAGAGACCACCAACAAATACTAGGTGCTGTAAGCTATATTTCAGAGGAGGGAACTGGTAAAACCACCTTTGAGGATTCCTTGCCTAAGAAAACCCTATCAAATTTATGGGTTTGCTATGAGTCAACAAGTGACTTAAAGGTAAATGTGCAAACATTCAGAATTCTCAGCCAGAGAAATCTAGAACCTCACCAAAGGGCAGTTCCAAGGATTCTGTAGGATACAGCCATGAAAGTTGTTTCAGTGTGCTGAAATTGGGTAGTATGAGAGTAACCCCAGTCATGGAGAAGGATCTTCCCCTCCTCCAGCACCCTACTGTTGGACATAGAGGACAAATGGAACATATCAGTCTGCTCACTTACCTGCATGCAATTCATGGTTGCCAGTGGCATCCAGACTAGACCTTAAATCCCAGTCTGCTGTTCATGACTTCAGGTTTAAATTTCAGAAGAACTATTAGAAACATTAATATAATTTTTTAGAAATGGATGGTGGGTCCTTTGAAGCACAAGTAATGTGTAACGCAACAGCTTGATAGAAAGCAGAGAGAAGATTAAATTCTGTGATTTGTTGAAGAATGTATTGGGCAAGACACTATTGTGTTGGGTTTTTTTAAAAAAATCCTATTTCCAGTCCTCATAATTTACTGCAATACCTGCAGTCTCTAATGTTTGCAGCAAGTGGGATGTTGACCTACATTGCTGTGCTTGCCTTGCTATGTGTCCCTCCCAGGTTGCTAGATTGTTGGGGGTAGAAGAGGAGGGGGCCTGTTTGGCACAGAATGGGACATATTGTTCCACTGGAAAATTGTCCAAGTTCTCTTCTTAAGACAGGCTTGTGTGGTACCATTGTCTGTCTCTACTCCCACCCATTTTAGCACAAGCATTTATTATTCAGTTTCATGGCAAAACAATTGATGCTCACAGTGATTCCCCCCATTATTGTTATTTTGTTTTGTTTTCTGTTTCCCCCCCAAATGGCATTGTTAACTTCTGTTCCCCAGGCAGCTGTTTTTGTCAAAATAGTGCCATAGGATTCAGATTCTCTTGTCTTGGCCAATCACAAGCAGCGAGTTAACTGCGCCATGTAACTGGACATAGTAACAGAGATGGGTTTTATCTGATTCCCCGGCACTGCCCCGCCTGCCCGCCCCCAAAGTTGCATAATACTGTTCATTTGTAGGCATTGATCTATGCAAGTGGGTGCCAATAAGCAATGTGCATTAGCCCCCTGCAAACTGAAACAATTTCAACAAGCTACCTTTATAATCCACAAAGCTCCTGCTGTAATTAATATGATGTTCCTAAAAGTTCTACATGACTTCTTCTTGTTTTACAGAGAAGAAGGCTTCTGCTATAATGAATGTCTTACTCTTTAAGGCAAGAGTAGAGATGCTGTTCCCATTGGCTTCCATGCCTTTTTGGCACCAGCCAAGATTCTTTGAACCACCAAAGCTCCAGTAGTTCACCATTTTTTTTTCAGGACCCTCCGTTCCATTCAAATCTTAGTTGCAGATTTACTCAAGAACACTACCAGTCCGCTCTCCCAAATGAGAAATTATCCCAACAAACCTGGCAGCATTTTCACATTACACAGTTATAGCACTGATTTCACTTTAACTGCCATAGCTGAATCCTGGGATTTGCAGTTTGATGAGGCATTGGCTTTCTCTGGTTGAGGATTCTAAATATGCCTCCTTAAACTACAAATCTCAAAATTCTGCAGGATGTTGCCGTGATTGTTTAAATGGAATCATAGCACTATGAAAGACTTGTGTAAAAGATCCTGTGATAGCTGCAGCCAGAAAGGATTCCCAGTTGCTATTTTCTGCTCCCAAATGGGACAGTGGGATGTGCTGTGAGTCTGCAGAGATGAAAATTGGCCCCTGCCACTATTGTCCAGTCCTTCAACCAGACTTTTCCATCTGACTGGTATCCTCATTATATAACTCCCATCATCCTGCAAGTATAGCCATTTGACTGCATTAGGTGAGTGTCATGGATCTGTGGTTGAGCACATCTGGAGGTTCCTCAGGCTGAGGAACACAAAGGAGATACTCTGTCCATCTTAGGTTGCTGCCAATATCACATTAAAACAGCTTTGAAAGATATTGGACATCAAACCCAAATCCTATTTAATCATTTATTTGAATTTAATGTATGTTGTTTAATTTATTGTTAATTTATTTGTTTTAATTTGTATTTCTTCAGTGGAGGAATTCTTAAATACAAAATTCTTAATACAAAATTCTTAATACAAAATTTAAAAATAATTAAACAGACAATTCCATTAAAAGCATAAAGTGAAATCATTTAAAACACATTAAGAACATAATAAAAAAAAATCAACCCCAACACACTCAATTAAAGGACTCATCTGCTGCATGAGATAAGAACGAAGGGACTGCCTGAATTAAAAGGTCTTTGCCTCCTGGTGGAAGGAGATGTGAGCTAACCAAACCTCCCATGGGCTCAGTGGCTGCCTGGGGACAGCCACTGAGAAGGCTCTCTTCTAATAATTTTAAGATCAGTTCTTTACCTTCAGGGCAATGGTTCTCTCTCAGGTCTTTGGCCAACTTGGCAATCGAGTGACTTCCTTCCATTTCCAGGGAACCAGGACATAGAGCAAGGTAGGGGAGAATGTTTTTCTGCTGCTAAAGCCAGCTGCTGTTCCTTCCAGAAATCCATCTGTCCAAAAACTCTTAAGCCACGCCTCTCTTGCTTTGCCTTTTCCCCCAACTTGTTTACTGTCGTTTATATCCCTGCATTCCTACTTCTGACTTGCATTCAGGGTTGTATTTAGTTTGAGGTAAATTTTATGCCAAGGTAGGCTGAACTCTGTGGCTGACATAGCAATAGTGGAAGTGTTGTGCCACTTGGTGATTTGTGTGTTCTGCTTGTTGTGGGAGAGGGGTAAAGAAGGCACTTTTAACGGGCTGTTGTGGTTAGGAGCTGTTAACTTGACTTTGGCTTACAGCAACTGTGAATGAAGAACTGCCAAGAGATGCTATTACTCTGCTGCTTCTTGGAGCAGTAATTTTACAAATAACAATATCCACCTTGTCCATAAGAACAAATGGCACAGAGCTGGTATCTGAATCTGACATTCATGGAGGGGCAAGGGCTGGTTACTGTCTTCCATCACTGGACTGATGGTGGTGGGGATCTTTGTTCAGACTAAAATAAGTCTAAAGGCTGGGACAGAGCTTGGAAAATCTTCTTTTTTCAGATTGGAACTTCCAGAACCACTTCCCCCACTGGCTACCAAGGTCCATAGCCATCTTGGCTGCTGGTTTCTGGGATTTGTAGTTCAAAAATACTATTCCTGAGCTGTGGAGCAAGATCAGTGGGAGTTGTAGCGCATCTGGAAGGTACCAGTTTGAAAAAAGCTGGTGTACAAAACCATTCTCCCTGTTCCTGAATTTTTATCTGTCTTTTTTTTTTAATTTCCTAGAAATGGAAAGGAAATTACATTTTGAGTAAACTGCTCCCTCCTCCTTAATTTTGTCAGCACAGACCAGTGGAATAAATAAATATTTAAAACACTATTGCCAAACCCTGAATAAACTTTATTAACTTTTCTGTCCATCAAGTTTAATGACTAGTTAGGGTGAAACTTAGCACCCCTATGAAGCTCTGCAAGACCTTTCCTCAGTGTGCAGACTCAGTGTCTTTTAGTAACAATTTGCCTAATGGAGTGGTCTGAAGATTTTGAAAAATTACACACAATTTTAGCTCCTTTTTGGTTGGCTGAATAAAGGTATTGCCACAGTATGGGGTCTGACTTAACTAGTAACAAAAATAATTGATTTGTCAGGTAGCACTCATCCAATAAGATTCACATAACAGTACAGATAATGCTAAGTATTATTGTTATTCTGGAATGAAATTCTGGAACCAACGATGTAGAAAGGAAAAAAAAAAAGAGGAAAAAATGATCAAAGCTCCTGAGTAATTATCCTTCAGTCTTGCTGTTCAGAAAGTGTATACACCTAGCCAAGGGCAGAATTGAGCAGGATAGATATTTATTAAAATACTATTTGTAATTCAGTTTTCAGTAATATATCAAAGGTAGTTAATTGAATTGTACTTTTCTGTATCACTTTTGAAATATGCACACATTTCCTTTTTTCATCTTTCCAGGAAAAAAAGCACATGCACACACCTCTCCGTTATCACAAAGACTACATTTACCTAGCAGAGAGAAGTCTCTCTTTATATTTGTTTTGGATTTGTGGGCTACCTTCTGTCCAGAACCCTGAGCAGCCAGTTATCCAGATAGTGAAATTAAGCTAATGAAAACTGTTGAAACCTTGCCTCAGTGGAGGAAGGGGATATCAAAATACAAATGCAATTATTATATGTAGTGTTGAGAGAAAACGCTGCTCCCTTATTTTTGCAGCCACATGTTTATGTGGGTGAGAGCACAGCTCTGTCAGAGCCCCTCTTGTTCTCTGTGACTGGCCAAAGCAACACCCCTCCGTTCTTGGTGATCTGGTGCCTCATGGTTGAGGTAGCAGGGGCTATTTGGATTCAGATCACCATTATATTTTCATACTGTAAGTATACATAAAGCTGGTACATAATCATTTAACTGTTCATGCCTGGCGAGTAAGGATTTTCTCTAGGTAGGGAGAGGATCTGATCACTTTTCTTTCAAGCCATCCATGCAGCAAAAATGACCAACATAGACCTAGGTGAGCTATCAAAATGGTAGAAGAATAACTTCAATGGACCTGTTTGCAGTGTGATTGGAAGTGATGCTTTATAGAGCAGCTTAAGATAGCAAAAGGCTAAGGCCATTTCTGCACTACACTGTTATAGTGCTATTATTCCACTTTCAACCATCTGTGGAGTTTTGGGGTTTGTAGTTTACTGAGGCCAAAGAGCTCTCTGGCTGAGAATTCTAAAGGCCTCTCTCTAAACTGCAAACCCCAGGATTGCATTGCATGCTGAAAGTGGAATAATAGCACTATAACAGTGTAGTGCGGAAGTGGCCTAAGTCTAGGTTACACTATGGTTTTTTTTTCTCATTTTCATAGAACTAACATTTAGCTAGGATCTGTTTTCTTGCAGTTTGAATTCCTTCTTTAATGTTCTGATCTAACAAAAGAAAACAGGCTTGCTTAATCTTCTATATAACACTAGATACGTAAAGAAGCTTTCGTGTCATATTTATATTTCTCTATAGCTTGAGTTCTCCATCTCTGTAAAATGGGTAGAATAGTCACCTACTTTCACCAGAGCAAAACAGTGATAGGGGAAGAGTAGGAAAGGATTATAATGTGCAGTACAAATGCTGGATAATAGAAATGCTGGGTAACAACATCCTCTTTTTCCAAGAGTAGTTTCAGAGTGTACAGTGCTGTTGCTTCCTGCATCCCTCAGATTGGCAACTCGGAAATATTTGGATGGCAAACATTCTATTTAACTAGAGTAAAGCAGCCAAGAGTTAAGGAGGAGGACCAGGGAAATGTAGTGGTTAGTGCAGTTGGACCTTGTGCAAAGGGTTTAACTAGACGTTACAGGGGGATATAGGCCAGTCAATTAGGTCCATCTCACTAGTATTGTCTGGTAAAAGAAGTTGAGATGATATTGTGCTTGTTGTGTCCTCTTCCCAGTTCTGTGGCTGTCGCTTTTTTGTAGGCCAGGGAAGGCGGAATAAGATGTCATATCATGTGATTTGTAGTTGCTGTCAGCAGACTTGCATTGGTAATAGTCGCACGTTTTGGCATGCACAGACAAAGCTGCTTGGGTCTTGAGAGAACATGGTTTGCTGGGATAAGCAGCCCATGAGATCAGCTGCATTCTAACCAGGGATGAGAGAATCTTTGGATTTCAAGATGTTCTGGACTTCAACTCTCAAAATCCCCTCCCAGCATGACCAGTGGTCCAGGATTATGGGAACTGTAATCTAAATATCTGGAAGACCACTTTTACTCTATAGTATAATGAAACAGTAACACAATAAGAGAGAAATAGACTTATTTGTGGCGTGAGATTCTCTGGGTCCCAATAAATGTTAGTCTTTATAAAGGCACAGGCTTTTTCAACCTTGTGCCCTTCAGATGTGTTGGAGTGCAATTCAGTTCATTGGCCTTGCTGGCTGGGGATGATAGGGGTTGTTGTCCACTACATCTTCCAGGGGATGGAGGCTTTAGGTTGGGGAAGGCTGCCGTTGGATTTTTCCTACAATAGATGAAGAGGGCTGCTTCTTCTGGAATGTACCAAGTTCTTATCTGACATAATAGCGTCATTTAAAGCCATCACTGGGCTGTTTGTGCCCATCTGAATAGCTAACAGCAGCAGCAAGAACAACAACAAAAAAATCCCCTCATTAGTTTGGATTGAAAACAGTGGTCTATTATTCAAGGCCAAAAGATGGTATCTCTCTCTGGAATGTTCCAGTAGAACCACATGACTAGTCTTTCTCCCCTCTTCTTCCCCCTTTCTTTATTCCAGAACAAAGGCCTCACCCGGAAGAGCCACGCATTCCTGCCCAAGATATTTAAGAAAATGTCTTCTCAGCCCAAAGAACGCCCTGAGGGTTTGCAGTTCCCCTTCCTGGATGATGATGAAACGATCACCACTGTCCGGGAATCAAAAACATTCTTTGTTCTCCGAGGTCTTCCAGGCAGTGGGAAGTCAACCTTGGCAGAGGCCATCCGAGACAAGTACAAAGATGCTTGCAAAATCGTCTCTGTTGACAACTACAAAATCCAGCCAGCCATCAGGAGTGCCATTCCTGATGAGTACAGCAAGGTAGATGAGGATCTAAGTGCATATTGCAAGCGTGATGTCAGCGTGGTGGTGGTGGACGACACCCATCATGAACGGGAACGGCTAGAGCAGCTCTTCGACATTGCTGATAAATACCGCTACAAAGTCATCATTGTGGAGCCCAAAACAGCATGGAAACTGGATTGCTTGCAACTCAAGGATAAGAATCAGTGGAAACTTTCAGTGGATGATCTAAAGAAGCTGAAACCAAGTTTAGAAAAGGACTTCCTTCCCTTGTATTATGGATGGTTTTTGAGTAAACGAAGCTCAGAGAACTTGAGGAAGACCGGGCAGGCATTTTTGGATGAGCTTGCCAGTACCAAAGTCTTCAAAAAGGAGGCCAATAAGCACTGTGGGTTCTCTTCCTTCCCCCAAAAGCTTTTAATTATATAAAATCTACCTCTACTAACCCATGAGAATCAACCTTCTCTTACTAGTAAGCACAAGAAGAGCAGCTTCTGGTTAGTTTCCAGGATGGTTATCTTGGGGTTCTTTGCTGGTTTTTACAAGAGTACAAGTCTGTACTTGAGCAACAAATCCTCAGCTCTCTTTTATTTCTTCACTTAAAATCAAGGCTGAGATCTCGCACAAGGCGTATGTGTTTTCCATAGCTACGTCTCTGTACCTACATTTCTCAGTGCTACCCCTCAAGTCTCCACTTTGAAAGTAGCACAGTCCTCCTCCAGTATGGCCATTTCTATGTTGTGGAAGAGCTGTGGGATCAGTGGAGATGAGTCCAGCTATTTTCCATTAACTGGATGTGCTGTGACATGCATTTGTAGAGCTTTCCTGGAATCCTTGGGAGGTCCCTGCAGATTATGTTTTTACAGCATGTTAAGGTGGACGTGCCCAGCTGGATAGGAAAATAGCTGGATGTGTCCCTACTGATCCCTCATCTCACCGAGAGTATGGAAATGGATGTGTTGCAAGGAGTTGTGCTGCTTTACAAGATGGTTTGGGGGCAGGATTTGGCTTCTTGTGATGTCAGAACAGGATTCTGACGTCCACAATAAAAAATGAGTTGCAGCGGCATAAGGCTTACTTGTGCCATCATAGTTCACCAACAGGATGCCAGCCCAAGTTACTGGTTCTTGGAATAGCTAGAAAACTTGGAAGTGTTTCCTTATTTTCCTTGCTGTCATGCACAAACTTATAAAAATATACTCAGATTGTTCTGAGTTGTTCACTGTTGAAAAGCAGTATGTAAAAAGCAGAAAGGGGAAAAAGGACATTTTAAAATCTGCACATAAATCTAAGCCCAAAACCTGTTTTAAGATGAGTTTTGGTGCAGAACACACATGGGGTCTCCACGATGTTCTGTTTTGCCCAGAGGGAAAATTTTGGTGTCAAATGCTGGCATTTTTGTCAGAAAAGCTGGTGCTGCTGAGTTCTCTGATATACTAGTATATTGCCGCTTCTTGCCTATTCCTTCATTGGTTCCTCGATCTTCTTCCTTGCCAGGCCCACAAGAGATGCTCCTCTCTGCCATCTTACTAGAGGCCTCCAGGGATCCCTAGCCCATTTGTTTGTGAAATATGAAATCTTGCCCAGAGCTTGGAAGAGTTACTACTTCGAATTACAATTTCCAGAGTATCTTAGCCAGCATGGCTAGTACCCATGCTGCCTCAGGAGGGAGTTCTGAGAATTGCAGTTCAAACAGGGCTCTTAAACCCTGCTCCTTCCTCCCTGTTTGAACCTGAAGATGGCAGTGGCCTGTCTAACCGTCTCCCCAACATTTCAGTGAGCCTAGGAAAAGGATTTTAAAACTAACTCTTGGCTCAAAACCACACAGGCAGTAGACACTCCTTATGGGAAGCCTGAAAAAAGTCAAGGTGCAGTGTGTAATAATGTGCATACCAGCCTCCCTCACCCTAACCCACTTTTCACAGCCTTTGTCCCAAGGTAAGTTTGTTTGTTTGTTTGTTTTATCTTGGGAAAATTGGCACTGTTGCCCATACTTTACTAGTGCTACAACTCTGGCCATTTCCACACTAGACTGTTATAGCGCTATTATTCCACTTGTAACATCCTATGGAATCCTGAGGTTTGCAGTTTTGGGAGGGGCCAGATGGCCCCTCCCGAAACTGCAAACCCCAGGATTCCATAGGATGTTGCAAGTGGAATAATAGCACTGTAACAGTCTAGTGTGGAAATGGCCTCCATGGTGGCTGGAGGATTCTGGGAGTTTTGGTCCAAAAATTAGCTTTCTGAAACATTGTCCGTTAGACCTCAAACAACAGCTTTATTGGGGAGTTGTCATTCAAAAGGTAACTTTCCCAAGCAGTGCCCTTTGGCCTTTTAACATCAGGTGGGTCATCCTTCCTTCACTGCCTGTTGTTTGAGAGTAATAGAAATGTAGGCCAATAGGATGGTGCCAAGGAGAGCCTCTTCCAGTAGGAGCTGCACTTGCAGAAGTGCTATCCTAGGTGGTCCAGTGGGGTTAACAGTCCTCCTGCTGGATGGAGAACCAGTCCTGTGATGACAAAAGCCCAATGATGACAAAACGATCTCTTCACTACCAGTCACATGTTCCTGGAAGGGGTCAGTAGGCTCTGTGCCAATGCACCAGTTCTGTTTTTGATAGGAATCTTAGAGGAGCTATCTAAAGTAGTGAATCTATTTTAGGTGTAGCATCCTTGATACCTCCTTTAAAGTTTGGAGCTGGGACTGCAGAAGTAATCCTAATTCAGACAGTGACCTCTATGGAGGCTTCACTAGTCCTTGTCCTACACTGTTCATTACCTTCTCATGCTTGTTGTATGTAAGGACAAAGCTAGCCTTGTAGGAACCTAGAGAGAAATCCCTGAGACACCTCTAGCGTCAGAAGATCCCTCTTTTTAACATGTCAGAGGCATGAATCTTACCTGACACCATACATCTGTGCGCTTTCTCTCTGCTAATGACCTATCCTGCACCATATTTTTTAGAGAGAAAAGGCAAAAGGGACAACCTTTGAAAAAAAATAATTTAGTTATTTAAAATCCTTAATTAATCCTTCATTAAAATCCTTTAGCTTTTGTATAGTTAGAGCCAGGCATTGGAGCCCCCTTCCCTCCTTGGGATTACATTTGGATGTTCTCTGGGTGCCCCCCCCCCGGTAACTTGAAAGAGAACAGTTTTGATAAGAGATGGGGAACAGGTAGATCTCCAGATAATGTTGCATTGTGGTTCCCTGTGGATCCTTACTTGTAGCTGTACTGCCTATGGCTGATGGGAGTTAAATGCCCTATGGCATGTAAAGGGGCACATATATACCACCTCTGCTTTGCAGAATGGGGTCGGGAGAGAGGCTGCAATGGTGATCACAAATCCTTCAATTCACAGAACCAGCCAGCATGAGGCTTTGGTGTGATCCATGCTATGAGTTGTAGTCTAAAAAGTATTTTTTTTCCCCAAGCCCCCCCCCTTTTTTTTGCCTAAGCTTAATGCAAAAAGCTCTGCCTCCAAAGTTACTCCCTCCTTCCCCAAGTTGGGTCACCTCTCCAGCTCCAGTCTTTAATGTGGGACTGGCAGTGACTTTAAGTATGTCATGCACTTTGCATAGAATTACCCTTCAACTAATCCAACCTAGTTAGGTCTAAGCTGTTCTTCAGGTCTACTGCTGTATCGCTAAGTAAGATGGAAGCCACATGAGCAAGTTGGAAAGTTCATGCCATTATCTTGTGTACATAATTTCAATGTGCTTGCTGTATTCTGGATAATGTCTTACTATACTTAATCACATCAGTGCATACTTTTTGTTTTAGTGCCTAAAAAATGAAAATAAGTTTAGACATATCCAGAAGAGACAGCAACCACCAGTAAGGGGCAGAGATTATTTTTAAAATGTTGCAGGTACTAGAGCAAACTTGGAAAAGTCACTTTTGGAAGGGGTGACAGTTGCCAGAGATTATGTGAGCTGTAGTGCATATTTCCAAACTCTGCACCTAGGTAATAAATGGAGGGAAGTAGGTGCTACTAAAAGCTTCTCTTCCTCTTCTGCTCCACAGTAATGCATAATACTGTGCAGTCTGTGATGTCCCAGCATCCTGCTGTAGGCTTCTCTACCCCTAAAGGCAACAAATGATGAAACAGGGCAGAGAAGCAAAAATGACAACCTCATGCTGTCATGCATTTTTGTAGTTCTAGATTAGTCTTTGCCAACCTGGTCCCCTCTGGGTGTGTTGCACCTCAATCCTGATCTTTTCTGAATTAGCATGTGCCATGATGCCTTGGAGAGGGATGATGGGAATTGTAATCCAGAATGCCCAGGACACAAAACATTAGAGAAAGTTGGTTTGCAATTGGGGGGGTGAGGGTAGGGGCAACACAAGAAGCACTGTTTTTGGTGGCAGCTCTGTGACTTCTGCTGATGCAAGTGTGGAGAACATATGGCCTTCTAGCTGTTACTAGATCCTCAGCAGCTGATGGGAATTACAATCCAACAGCTCCTGACAGCCATGCGTTCCCTGTGCTTGCACTGATGTTTTCTGCTTCTGATTTAAACTGATTCAAATCTGGTTGTCTCCGTTCTAGCCTGAGCTTATGGTATCAAGAGGTAATAACTGAACTTAAACTCAAGGCTAGTGACTCAAGGCCATTTCCTTGAAAACTTTTGCCAAGGAGCAGATTTAACTAAACCTCTTGCATAACATGGCAGCTAAACTGGGCCTGAGGATTCTTTTACATGAATTACGGATTTTTTTAAAAAAACCCAACACATAGCCTTTATGTTGTGCTTTTGAAGCACCAGCATGAAGCACCAGCATTAAGGGCAGGAGTTAGGATACTATGAGAATTCATAAACTATGTGTGGTGAGAGAAGAATCTGTATTTGAAGTATGTTCTTTCCCAAGTTTGAAAAATATTCATGAGTTAGATATATACATTACTATAAGGAGAAAGATATAATCATGAACAAGGCAGATACATAATACAAGCTAACCATATTGTAGGAAATTTCACACAACTGGCCTCTTTCTCCTTTCGTCTGTTTTTGTGCAGTCATAATTTTAAAAATAATTAATTCTTTTAAAAAGTCTGCTCAATCCTACATGAAGAGAGAACATTGAAATGGAAGAAATTATGAAATTGGGTTGTCATTACTTACTCTGTTCCCTTTGGTTTGCAGTTGGACAAGCAAGTGAAGACCCCAAAGCGAAAATTGACTTGACCAGCTACTTTGTGAAAAGGCCACCGGGTGTCTTGCACTGTACCACCAAATTTGCTGACTTTGGGAAGGCCCCAGGAGCAGATGACTATGCGCAGCAGGAGGTGAGAATTTTGCCTCCTTCCAGTCTGGGTGGGAAAGTGAAGGTACTTTAAGATGCCCCCAAGTTGCAAAGTCCTACTTTCTTCACCCTTTTCCTTTTAAAGATGGAAATAGACCATTTCCAAAAGACTCCACGTGCAAATTGGATTTCCGCTCCCAAAAATGGCCCAGCACTTCAGACACATACAATTGTACTGGATGGAATAGACTTTCTGGCCAACTTTTCTGGTGGCAGCCCCTTGAGAATGTTTTACAGATGACTGGGAGAACAGAGAGGTGTAGTGCTTAAACCTTTTTTTCAAAGTCAGGAGACACATCTCCTCAGCCGCTTTACCTCTGTCACAAACTCGGATCATGCACAGAAGCCTTTCCTCCCTACTCTTGCTGAAACTATATGAATATTTTTACGTGCATCTTGACAACTGTGCTAGCTACACATTTGGTCTGAATGCTTTTGTTAGTCATGACTAGAGTAGATCCACTGAATCATGTGTTGATTCATCATTCAGCAGTTGATTGGACAGGTCTACTCTGCTTGGGAGTAAGGAAGAAGATGTCTGTCATTTATTTTTATTCTGCAAATCTTCTATCTTTTATTGACTATTATTTTTATTGGCTTTTAAAAAACACTTTATTATGTTCATTGTTAGCTGCCCTGAAATATAAGGCTTCAGTACACCAGTGTAGTATCAAGAAGGATGAGGGGTGATTTAGAAATGGTTTATTTACTAAGTGTGAGCAACACATGTTGCTAGTGCTTTTTATTTTCTTGTCATTGTGTGCCTTCAAGTCATTTCTAACTGTTGGCCACCCTATGGAAAACCTTAGTGGGTTTTCTTGGCAAGGTTTGTTCAGAGAGGGTTTGTCTTTGCTTTCCTCTGAGGCTGAGAAAGTGTGACTTGCCCAAGGTCACCCAGTGAGTTTCTGTATTTTACCAGTAATTTAAAATGCAAGGAACAGGGAATGAGACATGCTAACCTAGGGGTGGGCAATGTTTGGAAGGCTAGGGGCCATATCAGCCCCCTAGGAGAGTTGGGGGGATATCCCCACACCATACATATAAAAAAACCTGGTTTTTTTCCTCCACATGCCCATCAATACCCTCTAGGTGCTGTGGGAGTATAGGCCATGGGCCTGCAGATGGCTGTTTTAGAAAAAGGCTTTTCTTGGGCTTAAAATGGTCAAGGGGCTCCCCAAAACATAGCAAAAATGTTCCTCATGCTCCCTAGAGGGCCTTTTTTATTCTTTATTTTATTTTGCACAAAACCTAAGCCTAAGACCTTTGATAGATGGACAGCCTTAACTGAAACCATCCCTTTCACAGATTGTGAAGTCTTCTTATGGAAAAGCCTTCTTCCTGACCATCACTGCTCTCTTCATCACCCCAAGAACTGTTGGAGCCCGTGTGGAACTAAATGAGCAGCAAATGCTTCTGTGGCCAGGCGATGTAGACGTGCTTCAGCCGGCGGTCAGCCTCCCCAAAGGCAGCCGGGCCCACGTCACCCTGGGCTGTGCCAGTGGGATAGAAGCAGTCCAGACAGGCCTGGACCTCCTTGAATTTGTCAAGCTGGAGAAAGCAGGGAACAAAGGCGAGGAGGTTGGGGAGATTGGGGGTGGGAAACTTTTGTCGTATGGGAATGGCATGTGGATGCTTGTGCTCTCCAAAAAGATTGAAGTGAGGGCCATGTTTGGCGGGTACTATGGAAAGGGCAAACTGGTGCCCACTCAAGGGGGTAGCAAGCGTGGTTCACCCTTTAATGCCTGCATCATCATCTAAAGGCTTGTTTTACAGTCCTGTGTAACCTTTTGTATAAGAACAGACACGCACATACTGTCCTCCAATTCATACTAAATTCAAGCACAGCCAGTCTTTCCACCAAATACTCCCCCTGCAATCATTTGAGAAGTAAGCCAGCAGCCTGGGCATTTTTTGATATGTATAGATTAAGATTAATGCAACTGCACATTTAGATAGCTAAGCATCTTTTTCTAGTGCAGAGAAACAGCGCACATCCTCAGGCATTATTACTGCTGGTGCCCACATAAATCCACTACTCATTCCCTTCACAGCACTGCAGCAGAATGAGGTGGTAGGTTGAATTATACTCTCAGACATGGTGGGTGTGCACCAGAGGGAGAATCCCCTCCTTCCCTCTGGTCCAAAACTCCCTGCAAAAAGAAAGTCAGGACAGCAGGGAAAAAGAGCTTTGGTCTCTGCGATTCCTGCTTTTCTGTTTTCAAGTTGTTTTAGAAAACAAACACATAAACTGACACATTCACATGGGTCATGTACCACCTCCGCCCTGAAATGGTGCCATCTCTCCTCTTGACAAAATGGATGTACCGATTCATTGTGCTGCAGAGGTAAATCTAGAGCAGGGTTGAGCATGCACCAGGGACTAGTTTTTACCCCCCCCCGTGACCCACTTGGGGTTACAGCCACATTTGGAGGGGAAACGAAGGCATGGGGAGCACTCCACCTTGTTTTAAGGGAGAAATGCAGATCTTGAAGTCATCCAAGAGAAGCCATCTTGTATTTCCCAGCTGCATAATTTTTGGGGGGTGGGTGGGATGCAGGAGAGCCCTTAAAACAGCCCTATAGGGGATAGGGACTGGGTGAGGGCCATGTGATTTTCTCCTTAAAACACACTGTCTGGGATCAGCTGCTTCCCTCTTGTGAAATTATAGCAAAATAAGATCTCTAAGAAGTGACCTTAGGATATTCCACATTTAGGTACTAACTCAGTTACAGGTCTCTTTCACAGCGCACAATTAGAGCACTGTGATTCCACATTAACTACAATTGCTGCATTGTTTGGAATCCTGGGATTTGTGCTTTAGCGAAGCACTGAAGCTCTCAGGCTGAAATTCTAAATGCCCCTCCCTAAACTGCAAACCACAGGATTCCATTGGTTGGAAGTATGGCAGTTAAAGTGGAATCATAGTACTATAATTGTGTATTGTGGGAGCCCACAGTCCAACCGGATGGATTCAAAGCATCTGTTTTCCTCATTGTTAAAAGCCAGATTTGCCTCTGCTTTCTTAAATCCTGCTTCAGTTATCTATCCCCAGTAGTTAAGATTACCTTTCTCAGGCCATTTCTGCACTACATTGTTATAGTGCTATTATTCCACTTTCAACATCCTATGGAATCCTGAGATTTGCAGTTTGGGGAGGGGCATTTAGAATTCTCAGCCAGAGAGCTCTTTTGACCTCAGTAAACTACAAACCCCAGATTCCACAGGATGTTGAAAGTGGAATAATAGCACTATAAACAGTATAGCGCAGAAATGGCCTAAGTCTTTTAATAGGTAAGACTGTGTAAATACTTAATCAAAAAGCATTTAAATTATCAAAGCAGTAAAGCAATTGGTTTAGAGTGCTTGCAAGTAAGAAATTTTTGGCAGCAAAGATGGTGGGATTCTGTGGTCAGAATCTTGTCAATGACATAAGTGTTTGTGTGTCCTATGTACATGTTTTTAAATGGTGCACAAGGTGCTGTTTTGTAGCTCCATGTGCAATGTCCAAAACACCTGCTTACCAGTTGGGAAGGGAGTGAGTAGAGAGGCAATTCAACAGATGTAGCTCTAAGGAAAATGTATTGGAGGGTGCATTGTGTCTGTGAGTGCATTTCACTTTAAGCCCCTTCCTCAACACCTGAATTGCCTCCCTGTTCTCCCCCCCCCAGTGACAAGCAGCAGCAACCACCCCTCTTGGGGCTTGATCACTGGGACAAGGAGGTGGGTTGGATGGGGTGCACTGAGCTAGAGCATAGCCCCTTGTGCCCCATCCAGAAAGAAGCATAGCTGGGATGTTGACAGGTGCAGGTGGCTCATTATGCTCTGCCTGTTTGAAGTAGCATCTTGGCCTGTTTTGGCACTAACAATTCTTTCTCTCATATAAATATAGTATTTGCATTTCCACAGAATTCCTCCCTACTAAACAAGGCAGCAGTTGGTGGTTTCTTCCATCTGTACTCATTTCTTTTGAGCCTTCACACCAGATGCTAGCTGCTTGCTAGGACCTGGTGACTCCCAGGCAAGTCCTTACTCTAGCCTTTACCAGCTTGGTGTCCTGAAGATGTTTTGCATGTCACCTCCTAGCATCTCAGGCCAGAAGGTACCCTATCCGGGAAAGCTGAACTAGTGTGATCAAAGATGCCTCAGGGACTATTTCGCTGAAAGGAAGAGCCTCTCCACCTTGTGCTGATGGCAGTGATTGAGAAATGCCTCAGTATATCCTGTGTGAGTGTTTTTCTGTATTTTATCAGTGATGTTTTCTATTATGCTATGTATAGGAAGTCCAGTGGAACCTTGGGTGGGGGGAGAAATAGTCTGTAAGATAGCTTGCTGGCAAAAAAAACAAGTATCTGAAGCTTTTCAAGCAGTAGATAATGTTGCCCTCTGAACATTCTTGGTAGTCTGATAATGCTTTTATGTAAAAGGCTTTGTTTACACAGTTGTCTTGAAGGGCACAAAAGTAATTTATGTGAAGCAAATATAATAGTCTGAAGTTTTATTAAATGCTCAGAAGTGGTGTACAAAATATGTTTGATGCAATCCCTAGTGTGTGTCTTCTTGGGAGTAAGCCCCACTGTGTTCCAGTAGCATTCCTGGGTAGCATTATAAAGGACTGTAGTCTTAGAACCAGTTTTGAAAACTGATATTTCTCAATGTTGATCTGAGCTTGGAACTTACACGTCAAGGAAAAGACTTAAGATTTTTTTAAAAATTAGAATTGTCTGAAATCTGGGGTGTGGCAGTTGTGGCCCTCAGCTCTTGCTAGACTGCAGCTTCTAGCATTCCTCTATAATTCCTAGGGCTGAGGGGGCATGTAGTTCAGGCCATAATATTCCCATTCCTGACATCAGTACATAAAGAACCTAAATGAACAAGGAAGCATCTCTTATGGGTTTCTCAGATTCTGACTGAACATGGAAAATGAGAGTTTGTACATAAGCTTTTTGATGTTATAACAATACACTGGTATATAGTAGGCCTTCAGTTTAAAAGTAAAAGGCAAGCCACACATTTTAAAACCTCAGCTGGATGATGCCTGCCCAAGTCTGTTAGTACTGTTAATATTTTGGATATGCAGTGTAGTGGCTGGTGGATCCAGTGCCAACGGTGCAGCAGATCTCATGATTTTAATCTGAACTTTAAAGGTGCTTTCCAAAGTGCTGATCCTGCTCTGGATAAGGTTTAGCCCTTTGGATATCTCCTTGTAAAGTTGGGACTAAAACCTCGAATGGATCAAGTAACCAACTGGCAAGGAGACCACCAGCCACCTCCTGGATATATAGTTGAAGAGATTAACTCCCAGCCACCTTGCTGCAAGAACAGATTTGGGTTTTGTGCTTATCATTCACAGGTTTGCATTTGTGTTTTCTGCAGAATTTCCTTAAAAATGTTGATTAGGTAGGTAGCTGATTATAGTTACCTACTTGTATTTCTGCTACAGCAGCATTTATTTGCAACGTTTGAACATGTTGTTCATCCAAATGCACTCAGAATCTGCAGTGCTTTTCTTTTACTTCTTATAATAAAATGGTGCAAAACACAAAGGGGTCTATGGACCTGATGTCCTCCTACAGCTGAGCTGCTTTATACACAATAATGCCAAGAAGGTTCCTCATTCCAGTCTTCTGATAGCCTTAGTTATCCTCACTGAACACGATCCTCAATGTGGGAAAAGGCCTTCTGCACAAAACAATGGGGAACACCATGGAGGAAAACCACATCCTCTTGAATGATCCTTACAGCAAGTGTGGGGAACCTTGTTCAGCCCAAGGGCCCAGTTCCAGTCCTGAGAGGTTCTTGGGGAACATCTTCCAGTCACGGGCAGGGGCAAAGTGGGACCAAAAATAGTAACATATTTTAGCTTAAAGCTCTCACTGCCTGCAAGTAACTAAGCAAAGACATTTTGACTTTCTAGAACTGGTGAAAAACCTAGAACTGAAAAAAAAGGCTGGAAAAGTATTCAATGTCATAGGACAAAGCATGACCAAGTGGGAAAACACAGAGTCAGACTGGGTCCCTGGAAAGGTTAAATTTGGTCCTAGGGCCTTTGGGTCCCCACCCCTAACTTGCAAACTTATCTATAGTTTTGTTCATATGAATGCAACATTTTTTCAGCAACATTAGCATGGGTGTTACCTGAACAGACTTAAACATGGAAGGTATGAACTCAGCCCAAATGCAGGCTTCAGATGAAGCCTACAAGTCTATCAGTATTTAAAGCAAGACAGGGTTGGTATTTTCATCCATCTAACCTCCTTGAATGTCTATTTACATTAGGGGAAAGCCAATTATGCTAATGATCTTGATCAGGAAACATCCATCACAATGTAACTTTATATGCCTACTACTTGTGCAGATATTACGATGTTTCATGCTGGTTGTCTAATGGTAAAATTCTTAATGTGCTTGTCCTGAATACATTTGGTCTCTTTTTACTTATGTGAAAGTAAGCGCATCTCAGTGGTTATGACTAGTTTTTTTTAAGTGCTTTAATTCTGATTCAAAGCTAAACAGCAGCTTAGACGCATAGCAATTGTAAAGTATATTGAAATAAATGTTATTAACATATAGAAATGTGGTGTTGACAGTTAAGTGATGCTGTTTCATGTTAAACACTTTGCTCAAGCTATCACTAGGTGAACTTTCAGAGTACACGCACAGAAAGGGTGGGCTTTATTTAAATCTGTTTGCAGTGAAAGGAAAGGAAACTGTCATAGGTATACTAAGCTGGCAATGTTTTACCACCAGGTGGTTTGTCTTGGGAAGGAGCTGTACATGTGGCCTGCTGCCCCAAGGACTTATCTTGTCACCTGTGGGGTCTGTTGGAGAACACCATTCATTTTGTATTCGCACAACTCATAAATGTCTGGGGATGGAAATAATACTAAGAATTGGTGCTTAGCCTGATCTGAATTTGGCATCAAGAATGTTTTAATCATCTTCTGTTTATATGCTGCCTTTTGTAGTAAACCAGGCTCAATGCCAGCATGTGCTGAATGCCCTTGAATGATCTGAAGACCCAGTCAAAGTCTGTTCTGAAGGGCTTACAGGTCCTTTCTGCCTTAATCTCACCCAAGGTTACAGCTAGACGTACCCCTAACAACTTAAAATTTAGTATTACAGGCTTCTTTGGGTGGATGGGAAATCTGTAGTTACTTATTCAGTCTAGCTCCATACCACCACGTCCAGGTTCAGCAGTGTCTAATTTGTTGAAGCAGGCAAAAAGTCACCAGTGAGATCTGGAGTGTTTTATTTTTTTGTACATCATATACAGTTTATAATAAAGTTAATATCAATTGCATATGGTTTTTGCTTCAGTCTGGTTTGAAATTCTGCGTATAAATACATTATGAATCCTTCCTAACAAATAGTCACTAGTTTTTGTTCTCCTTTACTTTTCGTCATCTTAGAAAGGTGAAAGTGTTCAAGTGGGACAGTTTATTTATGTGTGAAGCCATCCCCAGGAAAGAAAGGAGGGGGGCCAGGGGGCTGTTCTAAAACAGATCATGCAACAAACTTCTCAACAGGAAGGCTAGGTCCTCAAGCTGAGGTTTAAAACAGTATGTTTAATACTACTAGCTAAACAGCCCCTCTCCAAATAGCTTCAATAGTGGCTCATCTGCCCTCTGTTTTGGTATTCCTTGTTATGTATCTGTATAGCAAGGAGGACACAAGGCATGCAAGGAAGGATGATTAGGCAATGTATAGAGGGGGGGAAAGGGGGGGTTTCAAACACTTGAGGCAAAATGGTAACTTTCTTTAACGTACTCTGTCCTGAGACCAGCAGCTGTCAGGTAGGGTGGAAACTACTGTGACTTGTCCTTAGAAAGCCTTGTACTTTCCCCCCTCACATTGTATCTTCCCACTACTGCTAGAGTAACAAATGCAGCAGGATAAAATGGCTGAGTTAATCAAGGATGCAAGTTCAGACTGCAAATGATGGCTGCTGTGTTCAATGCCTCTGTTTTGAAAAAGCAAGTCCTGTAAGAAACCTTAGCATAGTGGGGAGAAAAGTTCAAGCTCACCCCTGTACCTGTCTTCTACTTTCTAGGAAAATTTTTCCATTAGGGAGCATTAAAGAATCTTTGATTTCCCTCTGCAGTCAGGAGTGTTACAATCTACTCTACACAGGAGGATCCCTTCTCCACCACCTCCACCTCCTCTTCTTTCTGCAGGTGTACAATACCATGTCTCAGAGACAGTTAGAGGATGACTATGGGGCCATCAACAGTTAGAGGATGACTATGGGGCCATCAACAGTATAACTTCTCTGGTAATTTTTAAATGCAAGTTCAACAGCTAAGAATAAAATGCGAAGTTCTAACATGCCACATCAGGATGGAGAATTTTTAAAGTACATTCTACACACATTGCTCTATAATACAAGGAAAGCTGAAATCCACAAGACTCCTTAGGGGCTGCTTTGAGAACAGAGGCTGACTTTCAGATCAGAAGTATAGTAAAAAGGCAAAACATTACAAAACAGTTTTCAAATTGGCACTCACCAGTTTCCAAGCTTACAATCAACAGCAAGTTTCCAGAAACTTCTTATCATTAGCTTGTGGAATACAACTATTTTAAAATGCTTGAGACACAGAGAAAGCAACATCCTAAGTTAGCTTTAAAGTAATTCCCACTGTTCAGTAGGTCAGAGAGCCAGGTACCTATCTACTGAACTAATACAATCCTGATTTGAGATCTTAAGTCTCAAGTCTATTTCTGCCAAGGTATCTAGGAGGAGAAATGCACAGGATGATCCAATTTTGCTTTTCCATGTGGAAGGTAGGTATCTGGCCTCTGAAGATAATATTGTGCTGGTATAATTTCTTTCAGCTTAAGGCAATTCCAAAGAGAGATTGTGTTGCTCCTTTTCTGCCAGTTATTGAACAACTATCACATTTGTGGTTAATGTTAGTGAGTAACACACACAATCCAAAACTACTGTATTTATGTTCTTTATGTGTACACTCAGGCCATGAAATAATTTCCATCGGTGAAGTATGACTGCACAAGCAGCCCTAAATCAGAGGTAGCAACATTCCCTGGCCAAGAGACAACATGCAAAGGTTTTCACATTGCAGAAATAACCGTGCTCCTGGTTCATTTACTCCATACTAATCCTCTTCCTCACTCCCTACATCTCTTAGCCAAGCATGCAAGACCTGCAGGGCATCTCCCTGCAGACTGTATTGGCATCTTTATTTTTCTTTTGAGTTCCTCTGTTTGAGACTAGGAAGGGGAATGAAGAAGGATCAAGGTCAAAAACTTTGCAAACTCTTTCTTAGTTTGCAAAAAACCAAAAGCTGAATAGCTTTTCAAGCTATTAGTAGAAAACTCCCAGGCCACAATGTGAACACATCCTAAAATGTTGCCTGATGGCAAACCAGTAATTAACATTTCACTGAACATAATTCCAGTTATTGCACAAAAACGAGTCCCTAAAAACTTCAGAGGTGGTTGTCAAAGCTCAAACTTCCAAGGTTCTCTCAGAAATCACCTAGGGTAAATAACCATTTTTTAAAAAATCAGCATGTTAGAGTTGATTGATGAAATAATCTTGGGCTGGAAGATGGCCAAAGGTGTTCCACTCTTAAGATGATACATTCCTTTTCCTCAACTGATTTGAGGTGAACACCATAGTCTTGTCCATCTAGGCCTCAATATCAGAAAAAACTGCCAGTGTACAGGATGATGAAAACTATAAGCAAATATAAAAATGTCTTGTGAGGACAGAAGAGTTTGCTTCTGATGTTTTGCTACTGTGAAATAACTGTGCAAAATAAGGAGGTATAACGAAAGTAGTCACTTGGGGTAGTCAATATATTTATCAATCCAGCATAGGACAAAATTAAAAACAGACAGGGCAACCAGCAATTCCAGAGTGGCTGATTGCTACTGTTTTAATTAGAAATTGTCATCTTGCACAACAACCCATTGCATAATTTCAAGACAAGCAGCTCAGCTCAGAAATATGAGGCTCCACTAGTACAAAGATGAACCCAGAATATTGTGAACTCAGCTTTCAGCACAAAGATCTGTATCAATACAAGCAACTTCATAACATGCTATAAGAAAGGGCTGTGCAGCTGACACAGGAGCCCTTCCCCTAAAACAATTCAGATCATCTTTTGAAAGCAGAACACACTGTTGGTCAATCCTGAAAAATCCTCTCGACCAAAAATGCATTTTGGAATCCCAATTAGTTTGACAGAAGTTCCAACACTCTGAGTTTGCACATGCAGGTATAAACTTGTGACTGTGACATCAAGTGGTGATGTGTGTGTGTGAAAGGGCCACTGCGAATCCAAGCCCCCCACACACATTCAGAGCCTTTGTCATACCTCAGATGCCATGCACTTTCCAATGGAGCCAGTTTTTACAAGTTGAGCTGGGGGTCATCATGTAAATGACAAATATCTCTTGTGTGAAATCAGCCCTTACCATTTCCCTGAAGTGCTCCAGAAACTGGAAACTGAAAGAAACTGTCCCTCAGATTAAATGAGACTTTTTGGAGGTATTAGAAGTGCTGAGAAGAAGGATTTTTCCCCCTTCATTCCAAAAGCAAATCTCTCAGGGAGTAATGCCATGAATCTCAGCTCTTTGCCTGGGTTTCTCAAGGGTTTAATTGCCTTTGTGAACACAGTTCAGTGTGGCTACAGCCAGGGCGATGAAACCAAAGTGAGAAAAATCTAATCAGGTTCCCCTTGCTCACATAAATATGAAGGCATGCTGTGTCCAGCTGCACTCGAGAAAAGTCTCAAGGCTATCTCAGAAAGTGAAGATTCCCCCAGTTAAGTCCCAGCAGCTCAGGAGTCTGAAATTATTTATCACGGAGGAATCAAAAGGTTTTATTTCTCTCTCAATCGCTCTCTCTCTCTTAATAAAGTTACCAATAAAACAAACAAAAAAGTATATTCTTTCACTGCCCCTCCCCATTTTCTCCAAACGCTGGTTTTCTCATCACACTCTAAAGCACACACAAAAAACTGAGGTCTCCAATGGAGAAGACGTCACAGCCCTAAGAAACGGCGAGATGAGATGAAAGGAGAACGTAACTCAAGGTTAAAAGAAGCAGGTCAGGTAAAGTGTGGGTTTCAGTAGATGAAACAGAACTCTTCTGTGGTTTAGCCAAATTGGAAAAAGAAATTCCCTGGTCCAGAAGCTGCAAAACACAGAAGGAAAGATTTAGAATTTGATCATCCCAACCCTATCGCTAGGGATGTTCCTGTCTGCACAGCAAGTTGAGCACCACAGTAGCTGCTAAGTTTTTTTTGTTTTTTTTTTATCATTTTATTAAAGTTTCACAATTAAGACAACAATAGTATTATTGCTATTTCACATGAATTATTTCTTGAATCTTCCAAACTGATCTAGACTTCATTTCCGAATAAGCTGGTTTTCTCCCCCAAGCTCTGGGGAACACAAAGAGTCTGGTAATTCTATGACTGATATGAAAACAGCTGCATTTTTAAATGACTGGGCAATGATAGATAAGAAAAAGCCCCTCAGGGCAACAAGATGAAAACAGGGTTTAGTTAAAGGGATGGCATCATAACTGAACCCCAAAGAACATGCCTTGGGTATCTGAAACAAAAGAACTCAGAAGAGGAGCTAAGATCTAGAGAGACAGCTGGTTGGAAGTCTCTCATGGAACAGGCGTTGGTACGTACACACGATGGCCCCTAAATCCAATCCCTGTGATCTGAGCTTTCTGAGTTTCTCATCTGCTCAGGGACCTAGAGATGAGTTGTTAAGGAAGTACTGTGAGAGTTGAAAACTACACTCTCTCTGCCCCATTCCTGTACAAATTCAGGACTCCTTCTCTGGATTAGACAGCATGGAGGGTACCTACTTACCTTCAAAACTAAAGCCTCCTGGCCCTCCAAAGAAAGCCTTGAAGATATTATTGGCATCAAAATCTAATGGGGAGGTGGGCAGAAAAAGAAAAAAGAAACAAGAACAGATTTTTTTAAATAGATCAATTACAGACACATTCACATTA
Organism: Ctenosaura bakeri; assembly: GCA_948474755.1. Taxonomy (NCBI): domain Eukaryota; kingdom Metazoa; phylum Chordata; class Lepidosauria; order Squamata; family Iguanidae; genus Ctenosaura; species Ctenosaura bakeri. Next base: position 464,029 of record CAOLHI010000324.1, on the reverse strand, counting down.
AAGATTTTAAAAGGACTTTTAAGTTTCACAAAGCTGAATATTAGTTCTGTATATTGGGTCCTGCCATTCCCCACTGTTTTCTTTTCTCCTCCAGCCCAATTTTCAAGTCTTTTACTACAGAGATGCTAAAGCAGAGTTCCAGTGTTCGGACTCAAAACCCTATAGAGGCTTTTATGGGAACGAAGATATTACTATCTGCATTTTCAAAATACCTACAGTCCTCCCTCAGTCCCTATGACAATACACACTTGAGGGAAAAAAGCCAGCAAGGTCAAACCTGTCCTTAGCACTCACCTCCCATATTCATGCCATCTTCCTCAAGATCCTGCCCACTGTCATAGCGGGCTTTCTTTTTTGGATCAGAAAGGATGGTGAAGGCTTCGCCGACCTCTTTGAATTTCTTTTCCTCCTCTTTCTGGATTTCAGCACTTGCACCACTATGTCGGTCTACCAGGAATTGAGGTTGAGAGGAAAGAAAAGGAACAGAGAAAGAATTGTGAAGAGATGGGACTCTGGAACTTTACAGAAAGGGGTGTTCACATTCTTTCCCGAAAAACACTGAAAATTCTCTCTTAAGACTCTCTTAAAAGTTTCAGCCACTGTGCAGAGAAACTAAGAGTTATGAAAAGCACTGGATCACTACTTCTGCAACCTATAAAACTTAGGACCAGGCGTTATGAGCGTATTAGAGCTCAAAAAACTTCTGGAGAGGTCCTTCTGTCTGTTCCAACATCTCCTCAGATTTATTTGGTGGGAATAAGGGAGATGGCTTTCTTAGTGGCTGCTCCTAGACTTTGGCACTTAACATCCCCATAGATTTTAAATAAAAAATAGATTTGCACTATTAAGCCTAACTGACTGGGAGCCAGAAGAACTCTGGACTGAAGCCATGGACACTGACAGGAAGGAATGCATAAAGACACTATCTGCAGCCAAAACGAAAGAGAAGCCTCAATGGATCACAGATGAAACTCTTCAAGCAGTTTAGAACAGATAAGAAGCAAAAGTAAAAGGAGACAGAAATAGGGGCAGAACCCTGAACTCAACTATTTAGCGATTTCAGCACAGGGACAATGAGAACTACTACAATAATCCACACAGAGAAATAAAAGATGACAACAAAAATGGAACAACAAAATGCCTCTTCCACAAGATTCAAGAAATCAAAGGGAAAATTAAACCAAAGGTGGGGATGCTATTCACTCAGCAGGGAAACACATTACGTGACCAAGTACAAATAAAAAAGCCAAGGAAAACAATACATACATAAAAAGAGATCTGACATATAAAACATATATATATCTTTTATATATGAAGTTACATCCTTACATCTCCTTGCATCTCTTTTATATATATATTTTATATATATTTCTCTCTCTCATAGAGAGAGAGAAATATATATAAAATATATATATAAAAGAGACGCAAGGAGATGTAAGGATGTAACTTTATATATAAATATATGTAAGGATGACTGATTCATTAAAGGAAGAACCATCTGAAGATGAAACTACAATTTTAGAAAGTGAAGTGGAAGCTGCACCCAGCGCACTTGGGAGAAATAAATCACCAGGAACAGATGGCATACCAACAGAGCTGCTTCAAGCTCCTGAGACAGAATCTATCAACAAATATGGAAAACAATACAATGGCCCATTTCAATCCCCAAGAAAGGGAACACCAGAGATTGCAGTGACTACAGGATCATTGCATGAATCTCCTACAAAAGCAAAATGAGGATCAAAATTCTATAATTCTATTCTTTTACTTGTAAAGTGCCATGTACTGAGATGGCACTATCTGAATAAAGGACGATAATAAATACAACAAAGACATTTAACATATAAGCAGTGAGAAAGGCCAGATGTCCAAGCTGTGTTCAAGAAAGGAAGAGGCACCAGGGATCATATTACAAATATACACTAGATAATAGAGCACACCAAAGAATTTCAGAAGAAAATCAGTGTGTGCTTTATAGAGTATAGTGAAATCTTTGATTATGTAGATCACGAAAAATTTGGGATTGTTTATAAAGAAACAGGGGTGCCAAACTATTTGATTGTCCTGATGTGTAACTTGTACTGTGAGAAACAGAATGGTTTTCAACTGGCAAGGGGATCAAGCAAGGCTGCATTTTATCAACCTACCTATTTAACTTATATGCTGAACATACCATATATAAGGCAGGACCAGGCTTGGAGGAAGGAGGTGTGGAAAAATGAAGACAATTTAAGATATGCAGATGACACCATTTTACTAGCAGAGACAGCAAAGACTTGGAAGATAATTACTGAAGAAAGTTAAGGAAAAAAGTACAAAGGCAGATTTACAGTTGAACTCTAAAGAAAACAAAAACAATCACCACAGATGATTTACATAACTTTAAAGTAGGCAATAAAGACCCTGAAATAGTGCAAGGTTTTCTATACCTTGGCTCAACCATTAATCAGAATGGAAACTGCAGTCTAGAAATCAGAAGAAGACTAGGCCTTGGAAGGGCAGCTATGAAGGAACTATGAAGCTGATGGGAAGTAAATCAACTCCTTTGAAATGTGGTGCTGGAGCAGAGTTCTATGGATATTGAGGACTGCTTAAAGGACAAATAAATGTGTTCTAGAGTAAATCAAGCCTGAATTCTCCCTAGAAGCCAAAATTACTAAACTGAGACTGTTATACTTCAGGACATGCCATGAGAAGACACAACTCTTGAAAAAAGACAATAATGCTTGGAAAAGTAGAAGGTGGTAGGAAAAGAGGAAGCCACAACCAACCACCCTAGGGTGGCCAGAACAGTCCCGTCCTTGTTCTCTCTCTGTCAGCAAGCTAAAACATTTCTGTGCTTTTAGAAACTGGGGCTTTTAGAAACTGGGGCGGGCTTTTTATTTTGTGCAGTACAGTTTTTAGGTTTGTATATAGTTTTTTAATGAATTTTACTGTTTTAAAAGTTTAGTGTTTTAACTTTACAAATTGTTTAATTGCTTCTTAAAAGACTTTTATATTTATACTTTTATCAGAGGTTTTGTACGCTTTTTAATCTGTATAGTTTTAAAATATGTTGGTAGCTGCCTTGGGTCGCATTACTGGGAGAAAGGAGGATTCTTCTTCGTGGTCTCTGTGCCTTCATACACTAGGAGCTTTAGCGCCTGCGCGGTAGCGTTCGGAAACTTCTAGAGCTTGTTCGCTTGGCGGGAACCCCTCCCCCACGCCGGTACTGCGCATGCTCCTCCCGCCGAGCAACGGTCTCTCCTCAGTTCTTTCTCGTCCGCCGCCGCGTACGGAAGGTTCTTCAGTTTGTTCCTCTCACGTTGTGCTTGGCTTGCTGTTTTTCACGGTTTTACGGACTTTCGGACTGTCTTTGACCTCTCTTTCGGACTCCCCCTTCGGTTTTTCGTCTTTTTATTTCGGAGTTTGGCGTTCTTCGTCTTATGTCCGCGCTCTTTAAAAAGTGCGTGTCCTGCGGCCGCAAGGTTGCCCTCAACGACGGCCATAAGGAGTGTCTCTTCTGTTTGGGTGAGTCCCACAACATCCGGACTTGCCCAATTTGCCGGGATTTACTCCCCAAACTCTCCGCAACCGCTCCGCGAGACTCAAATCTTATTGTTGGGAGCAGTCTCTGCGGGCGATAGACGAGACCTCCACTTCCAAGATGGCCGACAAGAAGACGACCACGCCATCGACGGTATCGGCGGCTGCCGTTCCGTCCACCTCGTCGGTATCGGGCTCGGTACCGGCAAAAACGCCGATCTCGGCGCTACCGAGGATCCCGAAGCTGTCGGCGGCTGCCAAGTCAGCAAAAGGATCCTCGACGGCGAGGAAGGCTGAGGCTCCCCTTACGGAGACGCCTGCTAAAAAGCGCCCTGCTCCGGACGGAGGCAAGGGCAAGGAGAAGGAGAAGAAAAAAAAGAAGAAGGAGAAGAAGCGCTCCCCGGCTGGGGACGTTCGACCTCCTACTCCTCCTCCTACTCAGCAGCCTTCCAAAGGGCGAGGCGAGTCCGTCGATCTCTCGGAGGATGAGATCGAGGACGTTCCCCAACAGCACCCGGACTCGCCTGTGGCAGACCCTCCAACCCTGGTGGAGGAGCGCCACCGCCCTCTTAGCCGTCGCAGGTCGGCCGACCTGCAGCAGAGGGAGCCCTCTGCTTCTCCGGAGCGGCGTTCGACCTCCTTTAGGTCCCGGTCCCGCTCTTCCGAGCGTCCGGTGGCCTCGCCGCCTCCGAGGGAGACAAGAGAGGAACAACCTCGCTCGTCTGCCTCCAGATACACCTCGGCGTCCTACGTGGCCAGGTACGCGAGGGAATCTGAGTGGAGAGAGCGCCCGGCCTCCTATCGGTCGCATTCGCCATCGTACCGGGATCGGTACCATCGTGGCCCGAGTCGCTGGGAGACCTTCCGGAGGTCCCAGTCACCTCGTCGACAGCGCGAATCGCGCTCGCCTAGAGGGGACGAGGCTCGGTACCGTCGACGCCGAAGCCGATCTCCGTCGGACCGCCGCTCCTTCAGCCGCTCTCCCTCTCCTCGATATCATAGGGCGAGGGAGCCTTCACCACGGTATCGGGCGATATCGCCACCTCCTAGGGTCACGGCAACGGCGACGCGCCCTACGGAGTCGGTGGTGACTGAGCGGGCTACGACGACGTCAGCCTGCCAATACCCCGGTCACCACCAAGAGGGTGAAGTCAGTGGTCAGCCATCCCAAGCGGGACGCTGCTGCTACCACCGCCCCGGCTGCGGAGAAGCCTAGGAAGGCAACACCTGCGGCGACGAAGGAGCCGGAAAGCGAGCGGCGAGAGGACTCACCGAGCTCGGAGTCGTACGACTCGAGCGCGGAGTCAGAGGTGTCTGAGGCGGCCTCACAGGAGTCTCCTCCGCTGGGATTCGGGGACCCGATCCCAGATTCTGCTCCAGAGGACGTCCACCAGTTCTCTGCGATGCTGCTCCGCATGGCCACTACCCTCGGCCTTAAGATCGCCGATGCGGAGCCGGAGGACGACGATCCAGCCTTCTCCGTCTTCGAGGAGAAGCGACCTTCCACGGCCCCGCTGCCTCTCCTGCCCCGGGTATCCAGACTGGTGAAGGCCGCCTGGGATAGACCGGCCTCGGCTCAGCCGATACCGCAGCGGTTAGAACACCTCTACAGGGTGCAGAAGGATAACGCCGGTTATCTCTTAATCACCCTGTACCGAACTTTGTGGTCGTCGAGTCGGCACAGACAAAGGGCTCCGGCAGGCAACATACCACCCCGCCGGACAAGGAGGCAGGAATTTGGACGCCTACGCAAGGAGGTTCTATTCAGCTGCCTCCTTGCAGATCAGGCTGTCCAACACTCAGGCTTGCCTCGCGCATACCTGAAAAAAGTGCTCGATCGCCTGCAACCGGCGATGGAGGCGGTACCGGAGGACATCCGCCAAGCCTCCTCCGTGATCTTCAATGAGGCTATCTCCATCGCTCGGCACCAGATGGCCTCCTCCCGGCACGCAGTGGAGATCGCCTCCCGGGTCATGGGGGGACGTCGGCCTTCGCCGCCATGCTTGGCTGCGACCGGCCGACATCCAGGAGGACACCAGAAGGAGGATTGAGATCTCCCCTTCGACGGTGAAGGCCTATTCAATTCGTCCACAGACGAAGCTTTGGACAATCTTGTCAAGGCGAGACTGACCGCAAAAAAGATCGGGCTGCAGCCGGCCACGCAGGCCCGCAGGGCCTCCACCTTCCGCCCATCCTGGCGACGATCCTCCACCTCGTCGTTCCAGCGTTCGGCCCAGTCTGGCATCGAGACCGTCCTCCGGCTCATCGGCCAGACGCACGATTAGGCGGCGCCCGGCTTCGTCGAAGAAGTCCTCCTCCGAGACAAAGTCTCGGTTTTGACGTGCCTGGCAGGACCCACCAATACCCACTCTTCAGCCTACCATCAGCGCTCGGAGACCGACCGACTCTCGCTCGACACCTAGCGGAGTGGCAATGTGTCACTACGGACTCTTGGGTGCTTTCCATCGTCCGTCTTGGCTACGCCATCGAGTTTCTCGATATTCCTCCTCGAGGCGTTTACTACTCCACGCCGTCGAGTCCGGCCCTCCTGGAAGAGATCCAATCCCTCCTCCAGAAAGGGGCGATCGAGCGGCTCCGCAAGAGGCCAAGACCACCGGCTTCTTCTCCAGGTATTTCCCACGGTACCGAAAGCCGACGGTACCCTCCGGCCGATCCTAGACCTCAGAGGGGTGAACTACTACATCCGCCCCAAAAGGTTCAAGATGGTCACGATACCGTCGATCCTGCCCTTCCTACATCGAGGGGACTGGTTCGCCTCCATCGATCTCCGAGACGCATACTTCCATATCGCCATTCGCCCGCAGCACAGACGGTACCTCCGCTTCGCAGTCGACGACACCTGTTACCAGTACAAGGTGCTGCCGTTCGGACTCTCGACTGCCCCAAGGGTCTTCACCAAGTGCATGGCCCCGGTGGTATCCTACCTGCGGACGAAGGGCGCTTCCGTCTTCCCCTACCTCGACGATTGGCTGTTGGTGGCGTCCTGCAAAAAAGAGACTTTACCACGACGTCCACATGACGTTGTCACTCCTGACCCGCCTTGGTCTACGAGTGAATCCGAAGAAGTCCCACCTCGAGCCGGCGAGGATCTTGGACTTCATCGGGGCGACGCTCGACTCGACCTCCGCCAGGGCGTACCTACCAGAGTCTCGAGCACAAACCTTGATCCGGGCCGCCGCTCATGCTCGTACGGCCCCGACGTTATCTGCGAGAAGCGTCCAGCAGCTCTTGGGCTACATGGCTGCGACGACCGCTGTGACATATCTCGCCAGGCTGAGAGCAAGACCTCTTCAACACTGGTTCGTCCGCATATTTGACCCCCTGCGAGACGAACAGACACTCCGACTGCAGCTGCCGGGAGACGTCTGCTCATCCCTCCGATGGTGGCAGTCGCGATGCAATCTCATGTCGGGGATGCCTTTCCAACAGCCGACACCGAAGGTGACGGTAACGACCGACGCCTCCCTGTATGGATGGGGTGCCCACTGCGGCGATCTCAGAGTCCGCGACAGATGGACCGACGACGAGACCGCTCTCCATATCAACGCGCTGGAGCTGCTCGCCGTCTGGAAGCCCTACGGGCGTTCCGCCATGCCGTGGCGGGGCGCACGGTCCTGATTCTGACGGACAACACCACCGCTGTCTGCTACATCAACAGACAAGGTGGGACTATTCCACGACCCTGCTCGACATCGCGCTCGACCTGTGGGAATGGTGCATTCGCCTGCACACGCATCCCGTGGCGGTTCACCTGGCCGGGCAGGAGAACACCACGGCAGACGCCCTAGCAGGGACACCTCATCCCATCACGAATGGTCTCTCTCCGGAGAGGCGTTCAGACTGATTCGGGACCGCTGGGCGAACCATCGATCGACCTCTTCGCGACCAGGGAAAACGCGAAGTGTCGCCGATTCTGTTCCAGAGCGGGCCACGATCGCGCCTCCATCGGGGACGCTTTCCAGTTTCCGTGGACCGGGGAACTCCTCTACGCGTTCCCGCCGTTCCCGCTGCTCGGCCGGACGATATCGAAGATCCTCGCCGACCGAGCCGACGCGATCCTGGTAGCCCCGTACTGGCCGAGGCAACATTGGTTCGGGACCCCTGCTACAAGCCGCACGAGACGACCTGCTCCGGTTGCCACCGACACCGGACCTGCTCTCCCACTCCGGCGGCCGAGTCCTCCATCCGGACCTGCCACGCCTGGCCCTCCATGCCTGGAGGATATCGCACTAGACGATCCCGTGCTCGGTACCGTCCTCGTCGCGGCCAGGAAGGAATCCACCCGTCGCAACTATCAATACAAGTGGCGACGCTTCCTGACCTTCGCTAACGAGAGGAGTGAGCCGGTATCGCCCGCGGGGCTCTCGACCGTCCTGCACTTCCTCCTGCACCTCCGGCAACAGGGCCTGGCGTTTCCATCCCTGAAGGTGTATCTCTCCGCGATCGTGGCATACCAACCGCCACGATCTGCTGTCGGCCTTCTTCAGGAACGATACCGTTAAGCGGTTCCTGAAAGGACTTCATCATCTCTACCCGCCGGTATCGCCGCCGCTACCGCCGTGGTCCCTCTCGCTGGTGCTCTCGCAGCTGACGAAGCCGCCCTTCGAGCCAATGGCGACCTCGGATGACAGGCTCCTGACAATGAAAACTGCCTTCCTGGTAGCGGTGACCTCAGCGAGGCGAGCGGGTGAGATCACAGTCTTTGTTCCGATGAGCCCTTCACGGTCTTCCACAGGGACAAGGTGGTCCTGAGACCTGACATCTCGTTCCTGCCAAAGGTGGTGTCCAGTTTCCATCTCAACCAGGACATCATCCTGCCTGCCTTCTTCCCGAACCCGACGACACCGTTGGAGCGGTCCCTCCACTCCCTGGACGTGCGTCGGGCATTGGCTTTCTACAAGGACAGGACTGCTTCCTTCCGACAGACGCCGCATCTCTTCGTTTGCTATGGGCGACGTCGGAAGGGGCCCAAAGTGTCCACCCAGCGCTTCTCCAAGTGGGTGGTGAGGACTATTGAACTGGCGTATGAGCTCGCGAGGAAGCCTCCGCCAGTCCTGCTTCGAGCCCACTCCACCAGAGCTGTGGCTACTTCTGCGGCCCTCCTGCGAGGAGTTGACCTGCATAACTCTGCCGTGTGGCGACCTGGTCCCAACCATCGACCTTCGTGCGCCACTACAGGCTCGACTGCCGGTCGCGCAGAGATGCCCGGTTTGGACGTGAGGTGTTGGCTTCCGTGCTGTAGGACCTGACCCGCCGTCCGACCGGTAAGCTACACAGTCTCCTAGTGTATGAAGGCACAGAGACCACGAAAAAGAAGAACAGGTTGCTTACCTGTAACTGTGGTTCTTCGAGTGGTCATCTGTGCCATCATACACACCCGCCCTTCCTCCCCTCTTTCTCAGGTCCCTGTAGGTTCTACGGCGGACGACAGAACTGAGGAGAGACCGTTGCTCGGCGGGAGGAGCATGCGCAGTACCGGCGTGGGGGAGGGGTTCCCGCCAAGCGAACAAGCTCTAGAAGTTTCCGAACGCTACCGCGCAGGCGCTAAAGCTCCTAGTGTATGATGGCACAGATGACCACTCGAAGAACCACAGTTACAGGTAAGCAACCTGTTCTTATAAATAAATAAATAAAGGAGGAGGAGGAGGAGGAGGAGGAGAAGAAGAGGAAGTGGCGGAAGAAAACAGCTGGCCACATGGTTTCTGAGCAGAGCTTAGAAAAGTTACTTTCTGAACCACAGCTGTACCACGCTGGCTCTGGGATTCTGCAAGCTGTGTAGTTAAGAAAAGACTTTCTCCCCATGCTCTGGTACAGCAACTTCATCAGACATTTAGACACCCCCAGACATTTACATGCTCACACTTAAAATGTGCCATCACAACCATATTGCACGGATGGAGAGTTGTAACTCTCTGGATGTTGCTATATTCCTGCTTCCGTCAGCATGATTAATGACGAGGAATGATGGGAGCTGTCAGCTGAATAATAACAGTGGAAACCAGGAGAATCTTTCTGTACCTGGGTGGTGCATTAGGGCCCGCTTCCGATATGCCTTTTTGATCTCATCTTCAGAGGCATTTTTGTCCACACCCAGGATCTTGTAATAGTCTTTCCTTTTGCTTTTCTTGAGTTCAAGCTGTGCATTTTTGAGGAGCTGTTTGTGTTCTAGAATAAAGCAGAAGGAGGACAATATTAGAAACTAGCTTTAAATGTAACAAGAACAAAAAATGCACACATAATGAATGCAGCTCCCTTGCCCTAGCCAATCCATATATCCACTAACCCAGAAGTTTTATAAAATCCAGCCTGCATGCTTACAATATTGCTTTCCTTATATAATTATTTTTTCAAGTCAGAAAACATGCCATGGAAGAGGTCACAGGAAAGGTAAGTCAGAGGTAAGGCAGAAATACTAGGGTTGAAATTGTGCATGCACACCTATTGGGAAATTTACACTGGGAATCCCCATATACCTACTAGAGTAAGGGGGAAAATGACAGTTAAATAAAATTTCAAACACTCTCCAAGATGTGTTTAAGATAAAAATTCCACATTTTAATACAGGATTTCTCTACTAAATATACAGTCTCAGATTCTGAGGATATATTGATTGCAGTACCACTTTACAGGACAAAACCTGCATTTTTTGCACCCTGAGACACATGGCGAGTGATGTCAAATTTCAAGGCCCAGTAAAAATAATAGTCTAGACCAGGTTCTCCTAAGCTGGCACCCTCCAGATGTCTTTAAACACAACCTCCATCATCCCCAGGCAGCAAAGGAGCAGAAAGTTGGAGAAGGTTGATAAAAAGAGTGACGAGGTGCCCATCTTTTACCTTTTGTCTTTTCTGTCTGGTAAACCTTTTCATAATCCCTTACAGCATCTTCATATTGCTCTGTGTCCATGTAACTAAGCAAAAGAAGCAGAGATATAACTTACAAATTTGTTTTAATTTTCTCTAAACAGTTCAAATAAGGGACACAAGTTCAAGGTGGAGGCATATGAGCTGTTGAACCAATCCAGAGTTTGGAAGTTACTTTTTGACCACAGTTCCCATACAATCCAGCCATTATAGATATTATCTGAGAGATTCTGGGAGATACAGTCTAAAAAAGTCATTTTACTGAACTATGATGTGGGGTTGGGAACAGTTTCCTTCCCAACATGATATTTAATGTGATCAAAACTATCCAAGTGAGTCATGGTGGAGGAAGCATAATAAAAGTATTGACTGCCCCTGCTGAATCAACCTTGACAGGATTCAGGAAGGTGGACCAAACACTGTAGCAACAGAGTCAACACAATACAGTCAATAAGAAGCCTTGACAAAGACTGGGGAAGTCCCAAATTCAAATCTAAACTTGGGCATTAAGCTCACTTGGTGCACTATTGATAATTCCACTATCATTTTTAGTCCAACGTTAGACTAAATGATGAGGATAAAACTGGAAGGACAGAAAAATGCATCTCTATCCTCGAGTGTCCTGGTTGAAGAGGAAGGATAAAAATGATCAAACAAAGTAAGCTTAGAAGCAAGATAGCAAATGTTCGCTGAAGCGAAAAAAATGGGGAAAGCAAAGCAGCTGGGCTTTGGACATTTTTCCTAATCCTTTCAGCTAATCTTATGTTATACACCAGATCACTCTAAACTACGCACAAACTGAATTTCAGAGAAGTTCTTGGGGGGGGCTTTATTCCAACGTGCGGGACCAAAAACATCAGCACATTGTAGGTTAAACCATGTACTGTCAGCAATTAAATATTCAAGAGGCATCTCAACCATTTAGATTGGGAAAAAACGAACACAAAAACCAACACACCAAGAAATGATGTTATCTTGAGAAAGGAAGTACATCCATTTGGGAAACTCCAGTGAATCTGTGATCCCAGGAGGGTCTGATGTAGTATGACACCCTACAGTTTCCCAATCCTGTACTACAGTGAGACTGAGTTATGCTTCCCCATTATGAATTTGCCAAATACAAAACCGATCACAGGTGCATATTGCCTAACATTGTCTACCTGGATTGGCAGGGTTTCACTTTTTGTTGTCCTATGATCTTTTTACCTTGAAATGCCAGGGATGGAAGCACTCACCTTCTTTCTATGTGCCAACCAGATGTCCTCCAATCACTGAGCTATAGCCCCTCAATATTTAATATGCACACACTCACCACTGTGCTCGCCTCAGGTAGGCTTTGATGTATGTGTCGTCCAGTTTGATGGCACTTGTGCAGTCTTCTATTGCTTCGTCCAGCTTCCGAAGCTAGAAGGCAAGTGGCAAGGTTAGAAAATAAGGCCCTTCACTTTTTTTAAAAACAACAAACAAACAACCCTCCCCCCAACAAAATTTCTTTTATCCACGACTCCCTCAAATTTGATTTGTTATTTCCCTTTTTTCAGGCCAATGAAACCAATCATTTTATCTAATCACCACGCTACAGCTTGAAGGTTAATTTTTCCTGTTCATTCCGACAGCAATAAAGGCATGCAAGAATTTCTGAAAGCAAGAATGAACAACTAGGAACAACATGAGCAAAATGTATACAATTATACTGGATAAAATTAATCCAAAAATGGATTAGTTCCCTAACAGGTGCAGGATTAATAAACAGAGCATAGAACTGAAATGAAGCATTAAAGATCCACAGAATTTCAATACAGTCCTGAAAGAAAAATCTGAAAGCTCCTGATAGGTAGTTATTAAACTGTTTTGGAGAGGCAGTTACCATATAAAACTTCAGCACTCCATATTAAGCATATTACTTGCTGGTATGTATTTCAATATGTATTAACAGCCATCTTACAAATTCTCAATGCTGAGGAAAAAACCAAGCCATCCCATAGAGGTTCATGAAATCACACAGCAGAGGAAAATGCATGAGGCAAAGGACCTAGCTTCATGTCACATTCAGTTCAGTGGGCTGAAAGGTTTTCCGAAGTCCTTGAGAGCCACTACATGTTTCCTTAAGGAACAAAGATAGAGGGTATTTTCATGATATATTAGCAGCTCTCATTTCACCTTTCAGTTCTTGTGGCACAAACCTCCTCCTTTAATTTAAATCTCATTTCTCAAAACCGATTAAATCCCCACAGTCTTTGGTGCTAGTTTTTTGGGATGGGTGGGAATAGTTGTCTATCAAATTAGAACACAGAATCATCACACTATGAATTTGCTTTAAAGTCTCACCACTGCTGAATTCAACAGCAACACAGATAAAATAGTAATGTAATCTTCTTCTTGGATTCATGATACAATAGTCCCTCGATTTTTGTGGGGATTAGGGGTGCAGGATCCCAGAGCAGGGGAAAACTGCAAAATTTCTACCCCCTCCCCGCCAACAATATTTAATACACATAAAATAGGATGACTGGAGGATTCAACCTACCATGGATTCAAATGTACAGTACATAATACACTTGAATCCGCAGTAGGGGCTTATAAGCCTCGAGTCATGTTTGCTTTCTCTCTGCAGGCCAACGTGCAGAGAGAGAAAGAGAGAGAGGCTTCCCTGGCATGGTGTGATCGGGAGGTTTTCCTGAGGGGAAGTGGCTTCAGGAGGAGACAGAATGGGTCCTTGGAGGGGGAAGGAAAATATGTGGAAAGTTTTGAATGAAAGCAACTGACTGTGGAAAGAGAATTTGCAGTTTTTTAAAAGAAAGAAAGTGTGCCAGGAGAAGGAAGAAATCAGCCACTTTTGCTGTGGACTCAAAGGGTGTGTGTCTCTGTGTGTGGTTCACAGCAGTGACAGAAAAAAGAGTGAAAAAGTCCGGAAGGAGAAAAACATGGGGTTCTCACAGTGACACTCCCCAAGAGATACATGGTGAGAAAGGAGTATTGGAAAAGCTCTGACCACTCCCCAAATTGGGAAACCGCTTGCAGAAGGTCCTCTCTACGTGTGGCAGAGAAAGACTGAGAATGACAGAAGGAACTCTCTTGCCTTCCATAGGCTTCTCACCATGCCTCAACAAAGGAAGAAGGTAGGAACATAGCTTAGTCTCCCTGCCGGTTAGAAGTTAGCTTAGTTTCTCTTCAAGCCTTGTGAGGCTTTGCAGAGTTCCCCAAGCCTGCCAAGTGTGCTTGTTCACCTGCTTACTCCCTCCCTGACCTGTTGAGGAAAGAAAGAGGTGGAGAAGGAGGTATGTTCATCCCACTGGGGGGTGGGCAGCCAGTGCCACAGCCAAGTTTGATGACTTGATCTGCTGCTGCCACTGCTGTTCCTGAAGGCCACTAGGAGCAAAGTCTGGGCTGCAACAGCAATAGGAGTTCTTGGGGCTGATTTGCCCTGCTGATGGCTCTAGAGGCGTGAGCTCTACTATGTGGGGTGGCACTACCGCAAACAAGAGGCAAGGCTTGTAAGTCACTATTAAAAATGGCATAAAGCAGCAACAGAAGCTGCAGTAAAAAATCCATAAATAATCAAATTTGCGGAAGTTAAATCTGCAAAAAGTTGAGGGCCATCTGTTTACAAGAACTAGTGGCTTCAGCAGCAAACCCAGCATCTGGTGGGGGTGATGTGAATCATCTGGGAACAATCATATTATTGCTATTTAGATAGTGGTGCTTTAAGTGAATGTATGATAATACAGGTAATGATTTAAAACACAAACCAAGAAGAAAAAAAGAAGAAGAGGTAAAATGAACAGAAACACCACATACAGAATTAATTGGCAGGTCTTTCCATCCCTGTTTGCCTTCCAACAGGAAATTGTTACTGATCACAGAGTTATTTATTTTGTTTCCAATAAATAACTTTCCCATACAATGGAGGTACTGGTTGATCTTATTAAATCACTGCAAGGACTATTAAGTTAGTGGAATCAAATCATCTGCAACATGCCAACGTGTCACCTAAAGCCTAGATGCAACATAACATTGCAGTGGTAACAGAGCCCAGTGAAGTTTCACTGGTTTCTCCAGTTGTGCAAATGGTAGTACATTTATTTTTGTGGCCCTTAAGCCCAGTAACACGCATGCAAGTGGTGCAGCCAATTGTACAAACCGTTGCACAACAGGAATCTCTACTGGATCCTTCCCAAGCACACACAGTCCATAACAAGGTGTCCTTGAGTGTAACAGAATCATTGAATACTGGGTTAAATGCAGAAGCTGTAATTACAAGCATTATTCCTATTTATCGAGGTGGAAGATATACAGCCTTCCAACTCCCATCAGCCTTATTCAAGAGGGGAGGAATGACAGCAGCTGCAGTCTAAGATGGTCTGGAGAGCCATATGTAAAAACTGTGTCTTATTTCTGTTTGGTCTTCCCTACTTTATAACCAATACTGTTGGAGAACTCAGCGCTTTGAGGGATACAGGCCTTGCCAGACCAGCCAACTTACTAGATCTTGGCTGGTTGGGAGCCCATCTAGGCTTAATGGAACTCTCAGGTCTAAAAGATCTCTTCCAATCATGGATCTTTGTGGCTTAAAAATTACTCCTCAAATACCATGCATCCTGAGAGAAAGATTCTTCAATCCCTCCTCACTACACCCTGCAGAACTTTTCCTTATATGTAAATTATGATGGGCTAAAGTCTTTAGAGATATCTCTGACATACAGGCACTACCTCCCTACAATTTGAAATGCCCTTACCTTTGAGTTAACTGTCCCACGGTTGCAGTAGAGTTTGGCATTGGTTTTCCTGTTATTTGGGTCTATTGCCAGGGCTTCTGTATAAAGTTCAAAAGCTAGCTTGTAATTGCCCTCCTTGAAGGCCCTGTTGCCATCGTCTTTCTTTGCTTTCAACGCTTTGGCGTTCTGGAAGAGAAGGTGGGCCAAAAGACAGGAGTTGAGCAGTAAAAAACCTGCAATGTCACCTTATTAAAGAAACCTCAGTTGATTAACCTGCATCAGTTTGCATATTAGACCCAGGGTCCTTTGGCTTCATTTCAGCATTTGACCTCCTTAGGGGGAAGAATTGGGACAAACCATGAAATAGAACTAAAGGAGCCCAGGAGGAGCAGTGTAAAGAAATCTGTATCATTTGGGGGGAAGGGAAGGAACTTACCATGGTGATGACACTATTTCTTTTTCTTCCCTTCTCCCTTTTAATCTTTTCCCAGTTCTAAAGCTACCAATCTGCCAGCACATGTGATGGTGCAGTAGCAAGAGCAGAGCTGCGGCTGCTGTCACCATCCTTACTTTGCAGAGCGCTACCGGGAATGATGTTCGGCATACCCACAGTCATTCTAATAGGATCCTCTGGGAAAGAGGCAGCAGCACAGTGGTAGACAGAATTCTCCTTCTGTAGCCCTGAAACTGGCAGCCTTTTCCCTTTCAAATCAAAGGGAAACATTTAAACAAAATAAATAAAAATAAAAAAAAAATAAAGAAAAGAAGTGCCATCATCATTGTAAGACCTCCTCTTTTCAAAATCTTTTGTAGAGTTGAATCACAGCTCCCAAAACTATTGCTTGACACTTGCCAGTGGGATGATCAGCTAAGAGAGTTTGTTCAGTTTGAGTCTAAGGAGAACAAAATAGTCCTGGGGGAAGGAGACAAACACAGATCTACATACAAGGCATTATCTTGGACTAAAGATATTCTCTTTTCCCTAACACACGGGAAGGAACGCCACTTTTAAAACATTACTTGCTATTACTTACTATTTTGGGAAAAATTTACAACCATAATAGAGAAAAAAACAGTTTTTTTTCCTACTTAAGGGATTAGGTACAGTTGGAGCACACAGCATATATGGAGGCACCAAGTGTTAATTCCTTTCTCCCTTACTCCCATTTTCCAGATCTGAACTGTTAAAAAGTTTTTCTAGTCTGTAACCATTTGAACAGCAATGAATCCTTGAGAAAAGTACATTTCCTTAATTTGTCTTGCTTTAGAACCTCTCAGTTTATTAACCAGTCTGCCATGAACCAGTCTGTCAATTAATACATGGGAAATTAATTATTTTGGGGTGGGATATTTCATCTGAAAATCAGAAAAACCTTTCAATAATGCAAAAACTACTGGTACAACACTTTTTTTAAAAAAATCCTAACTATAATTGAGTAAATCAAAGGACTTCTAAATAAAATAATATCCGTTAAATGGCTAAACTCCACAGCCCTAGGGGAAAAAAACCTACAAATTCAGCCAAGGTGATTTTACTATCATGCCAGCAGGACATAAAAATATATACTGAGTACACACTGACTTGTTGTACATCTTGTATCCATTTCCATGTAAAATGCCACCTGGATTACTCACAGGTAGGAGTTGCCGCTTGTGGCTGTTATGCAGGTGCAGAAGATGGGTTCTTAAGACTAGGAAAGGCCTTCAATTGCTCCTCAACACATGATGTATTTTTTCAGAAAAATATGGCAGATTAGAGCCAAGACAGAATTGTATACTGTGGCTCTCAGGGTGGTGGGGTGGCGGGGACAAGGAAAAGTGTTGAATTTATCCATAGGTGCAGAGAATGTCATCTTTTTTTTTAAATGTCATTTTTTCTTTTTTACAATTCTGAAAATATCCTTGATTATATGTGGCCAACCCCTATTGAAATTTCAGAACCCAGAGAAGTAATTGAATAAAATGTCCATTGGCTGAAGGCAGGGTTTTGTCTGTGCTCTCTCGAATCCATGCCTACTGATCAAAAATTATGAAAGACATCAAAGTTGACAAAAAAAATTCCAGGTAAAGGAGAATTATTAAAATTTAAGCAATGGGCATAATTTAAACACATTTCACAGTTCTGTTTTTCTTGGGGCAAAATCTGAACTGTCTAGTTAGAACATTTTAATTTTTTACATAAAATATACATGGCTTTAAGACTGACTTAAGTGCCTCCCTGCATGTCTGAGAAAGAAGACCACTTCCTTTCTAGAAAAGAAGCAGAAAACCAGTTACACTTCTTCTCATACTTACGCGGCAAGCAAGACAGGCCTTATCATGGTCAGGAGCCATTTTGAGAGCTTGGATGAAGAACTGCACAGCCTTTTCAATACAGTCCTCATAGTAAAGGCAAAGCCCTCGTACATAGAGGGCATCAGCATTTGTGGAATCTATTCTCAAGATGTCACTAAAAACAGAATTAAGAGGCAAGGCAGTTACACAACTACAGGAACTGAAGGACAGCTGTCCACACACAGAGGGTCTAACATTCATAGAACACTACCAAGAAGCAAGAAGACTGTAAAGATATGATATGGCTATTTCAAGAAATATATTAGTTCACTTCTGCATTTTCTGTGCATTGGCACAGTGTTTTTCTGACCACTCTTGACTCACAGGGCCTTTCCACACTATACTGTTATAGTGCTTTTATTCTACTTTCAACATCCTGTGGCACTCTGCAATTTGTAGTTTACTGAGACCAAAGAGCTCTCTGGCTGAGAATTCTAAATGCCCCTCCCTCAACTGCAAACCCCAGGATTCCACAAGATGTTGAAACTGGAATAATAGCACTATAACGGTGTAGTGCAGAAAGGCCTTCAGTTTCTCTTCTCTGAGCTTTCTGCAGCTGCCTTTTCCCCAATATTCTTCTGGAGCACTCCTTCTCCTGAGTGCCAAATGCCATTTTTTAAGAAGTCTTTCTTCCCACCTCAGCCTTTTAGGTCTCATGGCTGATACTGTTTTACATTTTGCCCGTCTGTAGGGTCAAGCTCCAACAATGGGAAACTTTAACTGCAAGGAGAAAAGGAAAAAAAAATCCCACAGTCCTGGAAAGGTAAATCTTGCCAA
Source organism: Ctenosaura bakeri (assembly GCA_948474755.1). Lineage (NCBI taxonomy): Eukaryota > Metazoa > Chordata > Lepidosauria > Squamata > Iguanidae > Ctenosaura > Ctenosaura bakeri. The sequence goes on along the minus strand of CAOLHI010000324.1, from coordinate 445,794 downwards.
TTCTGAAATTAGCAAACTTGTCCTGCCCAGAATCTCTTTATTATTTAAATGTAAAACCCTACCTTCTCACTAAAATTAGTGCTCAAGTCAAGAATAGTAATAGGCAAATAACATTACAAATATATAACTAAAACATTAAGTTCAAATAAAATGATCTTCTCTTCTAAAGAACTTCAAACACGAAATAAAGGTATTTTAGTGGAGGAAAATAATCAAATTTGATTAAGACAGTGTTAAGCTCTCTGGTGTGGGGGACCAGCAGGGTTTCCCCCCAATATGTCAGGGACTACTAGCTTATTTGTGTCCATTGACTACAACTGCCACTTTCTTCCTGGAAAATTCCCCCACAGACCAGCAGCTAATGGCTCTTGGACTGGCACCAGTCAATGGACCATCACACTGAGAAGCACTGAATTAAGATACAAAGCCCTGCTTATCTACTTTGTTTTTAGCCAAATTGCTGAATACAGTCCACAAACCTTTCCCACCAGTTGGCTTTCTAGCTGCCACAATTCCTACCTGGCAACTGATTGCGCTTCAGGATAGCGACCCAACAACGCTAAGCATTCTGCTTTGAGGATTTTGAATCGGTGGCATGCAGGGGCGAATTCCAGAGCACGATCCATGCAAAAGACAACCTGAGTGGGTGGGGTGGCGGTGAGAGAAAAGGTGGGAGAGAGAGAGAGAATTGCTAGTGAGAATGGGGCAGCCCAGATGCTTTGCACAGAAAGTAGTGCCATGCCTGCAGTGAGACTGAGAGACTTGCATTGCCTAGAACATAGGTGAGCAACTGTAGTCCTTCAGTAGTTTTTGGTCTACAACTCCTATCAGCTCTAGCACAACCAATGATAAGTGATCACATCTGGAATGTCACACTCGTCATCCTCTGACCTAGAACATTAGGTCATAGTTTACTTTCTATGTGAATTTGGCCAATCAGGTTTTAAATACAATGGATTTGTTACTGCATCCAGTCAGTGCAGTCATATGTCTTCTCTGCATATTCCTGACTTCTAAGGCAAGAGAAGGGTGCTTTCCTGAAACAGGAGGGAACCCTCCCTCACCAGTTCTTGCAAGTCTGAAGCTCTAAAAAACTCAGTTGTTCAAAAAATGTTAAAAAAAAATGTGGAGGGTGAAGCAGTGGCTGCCATGACAAGCCTCTAACTCAGGCTCCAGGCCTCTCTGGGTGACTTCACAGGCCCTTTTGCTGCTCTAGGGAACAGACAGCTGCACAAGAAGGGAGCCTTTGTTTGCTGTGAGGTTCAGCTGGATTCTCAATTCTCCCTTCCCCCACTCCCTCCATAGGTGACATCACCGCTGGGTGCTGCGGGAAGCGCTGAGACACTCCAGATGATGGAGGCCACGGGAAGGAGCTTCTTCTCCAGAAACAAAGGGCACGTTTTACACTGCCTAAGGGATGGAGAAGCCTGGGGAGAGCTGGCTCGAGTTGCAGACAAGGCAGGGTTCTTCCTTAAGACAAACTTTAGATTGTCCACAATGAGCCAGCTGCTCTTAACAGTTAGGAGATGGTGAAGTAGAAATTCACCAGGATGGATAGAAGCCTTATTGCTAAGGTTGCTGTGCTTACCCTGCCCTAAGACATGCTCCAACTGTGGATAGGGGCATACAGGGACAAGCTGAGAGCTATCAAAGCAACTTCCTCACTCAAAGGAGTGAAAAATCCAGGGCTTTCCAATGATATGGAAATCCAATCCCTGAGAAAGACTTCATGGTGTTGTGGCTAAAGCCTGAGAGAGTCAGGATTGAATCTTATCTCAGCCATGGAATCACCAAATGGTGCTGAGAAAATCACTCCGGCCCTCGCGCCCAAGCAATCCTACAAAACAGGAAAACATAAGATAGTCTACTTGAAAACAGCTCTCCAGCATGTGGCACAGGCACAAATTTCAAGATCAGTGGATATGTTACCTCTGAAATCTGGTTGCTACTATGAGAAACTGCTGAGGTCTTTTAATAAATACTGCCTTTAAAATGCTTATTTAAAGCAAGAAAAAACTTTGTGTTTCTCAGAAAGTCAAAAACTTTTTAGTTGTATCTTGGCTACTAATGATAATTTAAACACACATGGGAGTTCCTCCAGAGTTTATTAGGGATGCCTCATGAGAAAAAACGCTAGTGGAAGACAAGCTCCATGTCAGTTTTTCCATTTTATTTTGCTTCCTGTGCATCACAGTAAAGTGCTGGTATGTTCTTAGCTCAGAAATTGCCCTAGCAAGGCTTAATAAGCCTGACTAGAGCCCTGTGCAATGTGGCAAAGGGTCTGAAAATACCTCTCACAATCATCTATATAATACAAGACATCTGTTGAAAATAAGCATGGGTTGATTAGCAAAGATGGAAAAAATTCCCTAAAGCTAAAAAGTCTTAAAACTACTCATTTTGCTCAGTGTAAGGCAGCTTCTTCTGTACCTTTCGGAAATCTCGTTTTTCAAAGTCTGCTTCAGCAATTTTCTCATACTCTAGGACAGTTCTGGAATTGTTCAGCTGAAAGAGAAGGTGAGAAAACTTTGGTTTCCACTAGATCAGTTTAATGCACAGCAGCCAACTTCTGTGATTGCAGTAAACATCTGAACATTTCTTTTTTTTTTTAAACACATGTCTGCTCTATCTTTCAAAAAACTCTATTCAAAGCAATCTTTTAATATACTGAATTAGACACAGACACCAGATGTATATCATCTACTACCCAATGCACAGTCTCTTTCCAGTTTAAGATTCCCCAAAAGTTCCGTATTTAAGGATGAAGTTTCTTTCATTCATACTTTTGATGATCTGAATATACACATTAAATGATGGCTACAAGATCAATAGCAGGTTAACAGATTGCCTATTTCCTCCTTAGCCTTCCTCTACTTAATCAGGATTTATATGAACTAAGGAACTGAAACAAAGTTTAAATCAAGGTTTCCAACCCTAGCTAAGAGAAAACCCTGGCTAGTTTGTGGTTGTGGTCAATGCTGGTACATCACAGTTAAGTCAGATGGGGGAGGAAACACACAATTTTGTTGCTCATTTCCATCCCTGACCATGACTAAAAAATTATATGTACGCTAACTCTCAGTCACATCTTAAATGACTCTGAAATCCATTATTTTGAGAAGTGGTCCAAACAAGATTGCAAGGCAAGATCTTCCTTCCAGTTTGTTTTGAAATGAACACTAGAGGTCTTAAAAGGAAAGCCAAAAGTTCTGTCTATAAAGTACTCATAAAGACAAAGTGGAGGTATCTTCACCAGGCAAAGGTTTTCTGTGACTAAGATTGATTGCCCTCACTCTCCTACGTCATATGGCAAGCGCAAGAGAGAAAGAAAGCTCATTATATTTTACACTGTCTGTGAAACTGGATGACTGAAAAAGATCAACCTATAGATTCCATCTGGAATCTAAAAGTGGACCTTGCCTTCAGCCAAAGCAGTCTGTGAAGCTTTTAACTACAGTTAGGTTAATACAATCTGGGATTCTATAATGGACAAATAAGGTTGTTGATTTAAGACAACCATGCTAGTATAGCTGTTTTGGTTATCTCTATTACTCTTCACGAAAACATAGGCTAAAGAGACTTACCTCTTGCTGGGCCTGTGCATTTTTATGATCAAGTTCTAGAACTCTTTGGAAGCAGCGGCTGGCAGCCATGGCATTCCCCAAGGACAGGTGGCACTTTCCCTCCCGTAGGTGTCCCTGCAAAGACAGGGTGAACAGGAAAAGCCTTGCTAGCATAAGCTGCAAATGAGAATGAGTACCAGGAGAGCTGCACCTCTGTGATCACATACCCTCACAAAGGTATCGTCCATCCTGACACTCTGCTGGGCATCCCCAAGTGCCTCCCGGTATTTGCCTAGCATCATGAGAGTAGCGGCTCGGTTCCCATAGTAACTGGCATTGCTGGGACATGTATCTACAAGGCACAAAAGGATATTAGTTAGCACAGAAACCAAACAGAAATCTTCCCACCTTCCTCTGCTCCAAATTCTCAATTTTTAAAATCTTCAGTAAGACAGAAGCAAGAACACTGAGCAGCATACTCACTCAACAAGATTCTAAACTTTAACTGGTAAAGAATAATAAGCAACAAAATCAAAGCCAAAGCATTTCAGCTTTTAAAATTTCTTATAAGAGATTTGGGTTTTGTTTTGATGCATTTTACTATTCTTTGCCAATTAAAGTGAAAAAGAGAAATTAAAATGCTTGATTTTATCCCTCAAGCATCAAGTCTCCATCCCCTCATAGATTCTTTGTTTTTCTATTAATTAATCTATGCCTGTGAGCCACAATTTTTTCTGTATTTCCAAGCTACATGAGTAATTTCCACAAGGCTGCAAAGAGGCACTTGTAGCTTTTATTTTAATGTGTGCACACACATGTGCCTCCACTGTGGGAATATAAGCCAGGGTAAACAACTTCATCAACAGATGATCAGGAAGATCTGGAGAGCCAAAATGAATAGGACTAACCAACATTCAGCTCATGAAAGAAAAACCCTAGCTCTTCAGCAAATCGCATCTATGCATTTATCAAATGATTCTTTACAACTATGAAGGGTAGTGACTTGAGCTTTATATTCTGCAAAACTGAGATTTCCAGGCGTGCGAGAGGCTATCTGCACACAAGAATATCCTAATGCAGATTACTTCCTCTCAACAAGCCTTGTTACAGAGATTACAGTACTCCATACTCACTATGCTACAACTGATCATGGAAAGCTCTTGCTGCATATGAACAGCCTATCCTGAAGAGCAGCAAATGATTTGCAACTGAGGACGTGGGAAATTTTGCTTGAGGTTTTGGTTATGTGATCAAAGCATCATAATATGCCTACTAATTACACCAATTTTCAGACAAGCAAATCAGGCAGGCCAGAACAGCACCTCAACTTTCTTATTTAATCCTCACCTATGGCTTTTGTATAATAGTTATATGCTTCATTGTAGTCCTTCTTGGCATAAAAGGCATTCCCTTGTTCCTTGTAGGCCTCTGCTTCTCTGAAAAGAAATGAGATATCACAACCTAGAAGAGATAGGAACATCCAGCACAGACAAAATAGGGTAAAAATCATAGACAATCACCAAACCTTGGTGCTGATGGATGAGATCTCTACCAGAAGCAAGAACATTATTTACAGCTATTATTTGAAAGTCCATGCAACAAATATCTTTTAATGATACATATATATTCTATGGCTATACAACAGGACATTACTGTAGAATGTCATCCAGGTGCTTCTACTACCTTAGGGACTGGATCACCCTAAAAAGTCAAATCTAAAGTCAGATAATTGAGACATGTATCTGTCCAATCTGATGGATGACCTTCAATCTGTTCAATGTGATGATGGGTCAATTTGCTTGGAGAAGTGCGGCCAAGCACAAGTTTGTCAGACCCTGGCTGACTAAAGCTGCCAGAGAAGGACTAATTGGGTGATGGAAATTGTATCTTTTTTTTCCCTGAAAGAAAGTTGTGCTCCAAATTATCTAAAAGATGGTCAAAAGACCATCTTGAAGAGGCCTTCAGCGGATCCCAGCACCTTGGACAACCGTTGCCACATTTCTAACTTGCCCTTTTAAAGTAGGGCCTTAGAGTGAGTGGTGACAACACATGCCCTGGATGAAAACAGATCCATTGCCATTTGGATTCTGGTTATGGAAGAGAAACGACCTTGGTTGATTACCTATACTGGCAACTGGATAGGGAGAAACTGTTCCTGTTGGTGCTGCTGAACCTTTCAGGGGCATTCTATACTAGCAATTGTAGTATCCTTCCGGACTGTTTGGCTAATAAGGAACTTAGGACATTGTTTTACCATATATCTGGTCCTTTGGGACTCAATATTTTCAGAAGATGATGCTGACAGACTGTTCAGCCTTGAAGTCATTAGCCTGCAAGGTACTGTAGGACTCAGTATTGTCCCAGTATATGCTTTTAAACGTCTAATATGAAGTTGCTGGAGAGTCACCAAGACTTGTGGAATTGGGTGTCATTAATACACCAGCTCTACCTTTGTTTTGCATAGGATGCCAACAAGGATGTGGAAGTCCAAAATTATTGTCAGGGTATGGTGAACAATTGGACGAACAAACTGATGCTCAATCCAGAGGTTCTATGGGTCAGCAGGAAAATTCAACTTGGAGTTGGAATTATAACTAGTTCTGCATGGGGTTCTACTCCTGCTGAGAAAACAGGCTTACAGATTGGGGGTTCTCTTAAACCAAGCACTGTTTTGGAAGACCTAGTAGCTGCTGTGACCAGGAGTGTCTTTGTCCACTTCTGGTTGGCATGCCAGCTGGGCCCTTCCTAGGGAGGTCAGATTTGGCAATGATGGTTCCTGCCTTTTAGACGAGTGTAAAGCATTCTACATGGGGTTGCCCTTGAAAAGCATTTGAAGCTACAGCTAGTGCAAAATGTGGCAAGCAGACTGTTGTCCGGTTTATACTTTAGACAGTCCATATTACTTATCTGCCACCAGGATTTCCAGTTTGCTTCTGAGCTCAATTCAAGGCACTGGCTTTGATTTACAAAGCCCAAAGGTTTGGGACTAGGAGAAATGAAGAACCACCTCCTTCTGTATAAGTTTGCCTGTAATGTGAAATTCTTAACAGAGGCCCTGCTGCAAGTCCCACCATCTGAGAGTCCTGGCTAGTAAGTACTTGAGACTGTGCTTTCTCAGAAGCAATGCTTCAGTTGTGCAACTCTCTCCCAGATGAAACCAGGCTGGCTCCTATACTTTTGGTGGCAGGGGCAGCTATGACCACATTATTTTGTAGGGCCTTTTGTCTGTAAAGCCAGGACTGCCTTTGGAACTGTTAACTGTGTGAGTATGTTTTGAAAATTGGCTTTTTAAAGATCAGTTTGTTTTTATAGAATGTTTTTTATGTTACGCATCACCTGGGGACCTAGCAGGCTGAGAGGTGATAAATAAACTTTTTAATATATTATTTGTTTTTACTTCAAGCATCTGCTTCCCTGTTAATTACAGGACACTTCTTTGGTCAGCTAAAATGTTCTAACCTTAAAGGATGCAATCCCCTCTTCTTTAACTTAAAGAGAAATGTATACTCAAACAAGATGCACGCACGCACACACATATATATAGAAGAGAGAAAGAAGCGATCTTTCAAAGAGCAAAATCTTATGTCTGCTGGGAAAAAAGGAGAAATAAAAACCCACTTTTCCACAAATCAACAGTCTTTGAAATATATTGACTTCCAACTTTTAAGTGCAGAAGTACATGAGCTTTGCTACTGGTTTGAATGCACATTGTTTTTTTCAACTTTCCTACTATGAAAAGTTCGCAGAAAAGAGGTTGTAAACATTTAAGAAATAGTACGTACTCTGTTATATAAGCCTTAAACTTGGTCAGTTAACCACTGTGTGGAACTAAAGCATTGCTAATGCTATTCTGAGTATACACAGCTGCCTTGAAAGACAATTTATTAATAGCTGTCCTAATTTTCTTTTTTAAAGTAAAATAAAAAGAAGCAAATCACAAGGTCACACAAGAAGCACTGGAGAACAGAGAGGATTAAGTGAAAATCAAGACGATTTAGATATCCAGGAAGTAAGGGCAAATTAAATTACTGATCTGAATATGGCTTTTTGTTTTCTATGTACGTGCTTCTCAAACAAATGTGCACATGAACTGTTTAAAGTAGAATTTATATAGACTCTGAGAAACAGAGGAGAGAACTGCAATATTAAAATTTATGTCTGACTCTCTTTATAGCCATGTAAGGATACTAAACAAGTCTACTCAAAGTCCAACTCTATGATTCTATACACAGCTGATCAAAATTAAATCCTATGGATTTTAATGGGTCTTATGTCTAAAAAATCAGGCACAAGATTGTGGCCTAAACACCCAGGGATGATAGGTGTCTGATGTGATATGACGAAAAAAGTATAAATATCCATGAGCTTCAATTGACTAATCTAGAAATATGTTTACTGAATAAAAACTTTTAAACCTGTCCTTTGCTCTTGAAGGTATCATGGTAGTTTTCAACTAATTTTCAAAAAATTAGACCAAAGAATAATATCAAATATACAAACACACACACACACACACAGAGCAGCAAATATAAAGAAACAGAATCAGCAAATTAAGATGTTTGAGTGAACAAAAAGGTTTCAGCTGGCACTGGAACAATTGCATTGTTGGTACCAGTTACTCTTCCATGGAGAGGATATTCCATAGATGGGGCTCTGCATTCTTTCTTGGTGACATTTGAGACATATTAAATGTACTTGAAGGACTCCTCTCTTTAAGGGAGTCAAGATAAACGTTCACAGTTTGCACTGTATTCAGTACAATATAATGAACTAGTGTGCCACTTACAAATACTGTAAATAATTGTTTAAAGACTGACCCCCCCAAAGTCAGATTTTTATTATTGTTGCCTCAGTTAATTCTTTTATATAGACAATAAGGCTTTAATTGCTGACACGTGGTCTTGAATTTAGTTTTAAAATGGTATAACATTTTACACTTCATTGTGTTTGAGTTGAAACAAAATTTCACTCTAAAACTTTTTTAAAAGGTGGTATTTAATATAAATGATATATTAGAAATAAAACAAAGGTGTTTTTAAATTAAAGGATGATTTTAAAAAATACGGGGGCACAAAAACCAGTGATTCTCTCCCATCCCATGACAGCTATAAAGGTTGCCATCTGTTTAAATGCATAGAAGGCTATCAATAGAATTTGCACCCTGCTGAATCACTGAAGATAACACTTTGCTAGCAGCCAAATTAAGAGGGTATTATCACACTGCTTCAAGCTGGGAATGTAGCAATTCCATTCTGACTGAGGGATGTTACTTGAATCTGAACAAAAATGAGAAATTTAAAACAAAAGCTCTAGCAACTTCAGAGTACTGGCTATAGGAACAGTCAAAAAGCCAGCCCTCGATTCCTAAGCTTGGTATCACCTGCAGAAGCCCATCTCCTTTCTATTTCTGGTATGACCCAAGCAAAATGCCTTCCAGGGTACACAATGTAAGCTATGTGAGGGGAAAAACCCAGAGAGAGAAAAAACTCCTGAACAATAGAGGGTTGTATTGTGGTGTATTAACATAGTTTTAACCCCATTGTGGCTCTAACACTAGCCACTCTTTCTGGCTTCCCTCTACAGCCAGCCTTCCCTAGAGTGGTACAGTTCATCAGGGTGCAAACACACAGAACCCAAGAATATTTTATTTTTCAAAAGGGGCTCACAGAGGTTAAGGCTAAGGCATAAGCAGCTCACATTTACCATGGCCAATCAAGATTGGCTGATGAAGCTAACAATCGTTCTGATAATGTCTTAATGGCTCAAGAACAGAACAGCACATGAAGTCCAACAAGTTCAGGACAGTCAAACAGGGAAAGTTATATGAATTCAATAGCCCAAAAATCTCTGCATTTCCCTGTGCTTTTCACTATTTTAAAATCATGAACAAGAGAACTATGACAAAAGTCCACAGTGGCTTGATTCACATATAATGAGAAAGCATGGTTTTCCACTGTGCAAATTTAGTTACAGTGGCTCTTCCACTGTGCATACCAGGAGGACACTAGAAACAAACATCATCTTTCAGTTTAAAAAAATAGCCATAGATATGTGAAGGCCCAGGAAAAAAAATAATGGGGAGGGGATTGCTTTTTTTCTTGTTTTTTATCCCTGAAGTCTTTTTTCCTTGAAAAATAAAAGGAAAGAAAATGATATTTACTGCTCCAAAATCACTTCTAAAAACTATGTAAGAAATAGGCTTTTAGGTAAGACTAGCGTATATACCCAGCATTGCCTGGGTTTAATTTTCTCATAGGTAATACTTATTAGAAAAATTTGAGATCCTGCGTCTCTAATTCCTCAAACTGTCTTGTCCAGTACTTGTAATTTTTCCCCATATTCCCCAATCCAACCTGTACTCAGAGTTATTAACATTTAGAGTTTGGGTTCCTGAGGGAATACACTAACCTCCTTTTTTGCTGTTAGGCCTTGTCTCCATAGCAACCGGCCTGAGCTCTCTGATTGAGAATTCTAAAGGCTCCTGCCTGAACTGCCAATACCAGGATTCCACAGAATCTTCACAGCCAGCCAATCATATGAAGTTTTCTCGCCTCACACAGCCAATCATATGAGGTCTTTGCCTGCCTGACACAGACAAACGGACAAACTCACAAACTTTGACTTTTATATAGTAGATTATGTATAGACTATGAGATCACTACAATGCCTGGTCTTGCTTTATTTTCCCCAGTTCTTTTTTATGGGAAAAAGTGTGTTGTATTTGTTTGATACTATGAAGAATGTGTTACTGTTATTGTGTGCCTTCAAGTAGAAGCTGACTTATGGCAACCTTACAGAGAATCTATCATGGTGTTTTCTTGGCAAGATTTGTTTAGAGGGGGTTTGTCCTTGCCTTCCTCTGACATTGAGATAATGTGACTTGCCCAAAGTCACCTAGTGGATTTTCATGGCCAAGTAAGGATCAAACTCTCATCTCTAGGGTCCTAATCCCACACCAAGTCACTACAACGCTCTGGCTAGTAGAGTCAACATAATTTTTTTGTTTTACTAATGTTGATGGCTTCTTCTGTTTTTATAGGGAAGGAGTTGCCTGTTCCTCAGACAGGCATAAAGCAAAGAGGTTCCTTATATTTCAGGTGTTCCTTACAGTTCAGAACCTCCCAGCTCCATTTGTAACAAAAATCAATCCTTTAAAAAAATACAATCAATTTGCAATTATATTCTCAATAAACCCTATATCCAACACGTTAATTTTAGGCCAAACCAAGTTACGTATAACACGCTTTATGTTCCTAAACCAACAAAAATGCTTTCAATGTTTAAAGGGTCTCAATATTGTATTTTTCCAATTTTTCCTGAAAAATACAGGGGAAACTCTTGTGTGTTTTTCCTCTTTCCCCCCATGGCTTCAAAACTTCCAGAAATGTTTACATCCAACAGTTTCCTGAAACTGCCATGGTAAATAATGTGTTGAAAGAATTGTTTTAGAACAAGCCTGAATCTGAAATTACAGTTTGATCTTATCTTTGATGGTATCTTCCACATACACTCCACATCTATTTGCTATAATTTGAAGATTTTGCTACAAGGTTAGTTAGACCAAAACTGAAGTCAAAGGAAAGAAAGTGAACATTGGATCAGTTCAAACCTGACAATTCAACTTCCAACAACAAGCACTGGATCCTCTCCACCACTACCACACAAGTCACCTCTGAAGCTTTCACCTTTGTTAAAATCAACTGGTTTTCAGTTACATGTCAACAGTGACTTAATATTAAGTTTATTAATCAAGATTTGAGGGTGTGTTTTGAATACTCGAACAATTCATATAAGGCACAAGCCAAGCTTGATAGATCTTACATATTCTGTTGGTGTGCACACTAGAATTGCCCTCTGGCTATAGACAGTGTAAGGCAGAGCTTTCCAAACTTTTCATGTTGGTGACACACTTTTTAGACATGCATCATTTGGTGACACAACAATTCAGTTTTACTAGCAAAGTGGAGATTAAACTAACCCCTTATAAGAGATATGGACACGTACCTAAATTGTAATAACAAAATTACAAGAAACAAAATTTGAAACGGCACAGTCACTCAATGAAAAGCCACCTGTCTGTACGTGTGTGCCATACAGGATTGTTCTCTTACTCTCACTGGGGTTTTTCTCGGCACAGGGTGGCGGCGGCAGGAGAGGCAGTCCCTCCACCTGAGCCTGGCCTGCTGCCACTCCCCTTGCCATGGTCCTTCTCAGCCTCGGTGGCGGTGGCTACATACCTACACACTGCAGTCAACACACTAACCTGTCATGACACACAGTTGGGAAAACTCTGGTGTAAGGAAAGGCAAGTACCAATGTGTAAACTAGATTTCAGGGATTTTTTTTTAGCCTTTACTGATGATCTGATTTTAATATGCCTGGTTAAGTTCTGAGAAACTCTAAGATTTCCTGAAATAGTTGCAGGGGGGCAGGGAAGAGGGTTAGAAAAGTATTCAGTGTTGATTGACCTTTCAGGGCTTTGTATTTCTGCTTGGTACAGTAAGAAATAAACATCATTTTGCTCCAAGTAAATCTTGTAAAGGACCCCACCCCTACAGATTTCACTGGTCCTTTCTGAAGGATTTTCACATGATGACTTCACAGGGACCACCAGGTCAAATACCACAGCTGATGTCTACCATGTTTCATCAATGTGGTGGACATATACAGAAGAGACGCTTTTTTAAAAAAAGGAGTCCTGCACTTGTTTACTAAGGACTCTGGCTGCCACAACAAGGGGAAAAGAATTCTTGATCTCCTGATATCATGAATGATTGTTTCTACTCCAAACAGATGCCACAGCCTGAATGAGGTCATTCTGCAAGACCCACACTGATGTAGGCTGCATTCCCCACTTGCTACTTTTGATGCTAGAGAAAGAATCTGCTTAGCTAAAAATACAATCCATCTCTCTGAATGGGTCTCTTTGTTGGGCAAGGAGTTGGCGTCCCTCTCTGGTGAACCCTGGAGGTGGAGGGACACAGCTACAACAAGGATCTTAAAAAAAAAAAATCCTCCCATTACTACTTGCCTCCTTGACATTGCATAACTTTGCTAGAAAGGGTGCTCTGGTATGTATGTACTTCTTGAGTGCCACACACTACCAGGCTGCAATGGCACTAAAACTGTAAGCAGAAGCAAACCTCAACTGTCTCCCCTGACAAGAAAAAACAGCAAATATGAACATAAAAAGCCAACAGGTCATTTCAGAATGAAGACCTGATAAGCACATGAATTCAGCAGTCAGATCAAAGTTGGTAAGGAGAAAACCAGTTTGCAACCAGGAATGGGTTCCCAATACATGTGTGTGATTCTGAAGGTTCTTGGTAAAACCCAGATTATGTGGGTTCTGATTTTAAAAGTCAAAATTAATAGTCACTACATCTACAGTAAAAACTGAATATGCAATGGCAAAAAGTGTATGCCCTTGGAAAATGAGGAAACACGTGCATGGCAGACAGTCATGGTTTCCAAGTCACTATCTTAAATTAATGATTAATTTCAAGAGCTAACCTAAAGACTGGTGATTAGCGGCCATTTTGAAGATCCTCAACAAACAAGGCACAACATATACTCTTCCTTAAAGATATATGTACCTCCTCATGAAAACTCAAGTCAGAGACGACAAACTGAATAATTTCCATTACATTCCTTGCCCTTTATCTCAACAAATCAAGCAGATTAAATTGAGCACAATATGCAAAATATATTTCGATATACCTGTTTCGGACAAATGACAGAAATCACAGAATTCAATCAATCCCACAGCACTCAGGCAAGGGTGTGAGTGTCTAAGATCTGTATTGTTGTTTTTTTAAAAAAAACAAACACCACAGATGACAATATGAAAATCAATCACAGCAGATAAACGCGTGGGAACAGCAATTTTACCATCACTTGCCTACTATGCGCAGATGCAGGGGACTGTCAAATATGGTTTGCATTTCACTTTCAGTCCAAGCAGGAAACAGGCCAGGCTAAAATCTATCTTAGAATCACCTGCAATGGGCTGGGATTCTTACAGATGTCCAGGAGTCCCATTCCAGAGAAATCCCTTTGGAAAAAGCTTTCGGGAAACAGAAAACCTGAAGAACACTGTGCTTGACAGCCTGATCAACTTTTCTCTCCTTAAAATTAGTTGTGAAGCAAAAATTCAAATCTGTTTCATGCCAGTGGTTTGGGACTCACAACTAGCAAGGGGCAGCTGCTGCTCTCTCCCTGTGGCATTCCATGAGCTAGGTGACACAATCGAATGTGTTAAGTAGGCTGATTTTTGGTAGATGGAAAAGTTAAGTAGGAAGGACTAGTTTTGTAGGAAGGGGCTGTCAACAGCTTATCTTTGTGTCTCCTCCAGTTTGTACTTGTAAGATGCAGGTCAAATGGCACACAATGCAGCTTATTGTGGCACGAAGGAAAATATTTATCTGTATATTGGTGCCCCCTGGTGTTTAGCATGGAAAACCAAGGCCCTTTTTGCACGGCATTTTCCATGCGAAAGAGGGCCTGGAGCATTGCGCCATCGTGAGGAGTGATCTGCACGATGCACTCACAATTGCATGACACTCCAGGGGCTGGGAGGCGCCAATTGCGCACCTTTTCATTTTCAGCTAGAAGCCAAAAATGGTGTGCGATTGCGCATTGCTCCCAGGCCCTGTGCGCTCTTATGTGGCGTGTGGAGCCTCTGGAGCCGCGCCAGTCACGCTTCCTGCCCCAGGGAAGGTCCCAGGCTGTACTGCGGAAGGAAGAGGTGGTGCTCTAGCGCAAGCAGGCAGCTTGTGTGGAGTCAAAGGACTCTGGACGCAAGAGCCTCTCGCCAGAGGCTGCTAGCACAATCCCCACACCCCAGCGCTGGAAGAAGGTAAGGTGCGGAATGGACCCAAGACTCATCTGCTCTGGCAAAGTGCTGAAAAAAATCAAGAGTGTCATACTAACCGGCAAAGTGTGTGGTTTTTCTACACATTCCACTCTCTCTCACACACATATATAGTGCACAACAGCAACAACTCACACATGGTGCTAAGAAATAAAGATTCAAGCCTACAACTGAGGTGAGCAAGAGTGCCTTTTAGGTCACACTGTGAGGAGTTTAAAACTGTTCAACAGTTCTTCATGACTGCAGCATACACTGCATGGTCTCACCAAGAATTCAGCCAGCTCTGGTTTCCGTTTCCTGGAAACCAGCTGGGTGCCAAATACCCAGGTGCTATTACAGAGCCGAGGAAAGGTGTCCCATTCTAAATCAGTCTGCCAGGGGAAACTCCTCGGTCAGGACACTGAAAGACAAGGTAACAGTAACTTTCTGCTATCAAGAAAGTATCAAAACTGTTTGCAGAGCAACAGCTAACAAACTAAGAAAATTAATTTCTTTACAGTACCTGAGGGAATAATCAGTTCTTTATTTTACCCTACTTTACATCCCCATTTGCAGTGTTAAGACCATTAAGACATCATAGCCATGCTCAGATGATCACTTTAGAACACAGGAGACTGGATATTTTTGCATTCATATACCGGTAGGTTATACTGGCAATAAATCTCAACAGCTTTTTTTTCTTTCTTCAGAGCTCCAAAATTTGAGAAAACTAAAGATGGAGTACTGGACAGTTTAGCCTTCTGACGGACATGCAGATAACATCAAAGGAAAATGTTTTCAGACACGTAATTTTTAAAAAAATGCTCTCAGCATTTGCAATTTCTATCCAAAGCAACAATACTAAGTAGTACAGTGCAAACCCATTTTCTCTGATTATAGGTAAAATGCAATACACTATTAATTAACGCTAGGTCCCCCATGTTCACAAGGGACAGCTTCCCAAACTTAGTGTGGATGGCCAAAAAAGGCAGATAATGAGGGCAGGGGATGGTGCCAGGCTTTGTGTGCCTGTACGCCAATGAAGGAGTAGCTATCTCCTTCCACAGATGAGAAGGTAGCAGCATGGAGGAGCCATGCTAGGTTTTGTGTGTTCTCTCCAATAAGGGAGCACCCGTCTCCTTCCTTGGCTAAGGGAGGCACAGGGTTTCACGAAGCCCTGCTTCATGTTTCTCTCTCAGTTGAGGACAGAGTGTCTGTCTGCTTCCTCAGCTGAGAGATGTGTGTGGTTTTGTGGAGCCAGGCTTCACATGCCTCTGTAGGCTGAGGAAAGAGCGTCCAGTTCTTCCTTGGCCAAGAGAGGCAGAAGAAGTTCAGTTGCGCCTCACTGTGTGCCTCTCTCAGCTGGCTGTGCAGAGCAACGATCCTGGCTGGCAGCAGCAGCCATGGTTCTAGAGCAGACTGTAGATAAATGAAATCGTGGATACTGGTCATGTGGCTATGGGGGGCCTACTGTATCTGGAATCTGTTCTGTTACACAAACCATAGACTGCAGTTACTATAGGCAGGTTCTTATCTACCTACTACTTAGATCTTATTTGTGTAGTGATTTCGAAAAAGAGATTGTCAGACATTTTTGCATCAGTGGAATCATCTCCACACTTGCAAAGGCATATGATCTGACTTGAAGTTCCCAATGGAAATCACAATGATGAAACTGTTGACATTCACTGTAACACACACATAGTCTTTGGAATCATGACCTTCGCGGAGTTGCCACTGATTCCTCGGTATCCTATCTATTCCAGAGAAGTGTCTCACTCTTAATCAGCATTCCCCAGATCCTGGCATCCTTCTGATATTTTAGATATTTTAGATTTAGGTATAAGCTCCAGGCACCACAACTATATGATGATGACGGATGTTGTAATTTAAAACATCTGGAGGGCACCAGGTTAGAGAAGGATGTTCTAGAAACTGCTTTAACACACACCCAAACCTCCCTCCAGGAGCCAGAACCAAATAGCCAAGCGATGAGAGTTCTGGGTATTTCATACCATTCTGTGAAGAGATGATCTTTCTTTGCACTGTGTCCTGGCAGCAGGATTAACAGAATTTCCTACCTCTTTGACTCTCATGGTTTTTACAACCTTAACAATCACTATTTACTGCTCAAATTATCTGTGCAAAGATATCAGGCCAATAACACCAGGGGCCAAATCCACTTTGGAAAGGGTCTTGAGAATTGCATTCCAGCAGCAAGTGAAGTGATGGATCAAAATAAAAACAGACAGGGAGAGATACACCCAAATGTACAAGGCACAGCTCAATTCTGGGCATGTTTTACCCAGGATTAACCTCAATGCAACTGTTTCCCAAACTGAAAGTACAACTCCACTCCATGCAACAGCCTCCTGGGAACTCAAGTTCATTTAAAAGTGTTCTAAAACTTTAAATACCCTCCTATCTCAATCACTGACTGGACACAGGGACAGAAAAAGTTCATATGCCAGACAAGACATAACTGCAGACTACATCTGATTTTTGGGTTAGAGGCTTCTCATCCCTCCTCTACATGTCAACTTGCCTTCAGTGCTTCTCCATCTCCTTTGCACTCCCACAGACACATCTTTTAAGCTTCCCACAGCACTGCATAGATTAAAGCGAGTCTCTTCTTTCCTGTGGTCTTCAGAGTACAAAGCAGGGACAAGGAATATGTTAACCCACCAGTTGTTTTTAGCCCACAAATCCCCTCACCCCAATTATATTGGGTAGGGATGATGGGAGCTGTAGTTCAACATGTATGGAAAGCCATACATTCCCTACCTGATGGGAAGTGGGGCAACTCGTAACACAAAGAGAGCAAGGACATGGATCATAGCAGTGATAAACCCCCCTGAGGTTATGAACATAAGAAGAGCAAGTGGTTGCTAGGTTTTCCAGACAGATGCAGCTATTTCAAAGTTTTTCAGAATAGTACAGGGTGACAGAGGGTCCTTATGTCTACTAGGAATGTCCTAGTCCAGCATTCCCCATCCTGACACCTCCCAGATGTTTTACATCAACTTATGAACTTCACCACTGTCTATCTTGCACTGATGTCAGTTGTACACAAATGCACTTGAAGGACACAAGGGTGAAGAAGGCTGGCTAGACATTAGACTAGATGTCTCGATTTTCCTGTTAAAAGGGAAAAGCGGTGGGGTGGGGCACTTCTTGTTCTTTTTTTGAATGTGTTTATGTTACTGGATGTTCCTATTAGTAGTGGCTGAATATTTGAGGGATAGCAAGCATCCAGTGTTATTCTCAGTCATAATAATACCATGAGCAGCGCAATGCTGATCCTTTGAAGCTGTAAGCAGGCACATTCCAGGTATGAAAGGCAACAGCTTCAAGGATAGAATCATAGAGTTGGAGAGACCACAAGGGCCATCCAGTCCAAAGGAATCCTTTTCACACTCAGTTGTCAGTTGAGGAGCCCTTGAATGCTGCAAAGAATTATGGAATATGTCCTGGGAGGTATAGTTAGCTCATGTTGGTCAATCACAAGGCTGATTTTGCTTCAGTCTGCTCTTTGTGAAGACACAATTTGCCTTCAAACATGTTCCTGTGCCTGAAAGCTGCCATTTAGGAAAGACTGGCTGTTGTTACTATTCAACTCACTGGAGAGTATGACAACTCACCAAGCAACTCACCCAAACTATTCGATTTGCAAAATTAAACATCACCTAGAATACACTGGTGGTAGTGGTGGTGGTGGTGGAATGAAGGCTATATTTCCTTTCTCTTAGAGAAACCCATACACGTGGGGCCTTCCAAAACTGATGGCCAGCAGGCATAGTTCCTAAATATGCCTGTGTGCTGGCAACTGGAGAAGCATTTGGTACTTCCTAGAACAAGTGTGAAGGACAGATTTGCTCCCAATGTCACCATGTTGCCGATCACACATCACTGGAATAATCATAACTGGCTATGAATATTGGAGCTCTTGTTGTTGTATGCCTTCAAGTCATTTACAACTGACACTGACACTCTATGAAAGCCATGAAATTCACCAAGGGTAGTTCACTCTTTCTCAGTTTACTCAATTTCCAAGGCTTCCTTGAGAATAAACCATGTTGCTTTCTGCCACTTCCCAAACAAGAACAAGTATCAGCAGCTACTCAGTGACAGAGGCACACGTGGAGCAATCTGCCATTGCTCATCTCTTATTGATATAACTTCACGCTGTAATATGTCAAGATTATAGCAACACAGCTTACTTTAGGTTAGAGAAACCTAAAGTAAGCTGTGTTGTTTTGAGCAACAGGAGCTCCTCCCAAACACTCCTCCCAAACACTCATTACAGACAGGTAGCCAGAAGGCTCATTTCTTTAGCTGCCACTCCCTGCTTATTCAGCTGGTGACAGTCAGCATCTACTCCTCCAGTAGTAACGGTGACGAGTACCGTAGTTAGTTTATACTGAATCAGACCATTAGTTCATCTAGCTCAGTTGACTACTCTTCAACTGACAACAGTTCTTTAGGATTTCAGACATGTCTTTCCTGGTCCCACATAAAGATATCAGAGAATGAACCTGGGATCTTTTCTGCATGTACTCTGCCACTGAAATAGGGCTGCTCCTCTATAGAAAATGAAGCACTAGTAGTTTAACTGTTATCAGAAGCCTACAGAAACAACCACCTAAAGGCAATAAGTATTCACCACAAACCTCTAGATTAGTCACTGAGTTCTACCACAAGTTTCAATGAAACTATAATATTCTCCACAAATAAGGGAGAACTGACCTGGCTATTACCCAACCAGTCAATAGGTTGACAAGGAAAAAGTAAATCCTGATTACTATCAATGATGGTGCCTTGCTGCTTCTGAAATAGAATATAATGTATAATACAATTAGTACCAGGCTTTTAATTTTATATCAAGAAGATGGTGACATTCACTGTTCCAGTATGTTATGTTGGAACTGCCCTCAAATAAGAGGCCTAAAGCAAATCTACCAGAAAGACCTTACATTCCACTATTCCCCTGTGGAACTTAGCCCTACCTTCTAATTCAGGGGTTCTTAACTTGGGGTACATAAATCGGATGAAATTTAGAGAATTCATGAACTGTATGCAATTTCCCCCCATTTTCTTTGCCATTCTTTAGAATCTTTTTGCCATTCTTTAGAATCTTTTCTGTCATATAATTAAGATAGAAATTTAGTCTTTGTTCAGTGTTCAGTTTGGGGTCTTTTTGTTCTGGAGTAGTCTACGTGAAGAAATGCAATTTCCAATGCAATAAAGCAAACATTTGTGTGGATATATTGTTATGCATTTTTTGCTGGGGTGGGTGAGTGGTGGTCCATAATTTTCAATAGATTCTCAAACGGATCCAAGGCCCCAGAAAAGGTCAAGAATTGCTTTGCTAACTTCTTTGATAGAACAGTTTCCATCCCACATTGTGGATTACTGCTCAAACTTTATGAGATCACACAGGAACCCATTTAGTCTCTATATGCCAAACTGGTATTACACGGCACTTAACAAAAACTACCCAGCAAAAATCTCAAGTTCACTGTAGTATTTCACTGGATGACCTGAGGCCACAGTCTCCCTGTAAAACAATCATAATACTAGCCCAGTTTTTACATGCTTCTCATAAGAAACCCTGGCATGTGATCATAAGTGAAGTATTTAATGGCACTCCTAAATATGCACAGAACTGTAGCAGCACAGAAGAAGCCCCTTTTATTTCTGCAGTAAACAAACATATTCCATAAGCAGAAATCCTTAAGGAAAAAAAAATGATTTGCAGCTGGAGCCCTGGTACTTTCTGAGAGGTAGGCACTGCTGTTAAACTCTTTCCTGTCCTGCTGGATCAAAACCAGAACTCCTCTCTTCCAGTTGGACCCTGCTGAAGACAGGAGGTCTACAAAGTGGACTAAAGCCACGATTTCCTGTTATTTGTCCCCCGAATTTATATACCAGATACACTGCTCCTGCACGTGGAGGTTCTATTTAGGTCCTCTCCCCTCCCTGGCTTCATGGTGAACTCTGGTCATCGAGAGAACGGAACTAATAAATGGCATTCACACCGGACATTTGGGCTTCTAATCCACCCCTTCCCTGGAACGTGCCTCTCTTTCCCTGCTTTCCTTTCTCCAGTCAATACGAAGCAGGCTCCACCTCCATGCCCGCAGCCCGTATTCCCTGAATGGAACAAGGGCTTCTTTCCTTCCCGGGAGAGAGGGGGGGGTCCTTACTTCCGCGCCTCCGCTTCCTCGTCCTCGTCGCTCAGCATGACCGGCGCCTCAGAATGTGAAGACACCACCGGTGTTGCCGCCGCGGGCGCCATAATCACGTCGCAATCTCCGCCCGCCGACGCCATCTTGCTTCCTTGTTGCTGCAATCAACGGCCGGCGAGCCGGGAAGAGAGAGAGAGAGAGAGAAAGGGAGAGAAAGGAGGAAAGGAAGTTCCTCCGTCCACATCCGGAGAAAGAGGAGAGGGGATAGAGAGGCAGCTTCCGGTTGGGCTCAGCGAGTCGACGACGCAACTGAGTCCGCCAAGAGGGAACCCATGTCTCCCTCAGGCTGTGGAGAGTGCCAGTGGAGGAGAGGGTGGTCGCGGCGGCGTGGAATGACCAAAGCTGCCAGGCCACACCCACACTACACTGTTATAGTGCTATAATTCCACTTTCAACATACTGTGGGATCCTAGCGTTTGTAGTTTGCTGAGGCCAAAGCGCTCTCTGGCTGAGAATTCTAAAGGCGTCCTCCCTAAGCTGCGAATCCCAGGATTCCACAGGATGCTGAAAGTGGAATAATAGCACTATAACAGTGTAGTGTGGAAAGGCTGCTAGAGTTATCCTGGGTTTTGTTCAGTGGGCTTTATTTAAGGTACCTATTGATTCTTACGCTGGAGTAAGAACCCAGCTGGGTTTTTGAATTGTATAAATTTGTAAAGTTTTTCTGCAACTGTAAAGAAATGTATACATTTCTTATATATGATTTGTTTTAAAAGACAAAATAATGAATAAATTATAGTACAACATTAACACATCCCTGGATAACCAGCAGACAGATCTGTATCTATGTTTCCCTATCTACTTTTTAAATTTTTTCATTCTTCCCTAAATAAAGATAATCTGTCGACTTGAACTGTTTAGTCCTTGATGATTCCAGACATATTTGTCATAATTAAAACATGTCACACCTTTATGCACCAAGTTTCAAATGAGAGTATTTGTTTTAATACACATCTCCAGGTTTTTGCCCCCAATGTTCTTGCCTCTGCAGACTGGGGTTTACTTTTGTGTAATAAAGGGCCTAAATATGCTAAAAGCACCAGATTCTACCTGATTGGGGAAGCTAAGCAGGGTCAATCTAGGTCAGTAGTTGGATGGGAGACCACCAACGAACAGCAGATGCTGCAGGCCATTTCAGAGGAAAGCAGTGGCAAACTATTTCTGAGTATTCTTTGTCTAAGAAAATCCTATGAAACGGGGTCTCCATAAGTCCACAGGCAACTTGAAGGTGCGTGCACACACAAGAAGACAGAAGACAGGTCCCACCTACAGAAAATAAATGAAGAAAGTCTAGCGTCACCATGTTAATCCTGAGATTGTATGGGATCTCCTCTTCTTCTTCTTCTTCTTCTTCTTGGACAGCTGTCTACAGAGAGAGAGAGATTAAATTAGCAGATTTGAAAAATTATTTTGGATGCTTCAAGTATATATATGTATATATACTATACCCTCTAACCATCCCAGTTTGGCAGGAACAGTCCTGATTATTTCTCTGTTCTTTTTTTTCCCCAGTCACCTTTAAATTATCCCAGTTTCTCTCCTCTTCTCCACTTTCCTCCTTTCTCCTCAGCTTACTTCAGTTTCTGCAGACTGTGTTCAAAGTGCAAAACTTATTTGCACTCTATCAACTCAACAGGGAAGTGAGGAGAGGAGGGGGCAAAGTCCTGCCTTTCCCAGCAGGTGTAGGCAAAAGCAAACAGCTACCGCCTCTCCTAGATGGTGTGCTCCTTCTCTTTAATGACATTTGCCACCTTCACCAAACTCTGGTGTTGCTTGGTCATGCATGTTCCAGTTTTCATCTGTCAAATGTTTGTGGGTATGTGATGGTGGTAAATTCCATAATTATAAGGAAGTGTGATAACAAGATACATAATTATTCTTCCTGTAATGATTATTTCCATCCTCTACAGAACCCCTTTTTCTGTGAATGTCACATATTTTTTCTGCACAGTGTAGTAACTGTTGGGTTTATGCTAGTTTTTAAAAAGTCTGTCCTGAAGTAGAGTATCAGTTGAAATCCTTGGCAAGGACTGCACAATGCACTATTGTGGATGCGACCCTAGATGGAGCTGTGGGCTTTGCCTTTTTTTTTCTGCCTCTCCTTCCAGGCATGCAGACTTGTCTACTCTGGGTTCCTCTCCTGGTTGAGGGTGAGGGCAGGCTCCAAGCGAAGAAGCAAGGAGACAGGTGCTTTGGGCAAGGTAAGTTCAGATCCTCACTTAGGTGTATTGGAATAACCTGCATTGGCTTCTGCTTTCTCAGGTCTGTGTCTCAGACAGAATACAGCATTTCAGAAAAGCAGCAGCATTCTTCTAGATTTGCATTATCATGTTACATGACACATGCATTCCACATACAATTTGAAAGGAAACTTGGGCCTTTTCCGTACTACACTCTTATAGCGCGATGATTCCACTTTCAACATCCTATGGAATCCTGGGGTTTGCAGTTTTGGGAGGGGTGGCCCCTCTCAAAACTGCAAACCCCAGGATTCCATAGGATGTTGAAAGTGGAATCATCGCGCTACAAGAGTGTAGTGCAGAAAAGGCCCTGGTCTGCTTCTGCGCATAAGCTCCAGGGAATAACAAAGAATCCTGATTGTTTAGTTAGTGTACCCATATGATTTTAGAAAAGGATCTTGTGATGCCTGAAAGATAAGAGATTTATTGTGGCAGAAGCTCTCATGATCTTGAGTCAATGTTGTCAGATGCATGAATAGGTGATGGATACAGATGGATACATGTTGGATAAAGATGGGAAGAAAAGGACTGAGGTGGAAGTAACATGATCTGTAACAACCTGCAGCTGTGCCGCTTGATACTTTTATGTTTCCATGCAAAGCCCAAATGTGTATATATTAGAGAATAATTTGTATACAGTGGTAGTGACTGGTAACAATTACTCTCTTATTTTTCACGCTGTGCTCACAATGGACAAAGAACTGTCCTGAGTAAACCAGAAGAAAATTGCAGTTGCTGATAAAATCCCATATTTGAATCACACATGTATTTCTAGATGTGATGGTCAAATTCAGGGTGAAGTAGGACTGCATTGTGAGTGATATGGGTGTGCTGCCAGAATTGTCCCCTTCCACATGTCATATTTCCCCTCATAATATGTAGAGGTAACATCCCTTATGTGGTGATATTATCACTTGTGTTTTCCCACCATCATTTTTCAGCACTGACTGATTAGGGCAGAGAAGCACCCAGTTCTTGGTATCCTGTTAGTGATATACGCCAGGTGACTTGCACTACGCATGTAGACTGAATGTTTTGGGCAATGAGTGATGGACACATCCAGTAGATGTCAACAGAAGCAGAGTTGCACACATAGAAGCACTGTGCATACAATGATGCATTAAAGTACACCAACTAGCATGTGAATGTACATTGCATCTTTGTGTTGCTTTTGCACATTGTGTTTTGCAGGATTGTGAGTTATGTACATTGATCATGGGTCCACATACCCTACCTTATGTTGTTATTCTGTGTAGGGGTTGTGTAATGTACCTCCATTGGTGGATGGCTATGCCGAAACACAGAATCTTGGCTGGTATGAGAATATTACGATACAAGCCCATTGCATTTTCTGTTACCACAGCTACTTATTGTCCTGATGAACTGGCTCCTAAATTACTTTTATTTTTTTAAAGTATTTATGTATTTTGAAAGTATTTATGTTGCTGTTGAAGTTGACTCTGGCTTATGATGACCTATTATAGGGTTTTTGTAGCAAAATTTATGCAGCGAAGGATTGTCATTGCCTTCCTCTGAGGCTGAGAGAATGGGACTTGACCTTGGGGTCACCCAGTGGATTTCCGTGGCTGAATGGGGATTTGAACGCTGCTCCTCCAGGCTTCTGGTTCATCACTCAAACCATTTATTTAAATACAAAAATATTTGTATCCCAGCCTATATTTGAGGATTTCAGGGCAACATATAATAAAATCAGTTGAAAATAATAAGAATAATTTTAGAAGATTAGAAATATCTTAAGTCATTTAACCCTTAAAACAAGACAATTTAAAACCAGTTACAAGAATTTAAAAATAATGGCTGGTATTCTGTATTGCAGTTACAGATTTGTGATCTAGAGTTACAGATCTGTAGCTCCATATTCAGTAATTCTATGTAGTTATGATCACGGCACTATTGCTAAATGTCCCCCAGGCCCACCTTAACAGCCAGCAGCTGCACTGAGCAAGGAGAGTCATTTCAGCTGCTTATCAGGGCACAAGAAAAATGAGGCTTCCTGCCCCTCACATCAGCAAGCAAGGCTGAAACAATCTGAAGCAAGACGCCTGTTGCAATTCCTCATTGCAGCCTCACTCACTGGCAGCAGCGGGTGGGAAGCATCGTCTTCCATTCACCCCAGTTGGCAGCTGAACAGACCTGCTTCACTTGATGCAGCTGCAGGTTGTTAAGGTGAGTGGGTGGAGCACCAAACAAGGAGACCTCATTTAGGCCATTTCCACACTAGACTGTTATAAAGCTCTGATTCCACTTTCAACATCCTATGGAATCCTGGGGTTTGCAGTTTTGGGAGGGGCCAGCGCTATAACAATCTAGTGCGGAAATGGCTTTAGTTATGCATTCTTAACTAGATAGCCGATGTAGGATATTGGCAACTGTAAATATAAAATCAGTTTAGGTCCCAGAAGAAGCCCTGTTTTGATGGAACCAGAATGGCACCAGTATTAGTGCTAACCAGGCCCCAGGGGGAATATTGCCACCTGCTAAAGCTAAAGTTGCAAGGTGTGCCTCACTTGGGCTATTTTTGTGGCTTTTCACTTTTCCAGGGTTACTACTACTTTTCTGGTCATGGAAGAGGGTAGACTGCATGTCCTGGAAGTGTCCAGGAGCCACAATTTATAGGTTGCACACACCCCTTCCCCTTTAAAATTTAAGCATACCTTTGGACATTGATTTCCAACCATTTCCAAGGTTGTTGGCTTGAGTCTGGGGTATTTTTTGTTTTTTCATTTTTTTCTATCTGTTTGGCCCCTGGGAAGTCCAGGAAAGATAGCTGGCCCCTGGATCCTGTGCAGTTGCCCACCCCAAGTCTCAGATGACCAAATATGCATGGAGGGACAAAAATAATCCATCATTGATTGGAACTTATGATTCCTTGCAATGTTGAGTATGTGAATGGAATGTGGGAGCTGAAAGAGCAAAGCCAAAGGACAATTCTAGAGCAGTGCTCCTTGAAGTGCTGTCCCTGGACCACTGCTGGTTCAAAAGTCATCAGCTGGTGGTCCTTGGCAAACTTCTAGCAAAGAAAGAAATAACTGTAGTCAGAAGGCACAAATATTGTTCCAGTCCCTGCCCCGCTGGGGAAATAGTGCTGGTCCCCTACATCAAATAGTTTGAGATACATTGTTCTAGAACATGTGCTAAGAACAAAGAGCAGTATGGTTTCTGCAATGCGATAGTTCTGCAAACCCATAGCTGGGCAGATTTTGGACATGGAGGACCTACTTTATTTCCTACTGTAACTTGAGGTCCCCTAACCAGAGCAAGAGCTACCAAATTTGTTGGGGGTGGGCAAAGTAATTGCAATGCATTCTATTGTTTGGAGCAGAGGAATTAATTGCATTGCACTGCAGTCAGTACTTGCATTCTGTGAAATATAGTGAAACACATCTCATGTATACCTCAGAGATTCTAGCACAGAAATGTAAGTGCCTACCAGAGCAGCATAAAGACCAGGCTGAAGAGAGCCAGCGTGGTTTAGTGGTTTGAGTTGCACTACGACCATGAAGACCAGGCTTCAATTCCCTGCTAGGCCTGGAAACTCACTGAGTGACCTTGGGCATGTCACACATTCTTACCCCCAGAAAACTCTGTGATAGGTTTTCTTTAGGGTTGCTATAAGTCAGGCCATTTCTGCACTAGCCTGTTATAGCGCTATGATTCCACTTGCAATATCCTATGGAATCCTGGGGTTTGCAGTTTCTGAAACTGCAAACCCCAGGATTCCATAGGATGTTGCAAGTGGAATCATAGCACTATAACAGGCTAGTGTGGAAATGGCTTCAGAAACAACCTGAAGGCATCCAACAACAAAGATGACCAGTATTTTAAAATACAGGAACACTGATGCTGAGAGATAAGCACCTAGCATAAAGCCAGCCATGGCAATGATTTTGAATTAAATATTTTCAAATTTATTTGCCACTGTTCAACAATTAAAAATCAGAAACCTTTCCAGTCTGCTTCCAGTGGAGCAGTGAATCTGCTTGGGTTTTAGTTTGAATTTTAAAGGGTCTATCCAAAGTATTAAACTCTACCCTCAAGATAGCTTTGGCGCCTTGGATGGCTCTTTTAAAGTTCAGGCTAAAATCCAAAGCAGGCTCACTGCTACACTGGCATGAAAACCACCAGCCATCAGTGCTGCCCCAGGAATCTTTTAAAAAACAATAACCTGGCCTGCCTCAAATATAGCATTTAACTGGACATCATTGTCTTCCATTTCTGTCCTTCCCTGGTTTCCTCACTATTTCCATCATCTTTTTTAATTGTTACAGCATATCCATTCAGAAAGACAAAGAGAATAGCTGTGCAATGACTTTTGACAGATAATGCTACAAGCCATCCATCTAGAACAGAGCTTGTAAAAGCTACTTTTACAAAAGCTCCCCGAAATCTTCAGCCAACATAGCAGGGGATTCTGGGAATTGTCGTAACAATATTGCTTTCTTCAGCTTTGATCTCAAGTCATACCAGATTGTCCTGTCTATGCCCCCTTTCTTCTAACCCACTGGCATACACCTGGGCTTCAGAAGGAACCTGGATGTCCTCTGGAAGACACTCTATGAAATTCTCAAAAAAGCCTTCAGCAGCCAGGAATGCGTATCTTTGCGTCTTCATACACGTATCAATTTTTTTCCCTTTCTTCACCTTCAATTCATAGCTTCCTGTATTCTTCCTCTTTCTCCCACTGGCCAGAGGATGGGGAAGAGCTGCAAAGTGGTCGTCTGTGGGCAAGCATCTGTTGGGAAGACCTCCATCCTAGAGCAGCTTCTTTATGGGAATCATGTGGTTGGTGAGTGTGGGCTTCATGGCTGCCTTCCCTGCTGAGCAATGAAGCATCCTTTTCAGAAATGAATTCTTCTGCTTTAGGCTCATATGTTACAAAGAGCTGTTGTGGAGGATCAAAACCTGGCTATTGTCTACTCAGGAACCCTCTGCTGCTATATATTGTACTAGCTAAGTTGCAGTGATTCTAAGTGGCCAAGGAGGAGGAGAAATTGCCTATTTGGATAACAGCTGCCAGAATACTCCAGGTACTATAGCTGTCTGGAGGACTCTGGTAGTCCACAACAACAACAGCTTTTCCAAACTCTAGATGAAAGAATCTCAGGCCATTTCCGCACTAGCCCGTTATAGCACGATGATTCCACTTTCAACATCCTCTGGAATCCTGGGGTTTGCAGTTTGCAGTCGGACAGCCCCTCCCAAAACTGCAAACCCCAGGATTCCATAGGATGTTGAAAGTGGAATCATCGCGCTATCACGGGCTAGTGTAGAAATGGCCTCAGTCTTGGCCCCACATATAGCAGGAAACTGTACTGATTGGAAGATTCTGGGAGTTATAGTTATAGTCCAGAAAAGTACACTTCCCAAGCTGCAGAAGAAGCTCCACATGTCTCAAGAAGCCATCCTGGCTGCAGGATTCTGAGGGTTGTAGTCCAAAAAAAGTAAATTTCCTCAAGTCTTGGCCCCACATATCTCAGCAAGCCATGCTGAATGGGTGATTTAGGGTGCTGTAGTCCAAAAGAGTAAGTTTTTCAGACTTTAGAAGAAACCATCTTAGCTTTAACCCTGCATATCTCAGAGAGGTTCTCTTATTGTCCTGTGCCTCAACCTTAATCCAGTCTTGTGGTGAGAGCTGTTGCCACAAGATGCAAGCAAAACTCAAGGTGTAGATATCAGTAGCTCTGAAGTTGCATGGAATGAACTTCCCTCTGTGACTGATACTTCCCTCTCTCTTTTGTCCTTCTGGAGAGTGTGTCAAACCCCCTCTTCTATTTGGTCTACAGGCATGGGGGATACCACCTGAGTGGGCCAAGAGCCCAGAGCTAGGCAGCAGGAGCAAGTGGAGGGAAGGAAAGGGGAATTGAGGACTTTGGGGCTAGGATAGGCGATGGCTTCATTGTCAGTAGGGTGGTGAATCCATTCTGAGTTTTAGTCTGAACTTTAAAAGAGTTGTTCAAGGAGTTGAATTTAGTTTGAGGACAGGGCTCAGCACCCCAGACATCTTCTTTAAAAGGAGCTTTGCAATCTTACAGAGCAAACAAATCTGTGTGATGCCTGTAAACGGGGCAAACCATACCATAGGAAACTTTATGTGGTGTTAAATGCATTCTTGTTTTGAAAGTACAAATTTACAATAAATGTTTGTTTTCAAAGGAAAATGGCATTGGAGAGGACCTGATAATTATTGGGATCACAGCAGATCTTGCCGGGGGCATTTAACCCTTTTCTTTTCCATTGATAACCTGAGGAATATCCCTCTCTTGAAACTGGGACTGGGAGGAAATTTCATATCTCCTCAGGATTGCAGTAGAAGACAAAAGGATCAAATCTGCCTCCTCCATTCCCTGCTGCAATCTTGGTAATACTCTGTTTCTCCCTCTCACATTCTCACACCTACATCAATACATAATAACCCACAATCTTAACTTACCATTGAAAAAGAATCTATACATCCAGTAGAAGGGTATCTTTCATGTCATCTTTTCTTTGGGTCTGAATTTCTATCTGTCAAGCCCTTGTTCATGTTCTAAGAGCCCTTGCTAGGAAAATAGCATGAATTGAAATACATCAATGAAATGTTATTGGATGCAACTCCTGGCCATCCAGTTTGGTGCCAATAGTTCCTGATGGCTTGGAGAAAAACAAGAGATTTTATACAAACTTGAATTTACACAGTGCTTTTGGGTATTTAGAATTTTTTATGTACATGTCAGTGTAAGATTTCCTATGCAGTGGAAAGGACAGGCTGGTATAGACTGAGCCAGAAGGCAATACAGTGAGTTAGTAGCAGAGACAAGACTAAAACTTTAGACTTCCTGATTAGATTCTTGATCAACCTCTGAATTATTACACTAAAAAATGGGAGGGCAGAGGAGCAGAGATATGTATTCTGATCCATTGGCAACTGTTGGATCCCATGTCAGTGGGACACTAAATCTGCCCTGAGTTTAAAAGCCTAAACTTGAACAGGTCTATCCTATATGCTGAATCCATCCTCAAAATTGATTCAGCAGCTTGGATGGCTCCATTAAAGTTTGGACTAAAACCTGGCGAGGATTCATCCCCACATTAAAATGGAAGGCACCAGTTGCCACTGTTTCACATCTTACAAATCCTAAATAGCCTCACACACTAGTATAGCATATAGGGTATCTTCTCTCATATTCTTTCCCCTGTTCACGCCTTGAGAAATCTGCTGGAGGAGCCTTCATACCCCAACAACACAAATCAATGACTGCCTGGAAGGTAGGAATTTCCTTCATTACTCCAGAACAACTTCCTTAGTGAAGCTTGATCCTACTGAATTTTAGGAGCACTTAACAATGTTGTTACAAGGTTGTGTTAACAGGAACTCCTTCTCCAATCTCCATTTGGTTCTTCTTCCAGGAGCAAGATTAGTCTTGAGTCCTTATGGGTGGTAAACTGTAGCTTGCTATTGTGAGATAGGTGAAGCAACTCTAGACAAAAAAATTGTCCTCTACACTGTAAACTGTATTTTTGTTATTGTTTGAAATGGTATAGTGAATTTGGAATTTAAATTCAAAGTGGTGTTGTTAGATTTTTGCTTCTCTGTTTTGCTGCAGACTTTTAAAGAATATAAGCTGCTTTGAATTTATGGAAGAAAAACATTATAAAAGCTAGGCTTTCCAGATCTCCAGGCCTGGTCCTCTTCTTCAGAGAGAGAGCATTGCCTTCAAAGATATATATATATATTTGGCTCCCTACAGCTACTATTCACAGTTTTTCTTCCAATAAATGATCAGTAATCAATAATTTCTTCGGTTGAACAACAATAATGACATCAACAGGAGATAATCCTTTCAGGTTTTGGTCCTGAAATCCCAGGACCTGGAATGCTCCTGACTTGGCAACCCTAACAGAAGTATAGATATAATTGTTTAACACTGAAGACTCTAGTCAGAGAGAGAAAAACAAAGGGAGAAAATTCATTGCTTGAAGAGACTACAAAGTGATGCAAAATTATGTGTATCTATTTAACCGGACAGTAAAATGTGCTCTGGATGCTGTGTGTATGAAGACCCAGAAAAACCTCTTCAACCAAAGTTGACGAAGTTTGTTATTGAAGAAATGATTGGGTTTTTTTCCCTTGTTTTGGTTTTTTGCAGGTTCAGAGATGATTGAAACCCAGGAGGACATCTATGTGGGCTCCATAGAGACTGACCGGGGGGTGAGGGAACAGGTGCGTTTCTATGATACCCGAGGCTTGAGGGATGGGCTGGAGCTGCCCAAGCACTGCTTCTCCTGCACGGACGGCTATGTGTTGGTTTACAGTATTGACAGCAAAGAGTCCTTCAAGAGGGTGGAGATGCTCAAGAAGGAAATAGACAAGAGCAAGGATAAAAAGGAGGTAGGTCAACCACACACTTTTCTAATTTAGCTGTGTGCAGGAGGTCCCAGGTAGACGCAACGGGTTTGATGATGTCTTCTAAGTCTCACTTTCAGATCTGGCTTTACATTAAGCCAAGGGAAGCAGCTGCCTCTGACAACAGATGCCAAGGAGCACAGAGCAGTGACAAGCTATTGGGAGGCCTTGTGCCTCATAAGCTAGATTGCTGCCTTCAGGTGTAGTGGAGGAGATGGTGCTATCACTCATATTGAAATCAGATTCAGCTGCCAGTCTAGGTGGCTTCGCTATGTGGAATGACAGTGACACCTCACTTCAGGGATTTTCATTTTCTGAGCAGCTGTGTTACCATGCCATACACTCCCACTCCATGATATGATTGATAATGAACAAGTTGGCTGGCTTTACACTTTGACGCTCAGCCATTCTTGACCAAGTGTAGGTTTCCTGGAAACCAGAAGTGAAATCTGGGTAATTAGGGGGAGGAGGGTGGAGATAATTTTTTTGCTATTTCAGGATGGGTCCAAAACAGCATTAGAATATCAAATTACACTACTGGAGTCATTTTGGGCTGGAAGTATTTTTGAACTTGTAGACTCAGGGCTGCATGGGCCTCCCTTATTGCATGTAGCCTCCAGCCCACATGATTTCCCACTGCTGACTCAGAGGCATAACTGGTTCTGGCCCGAGCTTGGAAATGTTATTATTTAGCATTCCAACTCCTGGACTCCCAGTCAGCATGGACACTGTGAAGGGGATGTACTAGGATTTGTAGTCTACAAAGTAGCATTTCCAAGTTCTGTTTCTAGAGTCTAACTGTCCTCCACTGTACTCACCCATTCTGAGTGGCTTGAGGATACTGATGCGAGGTACATGTTACACTGAGCAGGTCTCCATGCAACCTTTCAAGCTCCCACAAAGCACTCTCTTTTTTTTCCTGTGATCACTTGTGGGCTGAGCAGTGAAGAAAAAAATGGCTTTTCCCATGTCCTATCTGCAATTCTATTGCAACCAAGAAAAAGGTGGATGGGAGGCTGTGATTTTGTCTTGCATATCACCCTATTCCACTGTGAATAATCTGGACATTTGGCATTTTCATGAATGTTTTTCTTTCTTTCTGCCTTTCTCCCTGAATCTGAGCAGGTTACCATTGTGGTCTTAGGCAACAAGTGTGACCTCCAGGATCAGCGGCGTGTAGATCACGATGCTGTGCAGCATTGGGCCAAGGCAGAGAAAGTGAAGCTGTGGGAAATCTCAGTCGCTGACCGTCGGACACTCATCGAGCCCTTTGTCTACCTGGCCAGCAAGATGACGCAGCCGCAAAGCAAATCTGCCTTCCCGCTCAGTCGCAAGAACAAAAGCAGTGGTTCTGTGGATGGGTGAAACCCTTGGACGCTGGGTCCACTGTCCCTTGTAAAAAGGCATGCCCGTGCAAGGCTGGTCTAACCATGAAACAGAAACTTTCAGCAGCTGATTACAGATGTGGCACCATTTTCTTTCCTTCCTCTCTTTCTCTCTCTCACATTTTTTAAAAAGAGAAAGTGCCAAGTGCCAAATGGTGGAAAGTCATTCTTGATTTTTCCATTTTTCCCCCTTATATTATATATGAGTACAATGCAAGCAGGTGCCAATTTTGTGATTAAAAACTAGGTGGAGGAGAGGATTTCATTGTGGATTTTTAAGAAAAGCTTTGAGAGGACATTTTAAGTCTCTTTTTCCAAATCATATACATTTTAAATTTGGAAGCTTCCAGAGATATTATAGCATGTCCTTGATTTGAGTCTTGAAGATCAGCATGGTAGAGAAGAGACCCTTCCCTAAATGATCACATTTTGGTGGTGGTAGTCTTATTTTAAATGCTTGCCTTCTTACCGCTGCAGGAATTAGAGATTCTGTGAGCTAACCTGTAACTGCAGAACCACAGGGAAAGTGAGGGAAGGAACCCTTTATTTAGCCATAGAACACCTGGCCAATGTGGCACACCCGGTCAAGCTAACACATGTATCCATGTTTGAGCCATTTTTAAATAACTTTAGTAAATGACTGTGTTTGCTTCTGGAGAAGAGAAGGCAAGACATAGTCACAGCTGGGAGCAAATCAAACGTTTGAGACCTAAATGGCAGAAGTATAGGGAGAAGCCTTTTCTCAGAAATGGGAATTAAATTTTGAAGAAGCTGATCATGTATTTAAAAACTGTCCCAGTTCATCAAGTGGATTTAATTTGTATTGTCTAATGCGTGGCTTTTCCAGATGCTGTGATGTTTTTTTCTCTGATCTGGATAACAAGTGTGAACAAACTAAAACAGTTTGTTGTAGCAGCTTCTTGGTCAATTTCCAGACCAAGGCTTCAGTCCTTATACATTTTACCTGGGAGGAAACTTCACTAAGCACTGTGGACTGACTTTCCACAACATCCATAGACTTATGCTTAGTAGCTCCTGAAATCCCTTTGTCAGTAATTTGTGAACCATTTAAGTGTGGATTAAGATTGATTTTTTAGGACTGCTCTCTACTTTTTTTTTTTCAGTACCAAGGTTGTATTGAATGCAGGAAGGTATGTAGAAAGGCCATAGTAACAGTGAAAAGCTGGGAGTTTGATCCCTGTAAACTGATCAAAATGTATTAAATTTCTCTGACACTAGTGTGGAAATGATTATTCTCCTTAAGGTGTTTTTTTCTCCTTTTCATTTTTCACACTGGAAAAGGCAAACTAGGGAAACAGTTGATTAGTGCGGGTGAGAGTTAAGGTTTTGTTACAATGCAATCCTATACTTGTTTACTGTGATGTAAGTCTCACTCACCTTTTCCCAGTCCAGGCGAGTGAATATACATAGAAATACAAAATTTATTTGTTGCAGCCCCTTTAGCTCTAGTGTGGAATCCTGTCATCAGGCATGAAAAAAAATTTAAATTTTCTGTTCTACTCTGGATGCATCCACACCGTAGAGTCATAATACTTTGGTTCCACTTCAGTTGCCATGGCTCCATCCAAAGGAATCTTGGGATCTATAGTCTGGTGAGAGACTTAGAATTCTCTACTACACTCCTTTAAACTACGGCATTACAGCTTTCTGCCAAAGATGTCTAAGTGTCTTACAAAGCTACAGTCCACAGCATTCCATAGGAAGATTGCATGACAAAGGCCATTTTGGCACTAGATTGTTATAGTGCTGTTATTCCACTTTCAACATCCTGTGGAATCCTGAGGTTTGCAGTTTAGGGAGGGGCCTCCAAGGAGCCTAAACTGCAAGCCCCAGGATTCCATAGGATGTTGAAAGTGGAATAATAGCACTATAATAGTCCAGTGCGGAAATGGCCAAAGTGGTACAAAGCTGATAAAGTTGTACAGCATGGATACACCCGTCAGCACCTTCCACTTCTATTTATCTTATCCTTGAGTGTTGTTAACCTGCAGAAACTGTGGGGGCAGAGGTCAGACTGCTGAGTTATGGTTGTGTTCAGTATGTCATTATATTCATTCTTAAGAGTGACTTTCTGGATGTTGAGTTGGGACATAATGTAAATATATTTATAACACTTGTTTTGACAAATGGTTGGCTAAAAAAAAGAACAAAATCTCTGAGCAGTGAACAGTCCCAGCATTTTGTTCTTCATAGAAACAGCAGAATGTGAACAAGCAGCTCTGCTCAGGATGATGGGTCACTACCCTCTACCTATTGCTTGAAGAAAGTCATGTGCCCTCAGAGATATTGGCCAAAAATCTACATTGCAATCTGTGTTTCATCACTTTACAAATCCGTAGTTACATTGCAGGAATGGGACCAAACCAAACTGTTAGTAAATTGGAAAAATATGCTTTGGGGCACTAGCAAGACTACCCTGATGTTCATTGGACACTTCTGATGTATATTGGATGATCCCATTGTGCTCTGGCAGTTCCTCACCCATGTCTGGATGTGCATAGGGGAGTCATTCCACTGGTTACCATTGCACAAGAGATGGCTGTACATTGTCATGTCACAACAGCCTCTCAGCCAGAGATTGTTAAACTGTTCAGTTCAGTTTTCCGTACTCGTAAGGCCACTTACATAGATGTAAGTCTCATATTGAATGCCAGCCCGAATTTATACACAGAAATATGCATATGTACCCAAACCCACAGAATACAAATGTGGAGGGTGATGACAACTCAGTGAGCTGCAGCTTTGTCTCATCTGTTGGTTGTGTGTTTTCCCCAAAACTAAGAGCTAAAGCTTCCTGTGTGAAGCCTCCAGGCTGTCTCCTCACCTCCTCTTTACCACAGTAAAGCCCTTCACCTCCCACTATGACATTTAAGAAGTTTACCTTGCTGTGGAAATGGCAATGTTGCTGAATATGTCCATAAGAGGGTGCTAAAATCCATGCTCTTGCCTACAGTGATCTAACCCAAGCTGTTGGCCTCTGATGCTTTGCTAATTTGTCCCCTTCCCCAACCATGGCCCCTAAGCATGACAAACACTTCAGCCTCAAGTGCAGTGCCTGCAGTTTTTCCATATGATAAGCACCTGCGCATTCTTTAGGAAGCACAGTCTTTCCTGCAGTTCTCTAAACCACCTGTTTCCATGTGCATGAGAAATTTGAGGGCCAAAATCCTTTTGGTGATATACCCACATAGCACTTCCTTGCATTAACACCAGCATATGTAATTTTGGAGCATTTTATATGGAGATATTCATGCCAGGCCCACTCTTCCTACCCTGGAAGACAGCTTTCCAGCATTTCATGGTCAGGAAAGCAGGTGCTCAACCACCATCCAGCTGCGGTTTCACAGTGGGAGAAAAGTGGGAGTGCACTTCAGTTCTAGGACGCTGTCTCCCACAAGGGATGCTCTGCCTGCATAGTTCTATATCTTCCCCTAGCCCTGGCAGCTGTCAAACACCAGGAGAGGCTGCTGTTGTTGCTGCTTAAAGGCAGGGAGTGTGGAAAGGGTATAGGTAACTTAGGCCATTTCTGCACTACATTGTTCTAGTGCTATTATTCCACATTCAACATCCTGTGGAATGCTGGTGTTTATAGTTTACTGAGGCCAAAGAGCTCTCAGGATGAGAATTCTAAACCCCAGGATTCCACAGAATGTTAAAACTAGAGTAATAGCACTATAACAGTATAATGTGGAAATGGCCTTAGATTATGAAGAAGCAGCTGGTCTCAGCTCCGAAGGGGGGAAAAAGGAGTGTGCTCATAGAGGGAGTGCAACTACTTTTCACTATTCCTGAAATCCCAGAACAGCCACATCTTCATCACCAAAATGCTTCTCCAATCCCACCCACTCTCCACCACCCACTGAATGGCAACAAGGAGAGATGCTGGAGCAGTGGTGGATCTCGCAATGGGAGTTTGAGAAGAAAGACGTAGAGCAGTTCCACCCGCAGGAATTTTTATAGTGCACTTCTTCAATACAGGATCTGTTTATGTGTTTCAAGGTTCCTGTATGTTTAATATACCCATCTGCATACAAAAAACTAACATTGTGAGGACGAGATTAGACTCATTTCACCACTGTTAGATTTCTGAAGGCGAATTATCTTTCAGAGCACACACCATTGCACTGTTGATTTGAAATGACACTGTCCAGCAAAAGTCAGACCAAGGTGATTCTGCTGATTGTGTAGCTCAGCTTTTAAGGGTAGAATTAAATGTGCTGGAACAAGCACAGGTGTTTCCATGCTTGCCTTGTTTAACAACAGTGAAGCAGTACGGGACGAACTGGGGTGGTGAGAGGGTGCTTAATCCTTCCTTTATCCATTTTCTTCCACAACCCCTTTCTAGCTATTTCTCTGTCTTCACCTTCATCTCCTCTTCTTCTAACTGGATCATTTATGGTCTTGGAGTCAGAGAGAAGAACAGCTGAGAGAGAAGATGCTGGGGAAAATCAAGAGCCAGCTAGATGTTTTAAGCACACACCTCCCTTGGAAATGACTCAAATATACACCCATAGAAAACAAGAAGAACTTGCAGTTCATGTAGACCACCTGTCAGGAAACCCATCTGACCTGACTCCAGGTGTGAGAACTTGGTGCAAATAAATCTGCTTGTCTTCACAGTTAGCTCAACTTCACAGTTAGCTCAAAGTTGGCAAATAGGGACATAGTGTTCTCTTCTGTATGAGGTAAATGGTTATTGGTTGAAAACAAGATCAACAGGCTGGAGAGGCCTCAGATATTTCCAGAGACCATGCTTGAGATTCTTACTAATAAGGAGAAATAGAAAAGAGAAGTATGGCTTTAGGAAGTACTAGTTGACTCTGTTATAATGGAGTCTGAACACAGCAGTCCTCCTGTTGACCAGGCTAAGTCTCATGGCCTAGCTGGCAATATTTATCCCAGGACCATCCCTAACCAGCTTTGTTAGGGATCAGTCAGAGGGGTAGATGTTACAGCTTCAGTTTGAAACACAGACTTAAAGATGGCTTCATGTTGTTGCACGTTAAAATATTGGTGGGTTCTTGGTGTAGAGTCCTGCTCTGGTTTTGAATCCATCATTATGTACAATCCTTGATTTATTTTGGGATGCCTGAGGTGCAAAACCATAAACTCATTCTATCTTTAATATGCCACAGGGCTCTGCACTTCAATATAAAACTAGGATATAAAGACAGGTTAGGGCAGTTCCCTTTATTCTGACATATTTTTCTATCTCCATGGAGGTTTTCTTATACATAGGGGAGTATTCAATCAGGCAATCTCACCCACCCTCCAAACAGCTCCAATCTCAAGTGGTACAGTCCAGGAAGAGTTTGCCTCTCCCATCCTATGTTTGTTTAGACCAGACTTCCTTCCATCTCCTCATGGCCAACCACTTGCATCGGGGAGAGGAAAAAAAGGAAATGCCAACTCAAAGCAGGTAAACCTCAATAATAGGAAGTGCAAATGCCTGAGGCTCTGCTGAAGAAATTCCAGAGGTTCTAATGCATGTTGATCAGGCTGCTGATCACACAGTTCCAGCCAATTTGTGGGTCAGCTGAAATCTTGCTCCAATGCTTTGTCCCATTATCTACCAACAAACCAGATGAGCCGAGAGATGTTCCTCATCCACCCATGTTCCATTTATTGAACAAACAACACAGTAGAGGGATTAAATTTGATTATCAAAATATTTTTACTTAAATCTCAACATTTTATATATAATATTATATATATATATTTATATATATAGTACATCAAAAATATACATTGAACCATCAGCGGGTGGAATGGGGACAACATACTGGCCAAGTCCCCTACAGTCTTTTGAAATTCTTTTCATTTTTTTTGAAGGATTAAACATTGTTGCACATCACTCCTTTTTTAAAAAATTTACAACGCCATGAGGCAGGGTGGGGTAGGGGGGCACATACTACTGAGAGCTATGGCCTAGGTGCCCTACCTACTACCTGGAGTATATAATAAGCTATGTTCAAAGGCATTAATGCTTTGGATACAAAGGAAAAGGACTACAGAGGAAAGCATCCACACTGTGTTCCTAAAGCAGCCTCTTGCTATATTATTATTATTATTATTATTATTATTATTATTATTATTAGCAGAAGGAATGGCTTCAAGGGATTAAAGTGCCAGGTGTAACAAAACACCAGCGCCAGGGTGGCAGTGGGGAACAGCCACCTCCTGGCCAAGAGTCAGTTGGAGAGTCTTATGGCTTCACGCAATGGCAAATTATAACAAAGCAACAGGCACCATTGCTGGGGTTCAAGGGGTGCCCCTCATTTCCTGAGCCCACCACTGCAAGTGGAGCGATGAAGAACAGAGGCAGGAGAAACAACAGAAGGGGATATGCTGGAATGATTTCCAACAGGATGGGAAGGGAAGTACAAGCAGAGGAGCAACTGGTTGCTGAGTTGTGGCTCTGCAACCACACAGAGGGATGAGCTCTGTCAGACAAATCAGAACCAGGAGGAAGGGAAGCGTGCCAATAGGCCAACTGGGAAATGAACCTAGAACTATACAGAAGGGAAAACATGAATTTTGGGCCATTGCAGAAGGACCTAGACCATTCTTCCTCAGGGAGAAGTTTGTGTGTGTGTGTGTGTGTGTGTGTGTGAACAAATGGTTTAAATCAGGGGAAGCTGTCACCCTCCAGATGTGGCCCTCAATGGTGAGGGACGACACAAGCTGCAACTCAACATCTGGAATGCCACAAATTGCCCATCACTGCTTAAGACAAAGGCCAGAGATTTCTGGCTCACATTGTATTTTCAATACTAAATTTAACAAATGCTTTGTAAGGTGTCTTGTTGCCAGAAGCATATGTTTCTCCGGTCATTTTGGGAGCCTATTTCTATTGATAGCCCATCACAGACAGCACACTTTTTTTAAGCTTGAAAACAAACCCATGGAAATCTTTCACTTGTTTGTAACCCTGAAAATTCTCCTCTTCATCTGCCTGATGAGGGTTTCTTTGAAACTTAAATGTTTACATTCCCCAATTAGTGACCTGAGGACATCTTCACATGTTACTTTGTAATAAGGGTGTGTGAAGATACACTGGGAAGCTACAGCCAATTGAGGCTCTCTGGCCTATATACCTGAATCATATACACTATTAAATACAAATTTGTCATATGTGCACTGGATCATTTTTAAAAAAAACAAAACGTAAAACATTTTGTGTGTCTGCTACAAACAAAAGTGTGAAGCAACTCTAGTGTGGAAGGAAAGAATAGAATATACATTTAAAATATAAAATATAATACCTATTAGTATTTCTACAAGAGGAATCACAGTGGGACGGAACGCACAGTATTAGGCCAAATTGCAAAAGCATTAAGAATTTAATCATGGAAAGAAATGATGCACTCATTTTAGGAGTGATGGAGGTCTCAGAGAGTTCTGAACCAGAAAAAAAAAGCAGGGCCAGCAAGTGGTAAAACTAGAACCACAGAGGAAGAATGTGAAGATAGATAAATTCAGATAAATCTTAAGGGACATTAAAGAAATGCGAAACTGCAACAGAAAGCTATCAGCAGCATGGGAGCTTCTAAAAGAAATGGAAGCTGATGCAACAGGAAATTAAGAATACTTGGCCACATTTGAGGCTTACATTTCCAATCTATTTCAGGTTCTGAGAATAA
This sequence comes from Ctenosaura bakeri, assembly GCA_948474755.1. Taxonomy (NCBI): domain Eukaryota; kingdom Metazoa; phylum Chordata; class Lepidosauria; order Squamata; family Iguanidae; genus Ctenosaura; species Ctenosaura bakeri. The sequence goes on along the minus strand of CAOLHI010000324.1, from coordinate 405,438 downwards.
TCATTTAGAGAGCAAGACCTCTTCTTCTGTAGGTGAGTTTCGCTGTCCCAAATCAAAGTAAATTATTCTCTTTCCTGGGGCAATGAAACTCGGCCCAGTGAGGCAGGGGAACCAGCCTTTTCCCTTACTTTGTGATTTTGCTAATTGCATAAATAAAACAAAACTTCAGATCTCCAGATAAAAGTAAAACTTCACAGATGTAATTTTCTCTTCTACTTTGCAAAAGATTCCCCACAATCTTTACTTGGGTGATGGATAACTGATTAAAAATTATATGATGAATATAAAAATCATAAATTTATTTTTATGGCAAACTGCCATATTTCCAGAAATGGGCAAGACATCACAAAAATAGCACACACATCTATGTTTGGAGAACTTGGCCAAATCATTTGCCTGTTTTTGTGGGTAGTCAATAGTAATACTACCATCTATACCAACTCTAACACCATGCTTTCCCCAGTTTGATAGATCAGATTCTCCCTACAGGTAGAGAATGTAGAGGTGCTTTCTGAATGCAACACCAAAAAAGGTCCACTCAGCCACTAAAACAATATTAAAATGCCTGCCAGGCTGTTCAAACTTTGTAAGATTTGGGGTAAATTCTTCCCAGCCCAGAAAGTGGTAATTCTCTCTGCCTTCCTACGGAATCTTGAATCTATTGGTATTACAATAGATCCACTGAATCAACTGTTGAATCATGAGTCAACACTTAGGCAAATCTCACTGATTCAATTTGCCTACTCTAATCACATTTGTCAGTAGGATTTCAGCCAGAATATGCCAGTCCTCTGTCCCAAGTTCTGTTTGTTCTCTACTCTCCTATCAACAAGACAAGGTTTTCCCCCTATTCTCCTAGTTTCCTTTTCTTGACTAGATCAAACCAGAAGCTCTTTTGCATTCTGGGTCACCTCCTTAGGTCCAGTCCCAATAAGCTCCCTCTCTACTTTTGCATGGGCATTGTGTATACTCTACTTGTTCCAATTTAACCAGTGTCATACCAACTTTTTCATATCTGGATCATGAAAATTGGGATATTTCAGAATCCTTGATAGGGATCTTTGGTTCATACCTGGGATCATATACTGCAGCTGTTCCTGGAAGCAGTGTGTGATCCCAAGTTTGCCTCCCAGCACAATTGGCAAAGTCTGTGGTTTCCCAAGGAGTGTCCCTTGGATTGCTAACTGCAGCAACAGAGAAAACTGGGAATTACATCAGTATTCCAGTTATTAAGGCAACCTCACAAGTCCACAAAAGAGACTAGACCCTCTCCACACCTCATGCTCCAATTTATGTAGCTCTGCCTCTCTTCACATAACCTATCTGCAACACTTTGACATCTCCCCTCTAGATAGGGTTGAAGATTCAGCTTTGTCCTCATTTACACATTTCCTTTCTGGTCACCTGAAGGTGTTTCTTTTTTTCCTTTTGCCATAGGTAAGCCAGTGTGATTGTTCACAAGGATATATAAAGTGCAATAAAGTTCATTCCATCCTGCATATACAATTGGCAACCTTATGAATAGCAACTGGAATGGTAAAGGTTTTATACCACATTTCAGACAAGGGAATGCACATATTTTCTCTCACAAGCAGAAGACTCATCTCTGTGCTGTCACACAACCAAAGAAATCTGAAGATGATTATCAATCAATCAAATGTGCATAAATTTGTAAATGCATAAACATAGGCAAAACATAACGTGTCATTAGATGTGTCTTATACTGGACATAATCTTAGAAGAGGCATCCCCTTCTATAAGGAGATGGAGAAGGCTTCTTCTAAAATGGTGACTGTTTCCCACAGTGCTTGTATTTTAAAAAAAAAGAACAACTCTTGTCTATAATCTAATGCCTTATTAATCAAAGCATTGTTTCATCTCAATTGGTTTGTTAGTTAACTTATTATCTTTAAAGTTAGAGCCCAATTTCTCACTCTGTTGCCATGCAGCATCCAAGATGTTGTTAGACTGAAAGCCCTAGCGGTCCTGGCCAACATAGTCTATACTGAAAGATGCCGGGAGCTGTAGTTCAACAACTTCTAGAGGCCTGCATAATTCTTACCCTTGCTTGAAAGGGACATCAGCCATATTTCAAACAGCACTAAGGCTTGATGATGGAATGGACTGGCCTACAATAACTCAGGATAGTTCAAAACAAGGTCTTGGAGTGAATCCAGTACTACATTCCTGTAGACTTGGAGCCCATTCATGCTACATAATTATAGTACTGTGATTGAACTGTAACTCTGTAGCAGCATCTTATGGAATCCTGGAATCTATAGTTTAGGGAGGAGCATTTAGAATCCTTGGCCAGAGAGCTCTAGGGCCTCACCAGACTAAAAGCCACAGGATCCCACAGGATGGAACCATGGCAGCAAAAAGCACTGTAACTGTGTAGTGTGAGTGAGCTCTTGGTGATTTCACACTTTCTGATGCTATAATTCTTATTGCAACCTCTTATGTTGTTTAATCTTTTACATCCAATAGCTCTAATCCCACTAAATTTAGTCACTACTAAGGCTGGAACTCTGAACAAAATTACCAGGGAGTAAGCCTCCATGTGACTTACGTCTTAGTCAATACACTTGGAGTCTTGCTGTAAGTTTTACTGAAACCAAGAGAAACAAAGTTAGTTAAGACTCTTGCTTTATCCCAATTAAAGTTGGCTGGAAAGAAACGGTCTAAGGGTTCTAGAAAGAATGCAGGGCTATGAACATACTGTGGAGAGCTGCTACAAAGCTTCAGAAGCTGAGCTGCCTTTTAACAAAGAAAAGAACAAAAGCAAGATTCTATCCCTCATACAGAGTAAGGGAAAAAAGGAGAAGGAGTGAGGAGAGAGAGAGAATATAAACATAACCCTTGAAATTTGCTGGTGGGATCTGAATGGCTCCACATATCTTTCTTGGGCATCCACAGGTATTGTCTGCCAGGCCTCATTATCTGTCACCCTCTAACTTTCTGTTACAAATTACTGGTAACGTAAAATACCAAACAAATTACAAATTCAAGAAATGAAAGCTACACAAAAATGTGTGCATCCCCAATGAAATAAAAAAGTTTAAGCAAACTAATGAACATTTGCATAATTCAGTCCAATTTCAGATTGGAGATTTTGTTGTGGGATGGGAGGAGGAAGAAGCAACCATAAAGCCTCAAAGTCAAGGTGTTCCCTACTGTGATCCCAGCAGTTCTGTTGTCAATAGCTTCACATTGCCACAAACAGAATAGAAGTCCCCCACTGTTCTTTGGCAAATGGCCCACTTCTCAGCACAAGAAATCCAATGTCTTTCAGGTTTGTTGTTGTGCATCTTCAAGTGATTTCCAATCTACAGTGACCCTAAGGCAAATCTGTTATAGCAGGGGTGGGCAACTGTGGAACACTAGGGCAGAGCAAGAGCTCCCCAGGAGACCTTGGTGGGCCACACCTACTCTCACCAAAATAAAAATAAAAAGTAAATAATTATTTAAAAACATTTTTTTTTGCCTGCAGATGCCCTCAAATATCCTCCTGCAAATATCCTCCTGCAGATATCCCTCAAATATCCTCCTGCAGATGCCCTCAAATATCCACCTGCAGATGCCCTCAAATATCCTTTTGCCATAGGTAAGCCAGTGTGATTGTTCACAAGGATATATAAAGTGCAATAAAGTTCATTCCATCCTGCATATACAATTGGCAACCTTATGAATAGCAACTGGAATGGTAAAGGTTTTATACCACATTTCAGACAAGGGAATGCACATATTTTCTCTCACAAGCAGAAGGCTCATCTCTGTGCTGTCACACAACCAAAGAAATCTGAAGATGATTATCAATCAATCAAATGTGCATAAATTTGTAAATGCATAAACATAGGCAAAACATAATGTGTCATTAGATGTGTCTTATACTGGACATAATCTTAGAAGAGGCATCCCCTTCTATAAGGAGATGGAGAAGGCTTCTTCTAAAATGGTGACTGTTTCCCACAGTGCTTGTATTTTAAAAAAAAAGAACAACTCTTGTCTATAATCTAATGCCTTATTAATCAAAGCATTGTTTCATCTCAATTGGTTTGTTAGTTAACTTATTATCTTTAAAGTTAGAGCCCAATTTCTCACTCTGTTGCCATGCAGCATCCAAGATTTTGTATAGGGAGCATGTTTTGAGGCCTTACTAGGACCCTAGAGGGTATTTTGACATAACTTTTTAAAAAAAAGTTTACAAAATTTTGTTTTGATCCCCTGACAAAAATGTGGTGGAAATGATTTCAGAGAGAAAAACATTAAAAATGCACTTTTTTCACCCATGAAGGGTCCTGTCCCCTAAAAAACTGGTCCTGGAGGGCTGTATGGGCCCTATAGGATACTCTTTGCCCATGAAACTTGGAGAATGATGACCTAATGTGTAACAGCATTGTTTGTAATACCAACAACATCCAAAATCCATAAAACAGTGATACCTCTATTTGGCCTGTTTTTCAAAACCAGAAGTGAACTTCTGGACTCGGTTGGTTTGCATTTTTGGTAGTCTCATGTCCCCTAAAGGGTCAAAGAGGCAGAAAACTGGCACCTGGACTTGCTGCAATTGCCCACCTCTGTTTTAAAGAGAAGTCACAGCATGCTCTTCAGCTACAAAAAAGATCAAAAACAAACAAAAAAATCCAGCTTTACATGAGAAACAGGCATTCTGTCAAATTGAATGCTATGTTAAACTCCCTCTCATGAATCCATCTTTAATTTTTTTTTGAAGTCCTGTGTATACATTTAGCCACTCGTGCTTTGCCTTAAAAAATCCAAGTAATAATTCAACAACCATGGCAAAACTGATCTGATCTGAATCTTGTATGTGGTGCACTTTGGTGACCTTATGGGTGTCAGCCAATTTGCACCATCCTATGTTAATTTCTGTAACATATTTGGAGAACTAGGCTGCTGTTTTCCCCACTCCTTAACCTACACACATGCACAGAGCTTAGCCATGGAGAGGAAAATGTACAATTGTTGTGAAAACTGTGAGGAACCTTCCAAATCCCTTTGCACTCTACAAATATTATGTTGGCCCTTATCCTCTCTGGAAGCCGAAAACAGGGATGGGAACCTATCACCATGCAGATATTGTTGGTCTCCAGCTTCCATCAGTCCCAGCTGGTACAGCAAATGGCCAGGGGTCGGTCATTTGTAGGCCCACAATATTCACAGGGCCAGAAATTTCCCATCACAGCTGAACAGACACCTTTGAACTTCTCAATACTTGAAAAAAAGCAGGGGGAGAGATTAGACCTGTTTGCAACTTCTAGTTGGATGGTAGAGTTGCTTTCTGAGCTTGAACGAGTACTTTGGCTGCAAGAAAATCCATGTTTCAAAAAACACAGGTAGAGAAAGAATTTTTTTGTGCACAGCCTTCTGAAGCATGAAGAATGAGATTCTGTAAGATCTACATCCTGAGACCAAAAATACACTTGTTCTGGTAACCACAGCTGATTGAAAAAGAGGCTTAGATCCTCCTGCTTCCATGTACCTCATAGGTCAGACTTGTCCCACTCTGCAACCAATAATGGTACTCAGACTTCACCACTACTGCAGACATCTCATGGTAAGACTGCCTGCTGATAATAGCAAGCTGACACAGCTAACACATTTTGGCTGAGATCCTACATTGCTGAGTGTAGTTATAAAAGTTTTGGGGCATAATTCCACTACACCTGCCCCCTTGTCACCCCACAGCTCTCCATTTCACTATGATAGCCTGCCTGCTGCTGCCACAGCCATTCAATGTGTGGAGAGTGGGGCAGGGACAGAAAACCACTTGGCTATATTCTCATAGCCAACACAGAACAGTGACATCATCTGCTGAGAGCTGGGGTCCTCCAGTGGCCTCAGTGAATATTGTAATCATTTTGTGTTGGGCTATGGGACATTGTCAGATGCTCCTTTGATTTCACCTCTCCACCAGCCACTGAATAGCCATGCAGGTCTCTTATAGAGAAATTATGAATTGTGTGTGTGGGGGGCTTTGGTCATTGCAGAGGGAGGAAAAGAATACCAACCTCCACAAAAACATACCCACAAAAAGAAGACATACACTGGTGTCTGTTGGACTTACACTTGCAATGTCACTAACAGGATGCTAGCCTATATACCGGTATGTTTGATTCTGTACATAACAGAAAGAAATGAATGCCCTGGGACAGAAAGGGAGCATTTCACATCTGTAATAAGAAGACCACTACAGGAAGAAGAATTTTGTCTGATGTATACATATAGTTTCCACAGATTTTACTCTTTGTCATCTGTGTAAGAAAATAATACAGTGCATGAACTAGAAACAGGCATGAAAGTCAAAGAACCAAGTCACTGTCTTAATATTTTGCATAGATGAGACTGGCTAATGATTTGGTTGTGTGGCCACGCACCTTGTCAGCTCAGTTCTAGTACCACCCATAAACTTTATTGGGGAGCACCTGTTAATTATGTTTCTACCTAAGGTGGCTTCAGTTAATCAGTTTGTAGGACTCAAGTTTGTTAAGCTGGAAACACAGTGAAAGAAAACACACCTCTAGTGTTGCATTACTTAGCCCAGTTAATGCTCAGGAACTCCCAGGAGTGTCCAGGACAAATCCCTCTGCAGAGCACATACAGCATGGAAATCATGCCCATCTCCTATTGTTTGTCTGTACTCTCTAACAGTACCAGGGAAGTTCTCTCTCATTCTCTCTCTCCTCCTCCCCCCTCTCTCTTTCTGACACCTTGGGGAATGGTGTCATGTTTCCAATCTCTAAGAAAGCTACTTTTTGGACAACAGCTCCCTGAACCCCCCCAGCCAGCATGATCAATGGCTTATAGGATGACATTACTGGGCTGAAAAAGGAGGTGGCACACACAGAGATCAGCAACAGCAATCAGTCTACAGTTTGGCTGGGAAGGGAGTGGATATAAAGGCTGTGGCATCAAAAAGAGAATAACATGTGGATGCAAATGAGGCTGCAGCACCAGGCAGGATGGTTGTGGTAGGAACAGCAGCAGCATCATAGCACTGGGTTTGATCTTTTTTGCTTCCAACAGTTTGTGGAGCAAGAACAACTTTTTGCCTCCTTCCAAAGTCTGCAGATTCTCCAAGATTGAAGATAATTAAAGGGAGCATGACTAGAAGGAACAAAAACGTTTTAGAGGACTTTCTCTTTAATACATGATAGTCTGGCTAGTTTGAAAGGGTTCTGATCCTGCTTCTCTTCCTGTCATTGGCAGATTGGCTACAAGCAGCTGTTTACCACAGCATAGCAACTTCCCACAGTGTGCTGTTGCTGCTTGGTAAAATGATTATTTCTCCTGTCATGCCAAATAGTGGGGAGAATTTTCCAGTCACTCTCAGTTTCTGTTTCTCTGGAATTAGTAGTGGCTGGTGGATCCAATGTCAGTGGGGTGGTGACTGGATGTGCAAACTTTAAAAGAGTGGCCCAAAGTGCTGAACTTAATCCCCAAATTAGGTTCAGCACCTTGGATATCTCCTTTAGTTTCAGCTGAAAACCAAAGTGGCCCTACTGATACCAACACCCACAGCCACTACTGCCTTGACTTCTGATCACATCTTGAGCTGTGATAAGATTACCTTCAGCACTTGGCAGGGTGCCCAACTATTAAGCATGTACCTACATGTACAATGTTTTACTTGGTGAAATGGTCAACTGTATATACCCATATTGGTTTCAAAAATTAGCTTCTATCTCACCAATGCCCCATCCCATCTGCCGTACATCTTAAATAAGATTATTTCCATAGCCTTGCTTCTCCTGAAGTACTGGAAGAACTCTGAAATAATGTATAGGATCTCCTCAAACAACAAAACAGATATGTGCAAATGAACATGAGCAAATTGAGACTGGTTCTAACAAAGTGCTTGGCGGCCACTTGCTAAAAGGTGTGCATGTTCAAATGACATAAGGTGTTCCCATGGAATTAGTTTCTAACAGATTCTCCACCCAAAAGCTGAAATCCAGGTGGCTTTACACTTCAGCAACATGTACTACTTAAACCAGGGGTGAGGAATATGTAGCCTTACAAGCAGTTCTCAGATTTTAACTCCTAGCATCTATGACTTATGCTGGCTCAGAGGTCCAGTCCAACAACATCTAGAGGGCCACAAATTGCCTGACCCTAACTTTTGCCTTTCAAAGGACACAAAACCATAAACAGTGGCTTATATCTTCCTCCCCCACCCCTCAGCTAGACTCTGCTTAGAGGCTAATCTATGCTACAGTGATGTGCAAACAGTCAACATGAAGGAAGCACCACTGAACACCCAAGGGCCTGTGACAAACATTCTTGGCTTTCTGATGCAGAGTCACCACATTTTGACAGTCTCTTGTCTCCCTTTCACATCATACAATGTTCATTACAGCAAAGATTGTTGTATGTGGGACAAACAAGAAAGCCATGTACAGTAAAAACAGCTCTAGGATCCAAGAGCATCCTAGCTGCAGCTCCACCTCTGCTCTGATACATTTAAATTACTTGTAAATCATACTCTTTTTCCAAACTGGAGATACTAATTTTAAAAGCTGAAATTCTGCCTGCATATATCTCCTGGTCAAAGCTATGCAATATCACTTTCCATCCCCCTTCTTCGCCTCCCCCTGTACCTCACCCAGAGCAAGGACCAGAATCTTGGGGTCCACTCACATAGTTTCACTTTCATTTTGGGATTAAACATTTAGGTTAGAAGCAGGACAAGATTTAGGTCACAATATTTTTTCCAGAAGAAATAATTTTTTGGCATGAGAAATGCACATACTGCCATAATTCCTTCCATGCTTCTCTTCCTCCTGAACTGAAAAACCATTTCAGTTTCTCCGCTAGCATATCTCAGCATCTCTTTATAGAAAGAGAAAATTCTATCTTGTAGAGCATCACTTTGGGAAAGTTTTAGGTTCAAACAGATATGATGTGGCTGCTCTTTACGGGTGTCTTCTTTATTCAAAATGCAGTCATTTGGGTGTGGGATGTGTATGAGCTGAAGCAGAAGCCAAGGCATCAGGGAAAGGGTTATGATCTTCCTGCTGATCCCATCCAGATCTGACCTCCACACATCTGCTTTTTGAAAAAAGAAAAGACACTGGGTGCTCCGGTCACAAAACTCCCACAAAATGTCTGGTTTGACCCTCAGTTATCCAACCATAAATTCCCATTTACTGAAGTCTGTTTGACTTCCGGATCATAGCTACCCTGTGTAAAATGGCACTTTTCAAGTGCTCTAATTACCTCAAAGTTTTGGACACTTCTTTTCCTGCCATGCCACCTGGATAAAAGGGATTGTGCTGCTAGGTGTATGACAAGTATCAGAAAGCTGGCTGTATTGTGGGATTGTCACAAGTTAACAGGAAGACAAGTTTGGGGAGGTGTGGGGATCCCTTCCAGCAAAGTGTTACCCAGTTAATGACTCCCACAGAAAGCAGATGGAAACAAAAAAACAGCTCATTAAAACAGTTGAGGGATTTTGATTCACCTTTGCTGAGTCCAAACACAGCCCTGTTAAAACACCCCTCCCTCCCCAATTTCCCATGTACTCCCTTCCCTTGTTTTTCACCACACTGGTGAAGTAACTGGTATCGAAGTTCTCTAGTACGGGGCAAAGACGATGGGGCCTGTTGCTGCTCGCACTGGGCCTGGGGGGGTTCGGAAAAGCGCTGGTCCAAAGATGGGAGCTTGGAAGAGGGTAGTGGCAGCTGGTCGAAGTGTTAGCGGACTGGGTAGAGCACACATGGTGGCTGGGGTGAGAGGGCTAGGCAGGAATCGCGCAGCCAAGGTTTTCGTAAGGTGCTTCTGGAGAGCCAGTTTGGACTGTGGAGGGAGAGAGAAAAGGAGGAGGAGTGGGGAAAAAGAAGAAAGAAAGGGGGTGGGGAGAGATGTCACATAAACTAATCCACTGCAAAAAAAAAAAAAAAAAAAGACGGCGGGAACACAGAGGACCGTTGCTTTAATTCTCCACTGATTAACTGAAGGCATGGCTCAGTAGGCCTCAATTTCATAATAGATCTCAAATCCCTTTTTCAAATGCCTTGCTCAGCTCTGAAATCTATGAATTCACAATAAAAGCAAGGATGCTTTAGATTTTGATTCATTTCTGCCATACTGAGCAACAGTTACAACTACTCCTAATATATCTGGAGTAGTGTCTAAATACCCTAAAGGCACAAGATCCCATTTGATCTTGGAACCTATGCAGGGCCATCTCTGGTGGGGATGGGAGATTGCCAATGAATACCAGTTGCTGTAGGACTATGTAGGCTATATTTCAGAGGAAGGAACTGGCAAAACCACCTCAGAGTATTCCTTGCCTAGGAAAATCCTATGAACAGCTGACTTGAGGACACAAATGAAAAATATATCCAGAAATAGAGTCTTGGCTTCCACCTGTGGATTGCATCATCTAAAGAAAACAGAGCTCTGGTTTTACTCTCTTTAGAAATTAGGCACCTAAAAACTAAGTAAGATGCTGAACAATTTGCCACAGTCTCATTGATGACCTGGAGCCTGAGAAAAACTTGTAGTCAATACATTCTCACAGTTGCTCATGCCTTGGCTACTTCACACCTAGAGTACTGCAATGTGTTGTGTGTGCATTGCCTTTCAAAATGGCCTTGAAATTGGGTGGGTAGTTCTAATCTAAACAAGGCTCCAAGACTGCTGACTGAGGCCATTTCCCCACTACACTATTATTCCATTTTCAACCTCCTATGGAATCCTGGGGTTTGTAGTTTGGGGGGGGGCTTTAGAATTCTCAGCCAGAGAGTTCATTGGCCTCAGTAAAAAAAAACAGGATGTTGAAAGTGGAATAATAGCACTATAACAGCGTAGTGTGAAATGGCCTGAGGCTGGGAGTTCAGTTTATATCATGCCAGTGTTTTGTCAGGTATGCTGGCTCTATTTCATTTATATGCTCAAATCAAAGTGCTGTGCTTGAGACTTGGGTCTAGGGAGTCTGGAAGATCCATTTCTCCCAGACATACGTATATGAACCCTGAGGTCTTCTTCAGCGTCCCTGATCTTGGAGGTCCTGAGCAGACTCTGGACACTTCTCCTGCTCTTGAGTAGGAGAGGAGAACCCTCAATTCTGTCCAATGCCAACACCACTATTTCACCCTACGTGACTCAGTACCCTAGTGGAGTTACTAAGGAGTTGCATGTGCACTTTCCCCTCCTTTGACTCTCCAGAGACTTTTCCCTACCCCTCTTTTGGGAGATAAGAATCTTACACACATGCACGTGTACACACCAAGCAAAGGCATGTTAAGAGAGTGTGGAAAAGAGGAGACTTTTAAAGGAAAACTTTTATTCTAAGCAAGCAATCTTTAGTGATTTCTGCACTACACTGTTAGAGTGTTATTATTCTACTTTCAACTTCCTACGGAATCCTGGAGTTTGCAATTTAGGGAGGGGCATTTAGAATTCTCAGCCAGAGAGCTCTTCAGCCTTAGTAAACTACAAACCTCAGAATTCCACAGGATGTTGAAAGTGGAATAATAGCACTCTAACAGTGTAGGGCAGAAATGGCCTAAGATTGGCAAAGAACGTGGTTCAGATGGTTTATCAGCTGGTTATTATATATGTTTTAAGAACAATTTTCCTTACCTTACAAATGGCCTTACATTAGTAAAAAGGGTATCTTCTACATGAAGCTACCTTCCTTTAGGTGCTACTTAGAAGTAATTACAAACTTACAAAAACAGCCTAGATCATATTCAGCTGTGGTTAGAAGAAACATAAGCCCTTGTGCAACTAGCTGACCAATCCTACTCTACTCACAAGACAGATGGAGTTCTGGGTCTTTGCGATTTTCATGGGAGCAGGGAGTCTCAACCCCCTTGGTCTAGTTTATGACCAAGCTTCCCTAGGGAAGGTGAGGAAAGTGGCACCTCCCCTACACTCCACCAGTCCAATCTCTCTCAGCCCATCTCCTGGCACCACATCATTATAACCTCTTACTTGGAAGCATATTGAAGCTTCCGCACTTCTCCCCAAACTGGCCATCCTCAGTGGGCAATTGTCTCTTGTGATCTCTGTTGCTCCTAAATGATGCTGTTCCCCAATAAATGTAACCTAAAACATCACATCATTAACGCTTTGTTCCCATGGAGGAGAGATTATACTCTCCATCTGTGTCGCCCAGATAATGGGAAAGCCTTTTATCCCAACCCCAATTACTTGAAGTGAATTAAATGGCTACCAAGGACAGGGACTTCTTAGTATTGACATGGCAGCTGTTAAAATTTCCCTCATTGAGAGGCTCCCCTCATGTCTTATGGTCATTTCAACACTTATTGATTTTTTAAATTCTTCCAGGACATTTAGAATCTTATGATTTTAGTAGTTTAAAAATGACTATGTGTAGGTTGTGTGTTTTTAGTTATGCTGTAAAACTGTTTTTATTCTTTTTGCTGTAAATTTTTATGCTCTAATTTGTTGTGTTTGGATACCATACTTCACTATTTTAAATTGTGAACCACCCAGAAAACAATTGCTGTTTGGGTGTCCTATGAAATCCCCAGCCAATCCTTCTTGGTTTCCTTCCCTGACACACACAGTTCTAATAAACTCAAATTAAATCTGCCTCCTTAACAATGACATTTCTAACATCTGATCTGTGATTTTAAATGCGACTATTCAAAAACTGAACCAGTGGGACTCAAACATCTGACAGTTGATCTAACTTGTGTAAAATCATAGTTGGAGACAAACTTCACTGTTACATCTGGATGTGTTCAACTGTAAATTAGGTAAGAATTGCTCAACAGCTTTGTTTCTGCATGTGTTGTTACTCTAAGCCTGCCTTCTAATTGGAGGATCCAAGCCCAGAGCAGTGTTAATGGACAGACACAACAGGTAGCCTCCTGTGAAGGCAGCCCATTCTGTCACACATTAAAAGGTCTAATCACTGCCAAATTGGGAAAGGGTTATAGCCTCACACATCTGGGGGGCACTGGGTTGGAAAAGTCTACACTAAATAGACTATGTATTGCAAAAAGATTTACAAAAGGAAAAAGAGGGTTCTGGGATTTGTAATATTTCCATCTATCATCAAATTTCCCTGCAGCATGGATACTACTTGCCAGTTTCCAAATATTCTTGGCCACAACGCTTGCTGTTTCATTATTGAGGTCAGTTGCTAGGGCACAGATGGGCAAAGTGTGGGCTGTGGGCTACAGACATCTCTTGGGACACCTAGGTGTGGCCCCAGAAACCCTGCAAAACTCCCAGACTCTCACTTTTTAAAAATTTCCTTTTGCTGACAAATTTTGAGATGATTTTCTTGCCTGAAAGCCAGCCAAAAACTGCCAAAACTGCCCAAGTATGCTTCTTCTAACTTCCACTTCCCCAAACTTCCAAAGAACACCCCCGCAAAGAAAATAGATTAACCAAAACCCATCCACAATGGCGGCGAGAAGTGATGTCATGTCATTTCAGGTGCATTAAAACAAGCCAGTGCAGTGGGAATGGGAAGGTAAAACGGCCCCTTTCCCCTGCAGTTCCTCAGTCTTTATCTAAGGCCAAAAGAATATCTGGACTCTTAAGAATAAATCACCAACCATGGGAACTCTCCCCTGCCACCCTCCCTCCCTGCTTCCCCTCTGTACAATATTTCCAATAGACCATACAGTTGTTTCAGACCTTTGGTGACAAGTACCTTGAGAATACTCACTGCCAGGGCCGTATTCTTCTGCATTTTGCTGTACGGACTATATTTGGGCTTGGGAGGCTTTCCCGCAAGCCTGTCCTTGTGCCGCCTGCTGCTCATGTGCTGTGGGCAGAGGAAAACAAAAACTCTTTAAATTGTGGAACTAGAAATTTCCCTCAACAGGTCATCTAGTCCAGGGGTGGACAGATGATCAACTGAGGTTTATCGTGGAACCACTAGTCAGATGGCCACCAAAGTGTCTGCTGATTGTTGGGATTCTTGCAAGGGGTCTGGGACTGGGCAAACCTTGCTGTGACCCAACCAAGCCATTCTCCTTTTTAAGCTAGAAAGTACACTCAGATTCAGCTAACATGGATTACATACATCCCTTAACTGCTAGGAGATCCTGAAGGTACACAGTTGCTTTCTAAAATGTAACATGCATTAGTAGATCTCAGGGATCCTGCTACATAACCATCAAATCATTTTAAACTTAAAACTGTTCATCTATGATGCAGTACAGGAATCATTTTGTAAACTTTGACGGTTGTATCCAGATCTAGTCATAATCACAGTAGACTAATTAGAATCAATGAGATGATCCACTGTAAGAATAACTCTGGATCTAGCCCTGTATCTTCAGCAATTTACTTTCAATGAAAATCCCAAAGAAATTTGTGGGATAAATAAATCTGGCAAATTCTGTAAGAGCCGCTGGGGCAGGGGCTCCCTGTGAAAAATCTGAAAATCTCCTCTTTTTTGAATATTTTAAAAACAAACTAGCAGGAAGGGTGATGCCTAATTCATCTTTTATTTCTGCCATGGTCAAAAGAATCTATTAAGAGTGTTGTGCTCTGACCTGAGAGGGCTCCAGCTTCAAAAACAGCTTCAACTTGTAAATTCTTTTATACCATCTGACTTAGGTTATCAGATCACAATAGGCTGGCTAGGAGTAACAATCTGGTTGGCAGTCCAAGAATTCTACAAAGGCATCCCAGAGGTTGTAAAATTTGTGTAAAGTATTTGTTTCAAATCTAGGAAAAGTACTTTTTAAAAAGGCGTAATCTGTTCTGATTACTTTTTATCAAGTTTAGGAAGTAATGGGTTGATATGACACATACTGCTGGAAAATTATTTATGCTTCTTTTTAAATTAAACTCTTTGAGATTGATTAGAAAATGGCATCCAACTTAATTTCTTTTGGCCAAAATGGCTGTAAAAAACTCCTTAAAAAGCTGTTGTCAAAGTACATAGAAACTATTACTCACTGCACCAACAGAACAGCTTTCTTCTCACTCATTATATGACTTCGTTATGTTCTCATTAAAAAAAAAGAGTAACTTATTTCAGGTAACTACTTTACTCGTACTTTATTAACCTCCAAGGTCGGATTCCTTTGCATGCATATCATTTGCTCTGATAATGATAATCTGGGGACTTTTTTGGCATAAACTAAACCAAGTATTAAGATCTGCTGGAGAGACCCTACTGCTGTGTGTTATGTTGATATCAAGACATGTGTTTGGCTAAGATGCAAGAAAAGGCCTTCTTGACTCTTGTACCTCTCTCTCTTTTTTGATTATTCTTTTTATTCAACCAAATGACAACATAAAAAACACCAAAGAATATAAGACATTAGAATAATACAATACTAAAGAAAATATCTACAAATCCCAGCTTTTTCTTATTTCACGTAATGTTCCTTACCTAAGTCTGCTTATAGTCAGACAGACATACACAACACACACTCCCTACCCAGCATCACGAATTCAAAACAAAGTTTCCAGAAATATTTAACATTTAATGTCTTCTCTTATTCTCCTTTCCTGTTTTTCTCGGTGATTCTCTAGTTAGCGCTTACCAACAATTTAGCAAATTTAGACAATATCTAAAGAAATAAGAAAGAAAAACTCCACCTTTATCTATCCTTACAATTTCTTAGTTTTTTAAATGATCACTTTGAACTCAAGGTTTCATTCTCTGTCATTCCTCTTTTCCTTTTTCATTTTCGAGTGGTTCATATTTATGTATAATTTTCCTACTCCTCTGTTTTTCCATCTGTTCTCAGATTTTTCATGACTTTATCTTAATCAGTCTTAAATCAATATAAGCTCTAACCTCACTTCTTAAAACTATAGAGGCTATCCATAGTATCTTTAATTATCTGTATCCCTTACTGTATTTCTTCAAGATTTTTAATTTTCCTCTTTAGTTTTATATGTCTATTTATATTCCTAATATCTCTACCTTTCCTTTTCCATAGAGAATTCATTCTTTATCCCCATTACTGCTATCTTGCCCCAGTTTTCCTCTAATGCCAATATCATGGGGTTCCAAACTTCTTTAAATCTTTTTATTGAATGATCTGATAACATAATAGTCAGTCTGTCCATCTCCATCAGATCACAGTTTCATCCACCATTCCGCTATATTTGGTACGACTTTCTGTTTCTATTTTTTTAGCATATATCATTTTAGCTACTGTAATCATAAAAAGTAACAGTTTTTTCTGTGTTTTCTTGAGCTGTTTGAACTCATCAGTCATATTTAACAAGTATATCTCTGGCGTCACTGAAAAATGTATTTGCAATATTTTGATGATTCTTTCATGGACTTGCTTCCAAATTTTTTTTGCCTCTATACATGTCTACCACAGATGGTATAATGTTCCTTTCTGATCACATTTCTGACATATGTTTTTAGTATTTTTTGTAATTTTTGCAATTTGTATTGGTGTATAATATCATCTGTGGAGGATTTTATAATAATTTTCTCTTAGATCCATGCTTTTGATTAATTTTTGAGTATCTTTCCATGAGTCTTCCCATCTTTTAAGTATGATTGGATGCCCTAAGTTCTGTGCCTACTTTATCATGTTTTCCTTTACCACTTCCTGTTGCAGATCCAGATCAAATAACAATTTATAAGTCCTTCCAACCAAGTGACCAATACCTAGTTTCAAAATTTTATCAAATTCTCTTTCATGAGGTTCTATTCCTACTGTCTTGATGTCCATTTTGAATTTTTTTGCTAGTTGTTTCTGTAACAGCCAATGTACCCATATCCTATTAATTCCTCCTTACTTTTTAATACAACACTCTCCTCTTGGATTTTAATACGATCTTTATATGTTATCCATTATATAACTGTGGTCTCTCTCTCTCCTATAGAAGGCCTCATGCGCCAACACCTACAATGGTAATTTTGGATACAATTTCTTTTTATATATTAACCAAACTCTTAATAAGGATTTTCTCACAAAATGATTATTAAACTCTTGATTCGCCTTTGCTTTTTCGTACCATAAATATGAATGCCAACCGAATGCCAAATCCACTCCTTCCAGAGCTAATCATCTTTCATTTCCTAATTTGATCCAGTCGATCAACCAGCTAAAACAACAGGCATGATAATATAATTTAAAATCTGGCAAGCCCAATCCTCCTTTTCCTATCGAATTTTTCATGATCTTCCATTTTATTTGCGGTTTTTTGCTGTTTCGTATACACTTCGCTAAATCGTTGTTCCATTGATTGAGTGGTATATCATTTATAATTATGGGAAGGTTTTGAAAAAGAAACATCATCCTCGGCAAACTGTTCATTTTTAATGTTGTTATTCTTCCTAATATGGATAAATCTAGTTTAGCCCATTTTTTAAAATCCGTCTTTATATTTTGCCAGATTTTCTTATAGTTATTCTCATATAGATCTGTATTATTTTTGGTTACAAATATGAACAAGTTGCTTACCTGTAACTGTGGTTCTTTGAGTGGTCATCTGTGCCCTCACACATTAGGAGCTTTTGCGCCTGCGCGATAGCGTTCAGAAACTTCCAGAGCTTGTTCGCTTGGCAGGAACCCCTCCCCCATGCCAGTACTGCACATGCTCCTCCCGCCGAGCAATGGTCTCTCCTCAGTTCTGTCGTCCGCCGTAGAACCTACAGGAACCTGAGAAGAGGGGATGGAAGGGCGGGTATGTGTGAGGGCACAGATGACCACTCGAAGAACCACAGTTACAGGTAAGCAACCTGTTCTTCTTCTTCGTGGTCTCTGTGCCTCACACATTAGGAGACTGTGTAGCTTACCGGTTGGATGGCGGGTCAGGTCCTAGAGTACGGAAGCCAGCACCTCACGTCCAAACCGAGCATCTCTGCGCGACCGGCAATTGAGCCTGTAGTGGCGGACGAAGGTTGATGGCTGGGACCAGGTTGCCACACGGCAGAGTTCGTGCAGGTCTACTCCTCGCAGGAGGGCCACAGAAGTTGCCACAGCTCTGGTGGAGTGGGCTCGAAGAAGGGCTGGCGGAGGCTTCCTCGCGAGCTCGTACGCCAGCTGTATAGTCTGTACCACCCACTTGGAGAAGCGCTGGGTGGACACATTGTGGCCCTTCCGACGTCGTCCGTAGCATACAAAGAGATGTGGTGTCTGTCGGAAGGGGGCAATCCTGTCCTTGTAAAAGGCAAGGGCCTGACGCACGTCGAGAGAGTGAAGGGACTGCTCCAGCGGTGTTGTCGGGTCCGGGAAGAAGGCAGGCAGGATGATGTCCTGGTTGAGATGGAAGCTGGACACCACCTTCGGCAGGAACGAGATGTCAGGTCTGAGGACCACCTTGTCCCTGTGGAAGACAAGGAAGGGCTCATCCACTCGAAGAGCTGTTATCTCACCCGCTCGTCTTGCTGAGGTAACAGCCACCAGAAAAGCAGTTTTCAAGGTGAGCAGCCTGTCATCTGAGGTCGCCATCGGCTCAAAGGGCGGCTTCGTTAGCTGCGATAGCACCAGTGAGAGGGACCACGGCAGTAGCGGCGGCGATACCGGTGGGTAGAGGTGTTGTAATCCCTTCAGGAACCGTTTGACGGTATCATCCCTGAAGAAGGCTGATGCCGAGGATCGTGGCGGTTGGTATGCCACGATCGCGGAGAGATACACCTTCAAGGATGGAAAGGCCAGTCCTTGCTGTCGGAGGTGAAGGAGGAAGTGGAGGACGGTGGAGAACCTGGCGGGCGACACCGGCTCACTCCTCTCTGCAGCGAAGGTCAGAAAACGTCGCCACTTGTATTGATAGTTGCGACGGGTGGACTCTTTTCTGGCCACGACGAGGATGTTACTGAGCACGGGATCGTCTAGTGCGATATCCTCCAGGCATGGAGGGCCAGGCGTGGCAGGTCCGGATGGAGGACACGGCCGTTGGAGTGGGAGAGCAAGCCCGGTGTCAGTGGTAACCGGAGTAGATCACCTCGTGCAGCCCGGAGCAGGGGTGTGAACCAGTGCTGTCTCGGCCCGTACGGAGCCACCAGGATTGCATCAGCTCGGTCGGCTAGTATCTTCGATATCGTCCGGCCGAGCAGCGGAACGGCAGGAACGCGCACAGGAGTTCTCCGGTCCACGGAAACTGGAAGGCGTCCCCGATGGAGGCTCGATCGTGGCCGGCTCTCGAGCAGAATCGGTCGCACTTCGCGTTTTCCCTGGTCGCGAAGAGGTCGAGTCTTGGTTCGCCCCAGCGGCCTCGAAGGAGGCTGAACGCTTCTTTGGAAAGGGACCATTCCTGATGGGATGAGGTGTCCCTGCTGAGGGCGTCAGCAGTAGTGTTCTCCTGCCCGGCCAGGTGAACAGCTACGGGATGTATTTGCAGGCGAACGCACCAGTCCCAAAGATCGAGGGCGATGTTCAGCAGGGTTGTGGAATGAGTCCCTCCTTGTCTGTTGATGTAACAGACAGCAGTGGTGTTGTCTGTCAGGACTAGGACTGTGCGCCCGGTGACAATGTGGCGGAACGCTCGCAGTGCTTTCGAGATGGCTAGCAGCTCGAGGGCGTTGATGTGAAGAGTCGTCTTGTCGCCGTTCCATCTGTCGCGGACTTTGAGATCGCCGCAATGAGCTCCCCATCCGTGGAGCGAGGCGTCGGTCGCTACCGTCACCTTTGGTGTTGGCTGTCGGAAAGGCATCCCGGACAACAGGTTGTCGCGTAGTTGCCACCATCGCAGGGATGAGCGGACTTCTTCTGGCAGCTGAAGTCGGATCCTCTGTTCGTCTCGTAGGGGATCGAACATACGGACAAACCGGTGCTGGAGAGGTCTTGCTCTCAGTCTGGCGAGATAAGTGACGGCGGTTGTCGAGGCCATGTAGCCCAGCAATTGCTGGATTCTCCTCGCGGATAAGGTAGAGGCCGTGTATGCATGAACGGCAGCATGGATCAAGGTTTGTGCCTGGGTCTCTGGGAGGTACGCCCTGGTGGACATAGAATCCAGGGTGGCACCGATGAAGTCCAACGTCCTCGCCGGCTTGAGGTGAGACTTCTTCGGGTTGACCTGTAGCCCGAGAAGAGTAAGGAGGGACAAAGTCATGTGGACGTCGTGGTAAAGTCTTTGTTTGCAGGACGCCACCAACAGCCAATCGTCCAGGTAAGGGTAGACAGAGGCGCCCTTCGTCCACAGGAATGATACCACTGGGGCCATGCATTTGGTGAAGACCCTGGGAGCGGTCGAGAGTCCGAACGGCAGCACCTTGTACTGGTAGCAGATGTCGTCGACCGCGAAGCGAAGGTATCGTCTGTGCTGCGGGCGAATGGCGATGTGGAAGTAGGCGTCTCGGAGATCGATGGAGGCGAACCAGTCCCCTCGGTGGAGAAACGGCAATATCGACGGCAGCGTGACCATTTTGAACTTGTTGGGGCGGATATACTTGTTCACCCCTCTGAGGTCGAGAATAGGTCGAAGGGAACCGTCGGGTTTCGGTACCGTGAAGTACCGGGAGAAGAAGCCGGTAGCGCTGGCTTTCGACGGAAGCTGTTCAATCGCTCCCTTCTGTAGCAGGGACTGGATCTCTTCCAGGAGGACCGAGCTTGCCGGAGTGGAGTAATAAACGCCTCAAGGCGGAATATCTTGAAACTCGATGGCGTAGCCAAGACGGACGATGGAAAGTACCCAAGAGTCCGTAGTGACATGTTGCCACTCCGACAGGTGTTGAGCTAAGGTTGGTCGGTCTGCGAGGGCTGGTGGAAGGCTGAAAAGAGGTTGCTGAGGCGGCCCGCGAAACAGGTCAAAACCTCGATTTAGTGTCCGAAGAGGACTTCTTGGAAGAGGTTGGGCACCGCCTGAAGGGACATTTAGCTGACAACCCCGAGGAAGGTCTTGAGTAGCCAGACTGGGCAGATCTCTGGAAAGAGGAGGTCGATGACCTTCTCCAGGACTGGCGATAGCTAGGAGGTCTGCGGGTCTGCGAGGTCTGGTGAAGGCCGATCTTCTTCGCCGTTAACCTCGCTTTCACCAAATTATCCAACGCCTCGTCCGTAGAAGCGTTGAACAGGCCTTCACCATCGAAGGGAAGATCTTCAATTCTCCTTCGGGTGTCCTCCTGTATGTCAGATGGCTGTAACCATGCGTGGCGACGCAAGCCGATAGATCCAGCCATGACCCTGGATGCGATCTCCACAGCATGTCGGGAGGACACGATCTGCTGCCGAGAAATCGCCACTGCCTCATTGAAGATCATGGTGGTAGCTTGGCGGATATTCTCTGGTACTGCTTCCATGACCGGGGACAAACGCTCGAGGACCTTCCGCAGGTTGGACAGCCGTATGTGCAAGGAGGCGGCGGAGTAGAACCTCCTGGCGTAGACATCCAGCTTTCGGCCTTCCTTGTCAAGTGGAGCGGTATGTGGTCGGCCGCTCCCTTTTGTTTGGGCAGATTCGACGACCACAGAGTTTGGTACCGGGTGGTTGAAGAGATACCCAGCGTTATCCTTCTGCACCCGGTAAAGATGTTCAAGTCTCTGTGGTATCGGTTGCGCCGATGCCGGTTTGTCCCACGCCGACTTCACAACCTTCGCAATGCGAGGGAGAAGAGGCAATGGGGCGGTAGCAGGTTGCCTTCCTTCCACCATGGAGAAGACCGGGTCGTCATCCTCCGGCTCCGCGTCTGCGATCTTCAGGCCCAGGGTGGTGGCCATCCGCAGCAGCATCGCAGAGAACTGCTGTACATCCTCCAGTGCTGAATCAGGGACCGTTCTCCGAACCCAAGAGGAGGAGACTCCTGCGAAGCTGCGACCGAAACCTCCGATTCAGCGCTGGAGTCATAGGATTCAGAGCTAGGTGACTTGTCTTGCTGCTCCCGCTCCGGCCGCTTCCGCGTGGTCGCAGGCTGCGGCGTTTTGGTCTTGTCCACGGTAGTAGCGGTGACAGAGGGGGCGTCCCATTTAGGCGGTGCGACCACCGACTTCACCTTTTTTGTGGTGACAGGTGTTGTCTGGCAGGCTGTTGTAGTCATCGCCTGCCTGGTCACCACAGACTCAACAGGGCGCGTTGCGGTGGACGTAACCCTGGGCGGCAGTGATACCGCGCGGTATCGAGGTAAAGGTTCCCTCGCCCTACGGTACCGTGGAGAGGGGGAGCGGCTGAAGGACCGGTCAGCACGATGGCGACCAGCAGGCGAGCGGCTTCGGTATCTGCAGTACCGACGTTCCTCTGTCTCCGGTGAGCGGGACCGAGACTGGCGATGTTCTCGGTCAGGTGACTGGGACCTCCGACAGGTCTCCCAGCGCCTTGGATCATGGTGGTACCGATCCCAGTACAATGGTGAGTGTGATCGGTAGGACGCTGGGCGCTCTCTCCACTCCGACTCCCTGGCGTACCTTGCCACATAGGACGCAGAGGTGTACCAGGAGGCAGAAGAGCGCGGTTGTTTCTCTCTTGTCTCCTGTGGAGGCGGCGATCTTTGTGGCAGCTCCGAGGAGCGTGACCGAGATCTAGCCGAGAGTGAGCGCTGTTCCGGGGACGCAGAGACATGCTGGGATGCCTTCTGCGGCAGGTCAGCCGACCTGTGACGGCTCGAAGGGCGGTGGTGCTGTTCCTCCACCAGGGTTGGAGGTTCCTCTACCGGCGAGTAACGGGCATTCTTGGGGAACGTCCTCGATCTCGTCGTCCGAGAGATCGGTGGGCTCGTCTCGCCCTTTCGAAGGCTGAAGAGTCGGAGGCGGAGTAGGAAGGCAAGCTTCCCCAGCCGGGTAGCACCTCTTCTCCTTCCTCTTCTTTTTCTTGTCCTTCTCCTTTCCCTTGTCTCCGTCCGGAGCAGGGCGTTTCTTTTGAGGCGTTTCTTTGGCCGGAGCCTCAGCCTTCTTCGCCGTCAAGGATCCTTTCGTTGACTTGGCAGCCGCTGACAGTTTCGGGATCCTCAGTAACGCGGCGATGGGCGTTCTCGACGTCAGCACCGAGCCTGATGCTGACGAAGTAGACGGTACGGCAGCCACCGAGACCGTCGATGGTGTGGTCACCTTCTTGTTGGCCATCTTGGAATGAGTGGTCTCCTCTATTGCCTTCAAAGACTGTTCCCAACAAAAAGATTTTAGCCTTGAAGACCGATTCCAAAGAGTCTGGGCAGTGAACTCTCGGCAGCTTGGGCAAGTCCGGGTGTTGTGGGTCTCGCCCAAGCAGAAGAGGCACTCTTTATGGCCGTCGGAAAGAGCGACCTTACGCCCACACGAAACACAGTTCTTAAACAGCGCGGACATAAGACGACCGACAAAGTTAGAAGAAACACGGAGAAGTCCGAATTTTACCAAGTCCGAGGGGAAATCACGAGAGGGAGGTCAAGAAAACAGTCCGAAAAGTCAAAAAATCCGAGAAGAGACAGCCAAGCAGGAGAAATAGCGAGGAACAAGCTAAAGAACCGACAAAGTCTTCTAACTTTGTCCGTATGCGATGGCGGACGAAAAAGAACTGAGGAGAGACCGTTGCTCGGCAGGAGGAGCATGCGCAGTACCAGCGTGGGGGAGGGGTTCCCGCCAAGCGAACAAGCTCTAGAAGTTTCCGAACGCTATCGCGCAGGCGCGAAAGCTCCTAATGTGTGAGGCACAGAGACCACGAAGAAGAACCTTAAATATCTTGCTTTTTTTGATATCTTAAATTGAGAATTTCTTTCCATTTCTGTTTCTTCTTGGTTTCTCATATTTTTTGTTATCATTGTTGTTTTTTCAGAATTTACTTTAAAACCCGATACAGTACCAAACTCCTGTAGGATATATTTTAACTTATCAATACTTTGTATAGGATTATTAAGCAATATAACAAGATTATCGGCAAACGCTCTTAAAAGAATGATTTCTAATTTGTACTCCTTTCATTTGGGGTTCATTATTTGGATATTTAATATCTCGATGATTATCAAAAATAATAGAGGGGAGAGTGGACATCCATGTCTTGTTCCTTTTTTTTTACATTGATTTTCTTTGTCCTTTCTCCATTTACTAACACTGTTGCTGATTGATTTTTATAAATCTGATTAATCCAATTCAACACTCTCTCATCCATATTTATCTTCTTTAAAATTTTGTTCATAAACATCCAATTTATGTTGACGCGTG
This sequence comes from Ctenosaura bakeri, assembly GCA_948474755.1. NCBI lineage: Eukaryota > Metazoa > Chordata > Lepidosauria > Squamata > Iguanidae > Ctenosaura > Ctenosaura bakeri. The sequence goes on along the minus strand of CAOLHI010000324.1, from coordinate 381,434 downwards.
CTTTCTCTGCGTCAAGGAAGACCAAACCTAGCTTTTTTTCATTATGTTTATGATAATATTCTATTACATCTATAATCGCTCTCATGTTATCCTTAATTGATCTTCCTGAGAGAAAGTCATTTTGGTCCTCATATATCCAATCATATATCCAATCTTTTTTAATCATTCTGCTAAGATACTGGCAAAAATTTTATAATCTGTATTTAATAGCGAAACTGGTCTATAATTTTTCACCTCTAAATGATCTTTGTTCTCCTTCGGTATTAGATTGATTGTTGCTTCTCCTCAGGAGGCTGGTCTGTTACCTTCATCTAATCCTTTCATTACTTTTTGTAGCGGCCCTACCAATTCATCATGGAAGATCTTACAGTAACATGCTGTAAAGCCGCAGGACCCTGAGCTTTACCATTTTTAAGCTTTTGGATTGCGTTTAGAATTTCCAGTTTTGCTATTGGTTTATTTAACTCTATTCTTTGTTCCACACTTATTTGCATTATCATTGTCTTCCCTAAATATTTTTTAATATTCTCTAGTGAGTATTTTGGGTCTTGTTCTTCAAATGTTTTCTTAAAGCAGTTGTAAAATACTTCCTTGATTTTATTTTGTTGTTGATGTATCTTTTCCCCCTCTCTAATTTCTAAGATTAATCTCCCCTCTTTTCTTTCTTAAGTCTGTAGGCTAGCCACTTACCTATTCTATTTGCATGCTCAAAATATCTTTGTTTTGTAAATTTCAACTTTTTTTCAATTTCTATAGTGTCTTGAATTGTTATCTGCTTTTGTAAGATCTTAATTTCATTCTTTATTTTTATGTTACCTGCTCCTTTCTTCAATCTTTTTTCTTTCTCATTGAACTCTTCCATAATTTTCTGTCAATTTTCACTTTTTTTTCTTTCTATAAACTTCTTGTTGCACGAGGAAACCTCTGATAACCGCCTTTCCTGCCTCCCAGATGATATGTTCTGCTACCACTTTTCTTGTATTTTCTTCAAAATATTGACTTATTTCTTTTCTTACTTTTTTTACCATCTTCTCATTCCTCAATAATTCCTCTTTTAAGACCCATCTATACTCTCTTTTCCTATCTTGAATCGTCATTGTCAGGGGATTATGATCTGATAATTTGACTCTTGTACCTCTCAAGGGCTCACATCACTCCTTCTTGATAATTTTTCATTGAATCTCTCTTATTTTGACAGTCTTTTAACTCTATATATGTGTCTGTATTCCTTCTGCAATGATTTCAATTGCTGTTGATTTTTTTAAAAAAAGAATACTCTCCTTTTAGTGGTTGCCATTCTTATTCTTTAATATTTTTATTGTCGATTTTAATGTTCTTCTTGCTGCTGTTGCTGCTAGTGTTTTTGAGCCCTTTAAGGGAAAGGTGGGATTGTGGCATCTGTAATTAATTAACTATACCAGTCAACTAACTAGATATTACATACAGGCACATGTAATATGAACTTTGACAGCACTTTTTGAACTAAAAAATGCTGCTCTTAGCAGTTCTTTTGAGGGGTAATATATGTTTGAAGCCCACAAGCAGCTTCTGGAGAGGCTATGTGAGGCAGAGAAATAAACTGTGGGAAAAGATTTAAGCACCTCTCTTACCATTGCACTTTTCCAGCTAGAGTGGTATCTCAGCAAGGCTTTTTTTTTCTTATTTAAAACAAGCCAGAGGGTGATCTCTAATATGCCCGAATGGAATTTCTAGTTTGGTTCTTGTTCAAATATGTTACCTGCTTGCAATAAGATTACATTTGTAACCTAACTGCGGCATTACAACTGAGAGTTGAGGTAGTAGGAGATGAGTGGGAAGAGAAATTTCTTGATACTTTTTCTCCTCCCAAGAAATATCTTGGACATCTGGCAAGGCTTCTTTCAAAACAGTACAACCCCAATCTATGGCCAGTCAGAATACCTGAAGGGAAAACCTTTTCTGACCACTTACCTGATTGAGCTGAGTTTCTGAGTTGACAAAGATCTCACACACCTGGCACTGGAAGGCTTTGTTTTGGATGCCAAGGCTGCCTTTGCTGCCAATCCGTTTGGGCTTGTGCCCCACTCGAGAGAGGATCTTCCCCCTACTTCGCCTTGGCAAAATGGCTTGGCCCTCCAGCATTGATTTGTGCTTTGCTCCTGGGAAAGAACGAGTGGAAAAGTTGCAGAAGAAGTGACAATTTGAGTCTTACATCTTGCTAGGCAAGAGGAGTTCTGGAACAGGAGGTACAGCATGCCTATGGGCTCAAAAGTAGGGTAAAGACTCCAGGATGCTAGAACGGACCTGGCTTTATGGAAGATCTCTCTTTAAGCTGCTGCTGAAATGCAGCTGCTAGTCCTGTTTAAAGGCATCCTCAGGCAGTCTCCTAGGGTCATCCATAGATAACTCTGTTTTAACAGTGGCTTCTGAGCAGAAACTCACTGCTGAATGAAACCCAAGAGACTTTCTCTGATTCTGTCTTGGCAGAAGGCCCTTTGCAACAGACGGTGTAGGACATCAAGGATCTTTCTCTGTCTCTCTCTCTCCGCTGCTGAAGCTGAGAAAACCACATGGTATTCATATGCTCTTTACTGCCTATTTCAACATTTGTAACACAAATGTGTGTGTGTGTGTGTGTTGATTTTAAAAATAGCAGTAGTCTCCCTCATAATCTCTAAAGACAACTATCCTCATCTGCCCTGTATCTAGGATTTGTTGTTTGGATCCCAGCTTTTAAAAACATGGACACTGATTATTTTCATTATGTCTTTTCTTAATTTCAAAATTGATTTGGCCCATCTTTTTCCATGTTTGGTTTCTTTATGCCTTTTCCCATTAAACTCTGTATTTTAAATATTTTATATGTATTGAGTCTTGTGCTCTCTGAGGTTTTAAACTATCCACTAGTGGATTCTCCCTGCACTAACTCTCCCTCCCCCAGCGTTAAAATGGAACAGAATTATAAAGAAAGGTAAAGCTAAATCTAAAATAAACCAGTTCCAATTTATTGTCATTATCCTTATTATTGTGATTACTTGTTGCACTTAGAAACATGAGACATCAAAAAATGACAGCCTAAAAATTAAGAGTTCAAGCAAAGCAGTCTGTCTTTTGTTATTCTGTAGAAATAGACGCCTATTTTAAAATTTAAAAGCTACTGTTTTAGCATAATACTTTTACTCAGGTCAACTAAAAGGCCACAAAGCAGCAATCAAGCTTTCCAGTTCATCAAAATTCTTCATCAGAACAGACTCTATTACAGAAGAAGAGTGGGAGGGAGCTGGGAGATACCGATTGTCGGTAAAATGAGTACCTAGCTTGTTGGGGGCATGTATAGAAATGTTTCGAAATACATGCTATTTGTAAGTTGTTCGCCGCCTCGATCCATATGGAGAGGCGGGATACAAATAAACAAATAAATAAATAAAAATATGGCACAGTTTAAGATGAAATAGAAGAGATGTTACAGAGAGATGTTACATGAGGGTTGCTGCAAAAAGATCTTACGTTGCTCAACAGGCTACAGGGATAGAGACGCATGTCCTTTGCTTCAAAATATAGAAAGCAGACACTTCTATCTGTGTAGAATTGGGAAGCCCAGATGTCAGAGACCCAAAGAGATGCAAGATCATGATGTTTGAAAATACATGATAAGAAACCTTGCGAATAAGTTTACAAAATGTTACTAACTCAAAGGGCTCCTGCGTTCAAGGCAAGGAGTTTCTGTACTTTATCCCATCCACATGGCCTTCAGGTTACAACTTCCATTCCGTGTATGCTATGCTGTCTCTTAACAGGGGTTCTTCTGCATCGTTACACAACCCCTAATTTCAAATTATGCCCAAAATAGAACAGAATGCACGTGTTTATTGAAAATGAGGAAATTTGTCTAAAATAATGGTAAGCACAAATGTTTAGTTTCTGCACAAAATGTAGGTTTCCCTTGTAACAAAACTTGAGTAGGTAATTTTCATCTTTTATTCTGATATTCTAAAAAGATTTGGACATTATGACAGGTCTACACTGAGGGGAGAAAGTCAAACACAGGAGCCACATGTGGCTCCTAGCTGGTATTTGAATCCTTCAAGAAACCACAAGTCCTGGAGCAACATCTTTTTCCAGGAAAATCAGCCCAAACAGTTAAAAAAAAAAAAAGTAAAAAATTGCCCCCCAAATGTAGCAGTTTTGGGCCCTCAAGCCCCCCAAAATGTCCAATAATAGGCCAGAAGTGACATCACATCATTTCTAAGTTTAAAAAAATATGCCCATGCATTCTACTGGGGGGAGAAACTGGTCTCCACATTTGCACAGTTGATCTACCAGTCTCAGATAGCATGCTAAATTTTTTACAGCCTTCAATATCATGGCAAATCAATGGCAGCAAGGCAAAATGCTATACCTACAGGCTGTGTACAGATGACTATTTATGGGAAGCAAGATGAATAACTTCCCTCTTATTGCCATTCTGGCACTACCTCTGATCCCATATCCATAGCTGGATAAGTCCATGTGGTGGGGAAAGTGGGTCATCATGGACTTCACTCGCTAAATATATGCATATCTAATACAGGAGCTCTGGCCAAACATCTGTGGTCTAGCTGGAGCTTTCCCAGGTTTTAGCTTTGTTCCCATCACTGCCTTCATGTTAGGGTTTTACTCCCTTCCTCTCACCTTTTCCTCTCATCACTTTCTAAAAACTCAGCTGCCACCACAAATTGCTTCTAGAGCAACCCCAATATTCAGTGGCATAGCTGGATGTTCTGAGGGGCTGTATCTCACCCCTTTTCTACCTCCAACTTTTCTTCCCTCTCCCACAGGAGACAAGAATTTTATAAGCATGTATGACATGCCCAGCAAGCAAGCATGCAAGAGAGAGATGAAAGGAATTCCCATAGGAAAATCTTTATTCTGAAAGTAATTATTTCACATTTAGGAAATAGCATATCCATGAAAGACACCCTTCCTTCAGACACAGTGTAAGAGAAATGCAAATATCAGTCTTAAATGACATTCACCTGCATGTAAAAGAAACGCAACATCCCCAATGTATCTGACTACAAAGTGCCTATTCTACTCACAATACTAGTGAGTAAACTAGTGTGTGGTGTCCAAAGGGGCATGGGGAGAATGTGGACATTGTCTATCCAGCCTTAATGATACTACGCAAGGGATGGCAGAATAGGTGACACCCTCTCCATTCACACCACAATCCCAAGAAGGATTCTTGTGTCTTGGGACACTGTGTTTAAATAACGTCTCACCCTGAAAAACTGAGAAGCTTTTGCACCTTCTCACAAATAGAGTATCCCATTGTATGAGTGTTCATGCCTTGAGATCTTCTGCAAGTCCTACATGATGCTGTCCCTAAATGTAAGCACTGACTTTTTCTTTGCCTGGAAGTGAGCTCACACTCACAAAGCTATGTTGCCCTTTAGTGTCCAAGAATGGCAGGATGCCACTATCATATCTGCCCCCATCTCAAACAGGCTGGAAGACTGGGACCATACTGCTGTGATTCCATTCCTGAAACCTAGGAAAAGAACAGAGATTGACAGGCATACATCTACGCCCATCAAGGGTTCCTTACCAGAATTATGTGCCTCCAGCTGAGAGGCAGAGTTGACTGTCACTTTACAAGTTGGACAGTACAGATGCTGCTTATTTTTCTTCCCCTCCTTCTCCATTTCTGGTGCTGAGCTGGTGATCTGGCTGGATTCAGTGGCAGAGGTCTCAGCTCCAGGGGCTGCAGACGATGATGCTAAACTTGCAGTGTCTGGAGCTCCTTCTGAGGGCTCCGAAGCTGGTGGGGAAACTAGGGGCAGAATGCCACTAGCTAGCTTGGCAGATGATTCCTCTGCTGGGGACATCATCATGAGGCTGCAGTTGTCTGTTGTTGGCTGGTTCAAGCTGAGTAGGCCGTTGGGTTGTGCTGAGAAAAGAGGACAGTGCTTACTTTCCTTTGAGGAACTTTGCTGTCTCTGCAGGACAAAGTCTTACAATATGATAGGGACACTTAATGAGATTATTTTTGCACAATATTAGGGTGGGAAAAGTAAACCACTTGCATGCAGTGGCAGCTGGCATGCAGTGGCAATCTTCTCTGGGTTGTAGTCTAAACTTCAAAGCAACTAGCCAAAGTGCTGAACCTAGTTTGAGGAGAAGGTCTAGTATCTTGGATAGTTCCTTTAAAGTTAAGATTAAAATTCAAAGCAGATTCATTGCCCCATTCACATGGAAGCCACTAGCTGCCACAACACGTTACTTATTGATACTTCTTGTGCAGCTGATGTCCACACTGCAAATTGCACTTATTTGCTAGTAAGCAGAGCTCCTTCTCTTCCAGCTTCTCTTGGTGCTACTTTTTCTAGAGCAAGGGTGGGCAACTGCATGGGAGGCAGGGGCTAATTTCCTCCAGGACACTCACCTCATGGGCAACATCCTTCTCCAGAGTAAGCCCTAATACTTATGCGTTTCCCTTTCACTCTCTCTAAATGGCAACTGGAAGTAGCATTGCATCACTTCCCCTGTCACCATTTTGAGAAGGTCTACAGAAGAAAATGAAGGCATTTAGGGATAATGGGAATTCTGGGAGGGCTGTGTAAGTAAGGTGGGGATATTTTTGAATGCTTTCACTTATTTGGTGGATTTTTTGCATAGTTTTTAGGGACAAAATCTCTAATAATTGTGCAGGGAAAAAAGACAAAAAGTTTGGGAGGGGAGCTTTGGGGAACTAGCAGAGGTGGGGGGCTACAGGGGCAAAAAATTGGGGTGAAGGGTTGCATACAGCCTATGGGCCACCTTTTGCCCATCCCTGTTCTAGAAGATTCTGGGCCTCTGCAGGGCTATAGCACCCTCTCCTCAACTGATCAGATTCAAAGGACCAAGTCTTCCTGGCCTCTGAAGTGAGATGGTTGGTGAACAGCTTTTCCAGCTGGATGCAGAAGGCTTGCCCAGTACAGAATTTCATGTCCTTTCAGTGTCAGTGGAAGACAACTTCTTAACTGCCACAGACTTTCCAGAATGCCATCTTTTGCACAATCTGTTGCTCTGAGCAATCTGTTTCTCCACAGGTAGCAGGAGTATATTTTATTCTTTTAGTTTATTTCTTCTTATTGCTATGGAGAGTTGCTACCAAATGGTGGAAATTTTTTTACCAAAGGGTGGCACACATATTTTTCCAAATGAAACTGAAATATATAAATGTCTTGTGGCACCTTAAAGGTTTCATTTGACCTAAGCGTTTGTGGATTGCAGCCTACTTCATCAGAGGTATGGAGTTTTGGCATGAGAGCATTCCCCATCAAGAAAGAGGTAAGAATACCAGATTGCAATGTACCCAATGTCTAGGTTGTGAAAAAATGTAATGACAAAACTAATTCCCCTGCTCTTCCACAGTCCCTTCAAAATACAGTAAGACAGATTCAATTCAGTTTTCAAGTAAGAGAGTTTCCAAAATACAAGTTTTTCCTTTCCCCTTCAGAAAATCTCCCTCTTTGGAATGTTTTCCCCCCTCAAACCAGACAGCAAAGTTTTGCTCCCACTGACCTCCATTGCTGTTGCTGGTGTCTCCACTGAGATCTAGTGCGGCGTCAAAGTCAGCTGGTTTTTCTTGGCTGTTGTTACTGTCAGCCGTCTTGTGCTTATTTTTTGCTGCTTCAATGGCTTTGAGTCTTCGGGCATGCTTGTGGCCTCTGTAATGTGCCTCAGCTTGATTCTGAGAATTAAAAAACAACAACATGGTTGGTAAGGGGTGGTCTGAATGATGGAAGAAACAGTGCTATTAAGACCATTTTCCATTATGAAAGGTCAGAGAAAGACAGTAACACAAGGATAATTTCCAAGGTCACATGGCAGCTTCCATGTCAGTGAGGCAGTGAATCTGTCTGGTTTAAGTCTGGAAATGTCTAAGGTACAGAACCTATTCGGAGAAAGGATTCAGCATCTTGAATAGCTCATTTCAAGTTCAGACTAACACCTGGAGCAGATTCAGCACCCCACTAATGCAGAAGTTACCTGCCAGGTGATTTTCCTGATGTTGAAGCCAGATCTTTCTTTGCTACCCTGATCTCCTCTCATCCCATATTCTCTGGGATGTTCGACAGCACATATCAAAGCAAATGAGGGGATTCACCCTCCATATCTCTTGTGTGCAGCCTCCTCCCATTACAGATTTGACTTGTTGACCTTGGAAAAAGCTGCAGAGGCAGGAGTGGCCAGTGGCAGATGAAACAAGACCTGATGGTCTATGAAAGTAGATTTGGAATGGCCTTATCATGGGTGTTATCCTGCTATGATCCAGGTTCATTCACTCAATTTTATAGGGGCTTCAGCCAATGTTGTCCTTCACCTGCAACCCTCCCACTGTTTTTCCACAATTGCTTCTGGCCTAAATCCCAATGTTAGTCTCTATTAGAGTAGAGTCATTGAAACCATGGGAGTTACTTATGTGTTAACTCACTATTCAACAGTGGATCTACTCTGTTTGGGATTAACCAACAGGACTGAGGCATGTGTCTTTTTTCTTAACCATGGAAAATCCATGCAGGATAAAAAGACAGAACAACCATGCAGTGCCATTTTCTGACAGATAGTGTAAGGAACCTTCCATTTATGCCCTCACTTATACTTGTTTTTAAGAGCATGGGGATAACATGTAGGGTTTGGGATTTTCCCCATAAATTAAACAACCAATTCTTCAGAAAAGCAAGGGGCTGGAAAATGGGTGTTGGGGGAGGGGGGCGTCTTCATGCCTTCTGTCCCATTCTGTGCATGAAGGAGAATTGCTTTTCCCCCAAACATTATGCAAATTGAGACAAACCTCTGCCTTACACTCTCATTTTAATTCAGATTGGATTTAAGTTACCATGAATTTGCCGCAGAGCCGTTCATTCTGGCGACAATGGGGAGAATTGTCTCTGACTGCTAAGTACACAAGCATATTTGTGGTGGTGGTGGGGAGGCGCTCTGTAATCTTTTGTATTCTTTTTTAAAGAAAAAATTATCAGCATCAAACAGGCAGGAGACATTAACACGCACTTCATTTATTCATCCTTCTCACGAAAAGGATAACAGAGAAGGATAAAGGAAAATGTGCACTACCACTACAAACCCCCCACGCCTGCCTGCGAACGTACATTGCATGTTAGCCATGCATCCCGGGAAGTGACAATAGTTGACAGTTGCATCCTTCTTCTCCACGCCTGCTGTGAATACATTTAGCTATATTATTTTATTTTGTACAACGATGTCATCCGTTGCACATATTCTTTTGGAAGCTGCCCATTTTTTTTTAAATATTCTTTTGCCCGAAAGCTCCTTTTGAAACAAGCCATGGGTTGCATTTAATCAGGGGCAACGTGTGTCTTATCTCTCTTTTGCCAGGCAATGAACAATGCCAGGAATTGAAATATATGGTTGTGCAGCAAAATGGGAGGTTTGTAGAAAAAAGGGAGTGGTGGGAGAGCGGGGGTTAGGCAGGTTGGAGGAAAAAGAAAACTGAAAAGACAGATTGGTTTACTAAATGGCTACCCCATAATAAACAGCTTGGGACTGAAGGTCACCCAGCCCGGTTGGTAGGCCGAGGTCCTGTGATGCCCAGGCCAGGAGAAAGCAAAAGAAGTAAAGAAAAGTAATGGGTGACTGGCTTCTCAGCACAAGCAGCTCTTTTAGTGGCTGAAACCCTGGGATGGATGAAATATTTGTTCCTTAATAACAAACAAACAAACATTTGCTCAGTTTTCCAATGGAAGGAACTTGAAAAACTTTTATTTATGTGAGAAGGGGAATTGAAATTTGCTCATCTGGGAAAAGGGCTTCAAGAGCTGAGCTTTTTAAAGCCTAGATATGAATCCTTGAACATTGAACTATACATTTATGCTGTTGAATTAGGACTGTCACCTTTTTCTTTTTTTATATGTTATATTCTTCATCTTTTAATAGGTACATGGTAGGCAAGTATTAGGAAGAGCACAGTAGGCAGATTCCTGTACTAGGAACAGCTTCCATGTATTAAATTCAGTTAATACAGATGACTGAGAATCCTGTTTGGTTGTTTTTGACAGGAACTTACCCAGATCAGCATTTTTTAAAAATGTGAATATCAGGGGAGGAAGGGAAATTATCAAAATCATCCATCCCCACTCAGGCCAGGAATATTTCTGAAGCAGAAGCTTGCATGGGGCAAAGGAATGTTCATTGTTTGGTGGTGGCAGCTGCTGGCTTTCATGTCACTGAGAGGGTGGATCTGCTTTGGGTTCTAGTCTCAACTTTAAAAGAACTACCTAGGGTGCTGGATTTATTTGATGGGGACTGTTACTGCAGTTTAGGCCTCCTTGGAGATACCCCTAGATATCATTTTGATATCAATAAGTTGGCTCTCTTCCACCACCCCTCTCCACTTGTTTGTGAGGCCCCCAGACAAGCACAGAACTAGGCTCGGCCACTAATTGCTGGACATTCCATTCTTCACCCAGGCAGGCCAGAAATAGCCAGATCACCGCTTTAGGGGACCTCTCTGCAAACACCCTCATTATGTATGCACGCTGTTTACAAAGAACTCCCTGCCCCGAGCAGGCAACTTGGCAAGCTGAATACTCAAATGCCAAGCACTCTGCGTTTGCATACTGGCTAACTCTTTGTCAATTCGGACTTAACTCAATCATGCTAAATTTTGACTTTTCCAAAGCGTTGTCCCGCGCCCGAAACTCATTGTTTTCCCCAAGTATGGCATAGCCTGCAGTTACATTTCTCCCTATAAAAACCCCTGATTCCGAGACCATCCTCGGATCGCTCTTGAGTTCCAGACCGCCTTGCTGCCGCTTTGCTTGGCGAGCTTCCCCTCAGCTCCACGTGCTGTGATACATCAAACCCCAGCATCGCTCTCTATCTACTTTCCGGGCTTCAGGAACAAGTTTCGTATCAAGCAAATCAACTATCCTTCTGAAAATCCCGCTATCATACTCAAACCTTTATTTTCCTTAGTTATCTGTGTGTGTGTGTGTTGCTTACATTGTGTGCCTGTATTTAATAAAGATCATTCATTATTTCCGACACGGTTTGCTTCTTGACTTGGCCTGACCCCGTAAACATTGGGTCATAAGATCCTGCTGCGTTACGCTGCCTCTCGTAGTGCCAACCAGTGCTCTTGACTAATTTCCCCATCTTGTGTAATTGTAAGGTTATTTAGGTGTCCCTCCCGGGACCCCCAGTAAACAGGGTAACAGGACAGTTCAGCCCCTTTTATAGCTATTTAAAGTTCAGACTAAAATCTATAGCAGACTTACCACTATACCAAAATGGAAACTACCAGCCACCACTAGAACTTGGAAAAGTGAATGTTTTGAACTGAACTCTGGAGCTCTGAAAGTTGTAGTGGAACACAGCAACTTTTCCAGACTTTGGCATTACTTCACTTATTCTGGTTTACTGGGCTAGAATCTCCCTGAAGTTCCATTTCCTTGGCTAGAATCTTCCCAAAGTTCCTTTCTTTGGCCAAAAATCAGTAATGATGATGACATACAGAGTGAATGGAGATGGGGTGATAATTGGAACAGAAGGTTTGTAGCCAGTATAGAATCATGGCAGTTAAAACTGAACATAGTGCTATAATTGTGTAATGTGAAAGGGCTCTAAGAGAGGCACCCCTTTTCCCTAACAAAAAATATGGTCTGGAGGAACTGGTGAGGTGTTTGGGGGCATGAAAATCCACTGGTGGGGAGGCTATGTGCAGCCTCAAGGCTGCAGTTTGCCAATCCTGCTATAGACATTTCTCTTCTTTGAATATGTCCACTCATCTGTCTGCCCCACTCCCATCCCCTGCAGGAGTATGGCTTACCGCAGAGTTGAATCTTAGGTGGCAAATATTACAGGAGATGAACTGCTTCTTCTTGAGTGGGTTGGGTACACCAAAGGTATGATTGATCACTGCTTTCTGTACAGGATCCATCTAGAAAGGAGGATGTGGAAAATAGGCAGACTCCATTAGGTAGTGCTTCAGAAATCAGGAGACTAAAACAGTGGGTCTGAAACAGTTTTGCATGTGTGTATATGCCCACAGAATCCCTGGACTTTGCAGAGGATGCTCTACAGGAATCAGAGTGCAGCCGTTCTTGTGTAAGCATTAGGATCTAAAGTCAATTGCCAGCCCCGGCTACAGTAAACACTTCAAATCAACTGCAGGATGCTAAGACAACACTTATGGAAATCTCATTGATTCAATGGATTTATTCTTGTTCGGACCAGCAATTGGATTTAGGCCCATGTGTCTACAGAAGGCAATAGTTGTAAAAGCAGGCAGCGAAGTACAGATGCAAAAATTCTGGAGATTTAGAAGCTGGTGGTTGTGGTGCCAGGGTTTTAGAGGAAACAAATTGATTTTTTTGGAGGGGGGAGAATAGAAAAATGTTAGTTTAGCACCCTTTACAGCACCCTTTATTTAAGAACACAATTTTGTTTGGTACAAAGTTATCATGTTTGCTATATAAAAGTACAATTTATTTAGGCAATAATTACAAATTAAGTTTTCTTTTTCAGTTTTCAACTTCTTTTCGTTATAAAGGAGATACAAGGTCCTGAGCTGCAAGGAACCTCTTTGATTTTGTAGTTGATTTCGATTAAAAGCAAGTAAAAAACAATAAAAACAGAAGAAACTATTAACATTAATAAAACAGAGACTATTATCTTGTCTCGTCTTCATACTACTAAGCAGACATAAAACACTCATCCCATAAAAACAACTTTTCTTCCTATAAGAAGACTAATACCAAGAACTGTAATGATCAGATACTGCTCATTCTCTCACATAAAAGTCTTCTTGTTAACAGTTTTTAGAAATAATTTTGACAGTGTATATGAACACTTCATCTTAAAACATTTTGTTTATCATTCTAAAACAATCCATAATCCATTTTTTTTATTTTTCAATTTTATTTCCAGAAAAAAGGCTTTGGAAAATAAAAAATGGACTTCCTCCCCCAGTTTTTAGGTTTCTCTTCCAGTAGGCCTTTATGTCTGTATAGTTAGAGTCTTTGTTCCTTCCTTACCTAAACTTGTACTCTCATGAGGACTTCACTTCCTCCTTCACTCTGAATTGTATGTCTAATAGACACATAGCATCCCAGTTAACCTTAACTCTACCTGTCTCCAGATGTAGTTCCCACAGTAAACACCTTCCCAGTGACTTATGACTCTCTTTGCTGCTTATTCCAACTAACAGCTATCTCTCCTATCTCTAGATGTAGTTTTTACAGCATATATCTTTGCAGTGACTTAATATAATCTTTGCCTCTTATTCTAAGCACCAGCTTCCACATATATCATAGTGGTGAAATATTCTTAAGGTGCAGTACAGTTCCAGTATGGTTGCTGCTCAGGCTTGTCCAATATGTAATTAAAAATGTAATCTAGAGCATCCCAAAATATGTGAGTTGAAGGAGAAATAGATGACGGCTGGACAAGCTGTCTTTCACAGGAGCTTCTCTGACAATATTACTGGACTTCTAATTGATGGACCAACAAAAAGACCCTGAAGAACCCCATAATACTATGAAAACCTATGGTGAGGAAAAACACACATTTACACAATGCTAGAAAAAAAGCATGGATATTTAATATCTCCATGGTTGTCTCACAACCTACCAGTAAGAGCAGGGGAAAATAACTGAAATACCAGAGCTTAAAAAAAGAGGCAACTCAGTTCAGAAAATTCTGCCACAAACATGGTAGAATTTATATTCACTATTACATTTCCCTTGCTTCGCTGTTTCACTTTTTTTTCTCAGTCTTTGCTCTTAGACAATATGTAAAAATCCACAATAATTTGAAACAAAATGGCTGCATTAAGCAATGCGGAAAAAGATTAGAGCAGGGAGTGAGGATGTGAAAAAAGGGTGGGGGTGAAGAAAGGCTAATATAAAAATAATGTGCGTGTTTGAGCACAACCACAATCTATAATACAAGCATTGTTCTCTTAGCCCTGTGGCTCTGGAAGATTATCTTATCCAAAGCTGGCTGTCAGGAAGAAGCGAGAGAGAGACTGAGGTTTGAAGGTGATCGTATTTCTTAGCAAAGCTATTTAGTTGTCCAGACAGGTGCATCGGTCTAGCAGGCAAAGCCTGCAGACAAGGGAATCATTATCTGGACCCTTAAATTCTATCCCCTAAGGGAGTGGTATTGACAACAGAGAGTGATTAATGAAGTGGTGCCTTCCAATGTTTGTGATGAAATTTTTACTCACTCATCTGGAATGAAAATGAAGAGACATATGCAAGAGAGCCAGGCAGGCAGAACAGTGATGATGGTAGTGCTGATGGCTTTGAGTGAGGAAAAAAACCTTCTATGTCACCCTTGACAGCATGTTGGTATACCTGGTCCAGGGATGTAGTACATGGAAGCAGGCCCAGAATTCTGATTACAGAATTTAAAGGGGTGGGTGGACATGGGCCTGAGATGGAGGTTGTGAGAAGTAATCTGCGCTTGCATTTTCTCTCTATCACTGGGGCATGAGGCTACATTGTTGTTGTTGTAAAAATTACATACTTTTTTCTAGGAAAGACTCAAGGCTTCACAAATTATATAAACAATTAAGTAACTCATAGTTGCTGGCATATAAGACACACCCGTGTATAAGACACATACCATTTATACACTGGCAAATACTATTTGCCGAAGTATAAGACACACTGGTGTATAAGATACATCCCATTTTCAAACAGTATTTTTCAGGGGGAAAAAGTGAGTCTTATATGCCAGCAAATGCAGTACACAGAAACGAAAAAGAAAAGAAACAATGTATCTATGACATAAAACAGCACTTTTTACCAAGAATAACAAATCATAAGGATAATCAATTATTGTAAAGGTGATGTTTAAAAATCAGCCAGTCACATTCCATCAAATGTCTGGAGAGAGAGGAGCATCTTACTTTAAATCCAGCTCTAAAAGCTGTGCAAAGTTACTTTTGGACTTCGATGGAATGTACCAGGTAGAACAATCACTGGGAGTTATGGTCCCCGCCAAAGTAACTTTCCCCAGTTCTGACCTTTCCCTGCTGCAGATTCTTACTTCCAGTAAAGAAGTTATCAACAGAACACAACTAGAAAACAAGGACTGTCTTGCTGGGTGAAACCAAAGCTTGGCAATTTACTTCCTCCAGTAGCCAAAAGTGATACCCCTAAGAAGATAATGGCCTTTCTCTGATTTTTTTTTCACAGCAACTGGTATTCCAAAGTATACCACTCCTGGACGTGGAACATGCATTTATGTATATATAGATGCTGATATAACCCTTATCCTCCATGAATGTTCTTAATCCTTTAAAAAAAGAGAAATATTTGATGCTACATCTGTGGGCAAGACTTGTGGTGTGTATATAAGGCTAAGCATAAGCATGTTTACTCAGAAATAACCTTTGCTGAATTCTGTGGCATGTGTGTACAGGTTCTGTATAATGCTATCACATCTGAGCTGCTAAGTCTAATAATTCCCATGACCGTTTTAGCAAGTGGCTATAACCAACATATTTATTTGAATATCAACACCATCATTTCTTTATATTTCATACTATTTGCAAAATGCTATCAGTCATCTTTCCACTTAATGAGCTGTAGAGTTCTCCTCATTTTAAAACCAATCAGTTTCAACAGCCTAAAGCAATAAAACAGTATTTCCCTGAATTCCTTTTCAAACTCAGCCAGAGCTGTATTGCCATTGTGTCTCTGATTTTGCTGCTATGCCATTGAATTTCAGCAGCCGAATTTCAGCAGGAGATGCCCCCCTGTATCTTGTTTTTGAAAGGGGGAGAATAGCTGGTGCACCTCCAATCAGCATGCCAGGTATTCTCCCCCTTTCAAGAACAAGATACAGGGGGGCATCTTCTTTTAGCTGGTCCATCTAGGAGGCTTTAAAACAAGGTGCATGCTTCATGTACTCCTTATTTTAAAAGGAAAGTGCAGGGTTTTGTTTTGTTCTGTTTTGTTTATTGCTGTACTGTCGATTTGCCATCGAAATTCAACAGTGTGGCTGCAAAACTGACGATGGTAATGTGGGGTGGGGGAGAGCTACCCAGCTGTAAAAACCTGCAGGGACCACATGCAGGCTATAGGTCACATGCACCCCAATCCTGCAATAAAGCAATGAATGACCAAAACAAAAAAAGGAGCAATACTGGTGCTGACTTGATAGACAGTGACCCCAAAGCTCTACAGTTTTCAGATAAACTTGTAGTGCTACACACAGTGGACCCTTACATAGGGCTGCCTAGACTTATAAAGCATGCAATAATAGAGCATGGAGCAAGGCCTCACTAACAATCCCACACAGGCTTTATGCAAAGAAGAACATTTTCTGTCCCTTCTGCCAATTTAGGGTATACTGAGTCCTAACAACAGGGAACAAAACATCCTGCTTGACGTCAACCAGACCTACTGAGTGTGCCAATGGGGCTTGAGGTGCTGGTCAACAGAGAAGTTCATAACTTGTCCTAAAGCTGTCCAAAGTTCCTAACAAAGTTCATAAGTTCATAACTTGTCCTAAAGCTCCCTTCAGATCACGTCCTCTCAATTCTGGCATCTTATGGAACCATGCTGGCTCTCCAAATTCTTCACCTTTGGCTCTAAAAGCAAACACTTTCATCAGCTAGCTTTCTGTTCCCTCTAGAGAACAAATTGTTCAGGTGTTGAGCACTGCCAAGACACAACATCACTTAACTCCAATACTTCCAATTTTTAAAAAATATGCACCTACTCAGCTCTCTCTTTCCTTTTTTCTGCATGTATACAAACTCTCAATCCAAGAAGGTACAGTTTAGGGAAATGCTCTTCTCATTCACTTCAAAGATGAGAAAAACAGTCCATAAAAATTTCAGTTGCAAGAATCCTGACTGACCACAACTGTGTCTCCTCTCCTTAAAATGGTACCTACCTACCACTTTCTCTTGTTCTTCCTATCCTGTTCCAGAGAGGTTGATGGAAATATCCTCCTTCCCCCAGCTCAGAGAGAGAACTCTTAGAAAACCTAAGAGCATATTTTAAGAGCAGTGTTTTCCGGGAGTAAGGGGAAAAAAAATTCCCTGCTTTATAATCAATTTGCGTTGTCTCAGATTACTTCTGTTTTATCCCTGGGATTTTCCCACCAATATATAAATAGAGGTTGTTGCACTGAACTTCCTGTCAAGGCTCTGGAGGTCAGAGATGGGAAAGCAAAGAGAGATGCAGCAGCGGGAGCTCAAACTGAGACTTTCTCTGAGTTGCTGAGAGATCTCTAAGGGATTTGCACATTTGGGAGGACTTCAGGGCAACTTCCTCATATGGAATTGCTTGTTTGGATAGGAGCTACTTTCCAGATAATCACTAAACTAGAAGAGCTATATAGGCCAGTGGGGTTTTTTAGTGAGGTAAGTAGGACCCCAAAATTTGTTGTATATCAAACTAAGGGGGACCAAATGAACACCATCGCCAATGTCATTTCTCTGTTTTATTGTTGGTTAACAATTTCATATTTAAGAAATATTAGGTGGATAATTTTGGGATCTGATTATCTGCTAATTTTTAATTTGTCAGTAAAGTCTAGAACTTCATCTCTTATCAACACTGTTTCCCTCAATTCTAAGCCTTCCTTTTTGAAAAGTCAATTCAGGCATGGGCATCTGCCTTACCTTGTCAGCAGTGAAGACACACAAATAATTAATCCAACTTTTCCACAATCTCCTTATCACTTGTTTAGTACATCTTTAACTCCATTTCTGCCCAGTGGACCCACCCTTCATAGTCTTTTTATGTAAGTTTATTCTGAACTGAGTCTTGAACACTTTACTCATTCCACAAAAGCAGGAAAGAAGTGGCAGAAAGGTGAAAAGACAGCTACAAAAAGAAAATTAAAACTTTCATTTTGCAGGTTGAGATTGAAGTGGGTTCCATGCCTAGCCCAACGTGTTTTCATTTCTAGCCCAGTGCATTTGCAATGTTTGATTTCTGAATCAATTTAAGGAATTTCATCCAAAAATCACCCCATACACATTTCTATAACCTTTTAATCAGTGTGCCATGATGAGGTTACATACAGCTCTAGCTAATTTGAGACATGGAGTGTGTGATCTCCAGGATCAGAATATCTAATGTCACGGGTCCAAGTTGCAAACTAAAAGCTGAAGGCAGAAGAAGATATCCATATCAGTACAGTGGAGAATATACTTTGGCTTTTTAGCCTAGACTTTAAAAGAGCTATCTAAAGTGCTGAAGCTAAATTCCCCAGGTAAGTTCAGCACCTTGAACTAAAATCTGAAGTGGTTTCACTGGTCCACTAACATGGAAACGACATGCTATCAAGGGTACTTTCTGGGTCCAGTTTTTAGCCAGCAACTCAGACAACTGACATTAGGGCTTCTCATCTGAAGAACACACCATCTTATAGATGTGGAAGCCACCAGCTGCTGGTAGAAGACACTACCATGTTCACCTGACAACTGCAGTAGTCTCGTCTCCTGGCTATTTTATGCTGAGTTTGGCAGATTCAGAGTTTTTATGCTATCTGTCAGTTTCAGAGACAGATACTCTCTATGCCAGTTTTAATTAGTCTGGGGACTCCCGGGGGTCCATGGAGCCCTCAGGAACATGGAGCCCAGCAGGAACAGGAATTTGTCAGTGTGAGTGTGTGTGTGTGCGCGCGTGCGGGTGGGCACTAGTGTGTATTGCAGATGCGGAAACTGTTCCCTTGTTTGCAAATGAGGGAGCAGTTTGGACATGTGCACACATACCCCTGGTGGAACATCTCTGACAAAAGGGACATGGTGGCAGGCATGTGCACGGAGCCAAACTATGGCCCTTACCGCACTAAGCCTCAATAGCGTGTTGTTCTATGTCAATTCCAGCATTGCCATTTCTGTGTTGCTTCCAGGTTCCAAATGTTCTCTGCCGCACAGGAGATGCTATCAAGTGCAAATGTGGAATTGCACTCACCCAGGTTACGGTCTTGTGGCAGGAAAGCAGGCAATTACTAGATTTTTTCTGGTAATGAAAAAGTGCTGATTAGCAACAGAAAAGGACAGGAAAGCAGCTGGTTAGGGACAACATCATGCAGGAGCATGGGTCCTGGACCAGGAACAACTTGTGGCTTTACCAGGGTGACAACTTTGTGCAGTAAGGGACTATGTCTCTGGAGACCAGGGTCTGAATCTCCACTCAGCCATGGAAACTCACTGGGTGAGCTTAGGCAAAAGCAACAAATCTTGGCAAGAGAACCCTCATGATAGGTTCTCCTTAGGATGGTCATAAGTCAGTTTTCAAAGGGGAGAGGCATGATGGCTAGAAAAAACCTCCTCCTGTCAGTGGCATTTTGTTGTTGTGTGCCTTTAAGTCACTTCAGAGTTATGGCAACCCAAGGTGAAACTATCATATGCTTGTTTTGGCAAGATCTATTCAGAAGGAGGTTGCCTTTGCCTTCCTTTGAGGCTGAGAGAATGTGGCTTGCCCAAAGTCACTTAGTGTCTGAACAGAGATTTGAATCCTAGGCCCTTTCCGCACTGAGGCTTCTAGCGCAAGCGGGGGAGGCCGGCAAGCACAAGAAGGCTCGTCCGGGAGGCTGCCGCTTCCCCCTCCTTCCTTCCGCAGGCGAAGGAACCAGCAGGGAAGCGGCACCGAAGGAGGCTTGCTGCGCAAGTCGCCCTCCCCCCGTGCGAAGCGAGAGACCTCGCGCCGGATTCCCACCCTGCGCGCGTGCGCGAAACGGGCGGCGTCGCGCCGGATTCCTCCCCCCGCGCGCGCCGGATTCCTCCCCCCCACGCGCGCCGGATTCCTCCCCCCGCGCGCGCAAAGCGGGCGGTGTCGCGTCCGTCCCCTGCGCGCACGCGCGCAAAGCAGGCAGCGCGTCCGTCGCGCTACCTCCCCACCCCGCTCCTTCCTTCCGCAGGGGCGGAGGGAAGGAAGCGCGACCCGGCCAGCTCCCGGAGGCTCCGCACGAAAGGTAAGTGCGGGTGGGCTCCGGGAGCGTTGCGCGAGCGCGGGGTGATTTTCGCTTGTACGTGAAAATCAAAAAACCCGCGCTCGCGCCGCTTCAGCCCCGTGAGCCGGGCGGAAGTGGGAGTGCGTCGTGCGGAGCGACGCTCCCATTCCCGCGAGGCTCACGGGGCTATCGCGCGCGCAAAGGCCCGTGCGAAAAGGGCCCAAGTCTCTAGAAGTCTTGAATGAATGAATGAATATTTGAATTTCCAAATAAATATTTGACTATTTAAATTTAAATATTTAAATCTTGAATTATGCTTTGGTGGTCGCCAGTAACAAGTTATATTTGCAGGGGTCCGCAGTAAAGAAAAGGTTAAGAACCACTGCTCTGTGTCTTCTCTATTTGAAGAAGGCTTCAAAGCCTGATTAGACAAAGCCTAAGAACAAGGTTTAAGCTGAAGGGACTCAACGGTTCTTGGACACAGCTTTGGAGGTTGATGGTCTTCCAGCCTTTCTTGGGATTTGCATTCTTTCTTTCTTTCTTTCTTTCTTTCTTTCTTTCTTTCTTTCTTTCCCCTATCTTTTTTCCAACATGGGATTCAAAGTGGCTTACAACAATGATAAGACAAGATAGAATGCAAAGCCTGATTACTAAAAAGTTAAAACACTATTAAATATGTTATTGTATTAAAACACCATTAATTTTAAAAAGTATTTAAAAACAAAACATAACAATAAAGATGGAAATACTGTTATAGCAGTACAGTGCAATACAGCATGCTAGTAATAGTAAGAGGTTAAATTTAGTTTGAAAAGGAAAGAAACAAGAATGAAATTACAAATAGTATATTTTTTAAAAAATGTTAATTATGGGAATAAATAACAATGGGTATAACGAGAATGAGATTCAGATATATATAACCAAAATATATAATCAGTATGATTTATAATACAATGAATAAGTAATATTATATAAATGGATTTGAAGAGAAATAGAAATATAAGCAAGTTTTTTTGTTGTAACTTTTTTCCCCTTCACTTTTATGTTTATCACGTTATGTGATTTTTTTCTTTTCTTATAATTAATTTTAAGAAAAGCATAGATGCACACACAAAAGGTCCTTCTGCACAACCAATTAATCATCAAATGCCTGTTTAAGTAAAAAAGGTCTTTATCTGTCAGTGAAAGGAGAGCAGAGAAGAGGCCAGCCTAGCCTCTGTTGGAAGGGAGTTCTACAGCCCAGGAGCAGTCACTGAGGAGGGCCCCAAGTCTGTGATGGTGGAAGGGCTGAGAGAAAGCCCTCTCTTGAGGAGCTTAAGATTCAGGAAGGTTTATATAAGGAAATGATCTTTCAGTTAGCTTGGACTTAAGTTGTAAAAAGTGTTATAGGTCCTATTCTCTATGCAATCATTATCTAACGTAAGTGCTTCAGCCTGCAAAGATTCCAAAGTCACATATCTGTCGTTTAATTCTAAATCGGTCTGTTGGACAGAAAGCATTTACCTATTTGCAAAAAGAGAGTCTATTTTTGTCTGTTTAGAAGGTTTGTTGCCTAAGTCGGTATTAGCCTTAGAACGCCGACGTTTCCGTAGCTTCATATTGCAAACTGAGGTTAAAAGTTAAAAATGCTCAGGGCAAAAGAGAGGCTAACAAATAAAATAGGGTTATAGCAACATTTTAAACTTTAAACAAAATTTAGCAACAAGGCAGTTTGGGTTTATAGTAAAACTGATAAAAACCTTATTAAAAAGTAAAATGCTGGAGCTCTAAAGGCAGTGTCCTCCTCCTAATCCGCCGTGTTTTTCCACTCTCTGTGTTATAGGTCATAATTAACACTTTGAATTGTACCTACAAACAAACTGATAGCCAGTGAAGTTGCTTCAAATGTGTGTTCCTTGTTAACTATACCCAGTCAGCACTCTGGCCACAGCATTTCAAATTCATGGTTTCTGAACAGTTTTCAAAGGTAGCCCCATATAGAGTACATTGTAGTAGCTGAAACAGGATGCAGTCAAAGTGTATGTTACTATAGCCATATCTGACATCTCCAGAAACTGGTGTTTGGTGTTCCAGTGCAAGACTAGTAAGCACTTGTGTAAGCACAGTGCTTGCACATGGATCTTTTACACGTAGCTATAAAAGTGATCTGGCAGTATAACTAACATCGGAGAGTATTTATTTATTTATTGCCCTTCTGCTCACCAGAGTTCCTGAGGCAATGTACAACTGATAAAAAAAATTTAAAAAGATGAAACTGAAAAACTATTATTTTAAAATAGGCTAAAAATTTCTTTAAAAATAGTTTTAAAAAATAGACACAGCAAAAGAGCCAAAGACCCCATCTGATGTAAGAACTGAAGGCCATACAAAATAATCCAGCCTTTGTTTCCCCAGGAAGCTCAAGGACTATGGATAGTCTCTGCTTACCTGAGCATAGGTTCTGAGGAGATCACCTTGGGAGTTCACAAAAACTAACTGATTGACTTATTGGATTTACATCACATTTCCCTTCCAAAAATAGGATTCAAGATTTTTTACTAACCTGGATTATGTGCGTGCATTCTCATGTTTTGTTTTACAAAGCAAACTACTCAGAACTCTCAGGGGATTCATTCATTTGCCTCAGCCTGGAAGATGTTTTCTGCCCTGAGGCATGGGAAGCGATACCAATGATTCTTCCAGAGTCACCTTGCAGCTCTCTGGGTTTAGCATGCATCTACAAGAGAGTACTGCTCGAGAACGCGATATGGGTACCTTAACATCAAGATAGGAGTTCCAGCTGCCACATACTATTTCCTATCTTGTCCTTGAAACAGATTAGGCAGAAGAGGAAGATAAAATGAATGCTATTCAAATTTCCTCTTGCATAAATTTTGTGAACCTTGTGTGCACATGTGCCTTCACGTTGCCTGTGGATTTATGGAGACCTAATGGATTTCATAAGGTTTTCTTGGGCAAGAAATACTCAGAGGTGATTTTGCCAGTTCCTTCCTCTGAAATATAGCCTACAGAACCTGTTACTCATTGGCAGTTTCCCATCCAACTACTAACCAGGGCTGACCTTGCTTAGGTTCCAAGATGAGTCAGATCTGGTGCCTCTAGGATATTGTTGTTGTGTGCCTTCAAGTCATTTCTGACTTATGGCAACCCTAAGGTGAACCTATCATGGGGTTTGCTGGAGCTGAGAATGTGTGATGCACCCAAGGTCACCCAGTGAATTTCCATGACCAAGTAGAAATTTGAACCCTGGTCGGTCTCCAGGGTCAGTCCAGTGCTCAAACCACAACACTATGCTGGCTCTCTCTTTAGGATATTGTTGTTGTGTGCCTTCAAGTTGTTTCTAACATATGGTGATGCTACGGTGACCCTATCACGAGTTTTTCTGAGGCTGAGAATGTGTGATGCACCCAAGCTCACCCTGTGACTTTTCATGCATATTACTGTCCTGTTATTCTAAGGGTGGGCAAAGTGTGCTCCTAGGTCCACAGATAGCCTGTTTAGATAGACTGTTTCTGCTCTTCTTAGTCTCTCTAGATTGCATGGGCTTCCCTTTTTCTGACTCCCCAAAAGGTTGAATTGCATATCTTAGGCCATTTCCGCATTAGTATTTTAAAATGGTGCAAAGTGACCTCCAATGGAGGTCTTCTGCACCATAGAGTGGACTGGGGTGGACTACTTTTTGTAGTTCCACACCTCTATCCACGTAGGAGCAACTGGAGCTGGTTGCGCAGCGCGTTTTTTAAAAACTTATTTTTAGAGGTTTTTAAAAAGCACGGAGCACGCAACCCCATGCTGCTCCGTCGCTCAGCTCCAAAGCAGATTTGCAGGCACGAACAAATGCGTACCTGCAGATCTGCCGGGGCGGGCTTCCAGCTGGCGAGCTTCTCCAGTTGGTGGAGAGCCTCCACCAACCGGAAGCTGCCATTTGGGACGCTGGAGGACTGCAGAGCAGTGAACTTGCGCTGCTCTGCATGGCTATGGACTCGCACGGCCGCTGGTAAGCTCTGTTTTCAGGCGTTTTGGGGCGTTTCCCCCCTACATGCGGAAAGGGCCTTAGAACAGGGCCTGGAAAATTGTAGCTTGTAGGTCACTTGCAGACTTTGGAACCCACTTTTGTAATCCCCTGTGCTGATTCCTCAACACTTCCCAGCACCAGATTTTTTTTTAAATGGTGAGACTTCTCATCTGAAAACTATGGAGAAAAACCCCACAAATTAAGGAAAACACTAAAATTCCACCATAACCACAAGCACAACAGAGACCAAAATATTTCACTATCACTTCCTGTTGCCATTTTTGAGAGAGAATATGAAGGAAAATTGAGGTACTAGGCTTGTTGCCGGAGTCCAGTCTGTACCCCCACACAGTTATCCATCCCTGTCCTAGAAACTGCAAGGAAAAGCAACTTTCCACATTGCAGCCTGCATCAACCCTGTTTAAAATTCAGAAATACATGTTCTTCAAAAGCAAAAAACAGATGTCTAAAGTAGATTTCCAGAGATGTCTATTTTGTTTGGGGGGTAGTTTTTAACTATTTTTGTCAGTCTGTTTAGCTCCTGGAAGACCCCCTAGGGCAGAAAATTGGTTTTAGACCAATCACCATTTCCCACCTCCATCTTGTACATCATTTGTTTTGGTCATTCAAGAATTTGTATTCCACTTTCTTATTGCAAAAGAACAAAAGCAGCTAACAACCTTAAAACCAATCAACGAATAGTAATGATATTTCAAAACAACAAGCAGGAAAATGAATAGCAGCAGAAACCACAGAGTTACACTAACAGACAGATCTATTTAAAAAAAAATAGTGGGGAAGGCAGAGCTTTGGTGTAGCAGCATGAAAGGGAGTTGAACCAGCAGTCAGCCAGCACAAAAGCTCAAGTGAAGAAGCCACACATCTGAAAACACAGTATTGTGTGTTTCTGTGGAATGGATACTCCACAGGTGTTGCCATGACCAAAAAGGCCCTGCTTCTCATGAAAACCCATTGTATTTGATTAGGTAGGGAAACACAAGGCAGAACCTCAGATTTCAGCAGGATGTACTGGAGGGGGAGAGGCTATCTACAGGAAAAACTGATCTTCAAGGTGCTTATGCCCCAAGCCGCATTGGGCTTTAGTGGTAAGAACTGGCTCCTGAAATTCAGCTAGGAAATAATTGATGCAGACTAAACAGAGCTTGGTTAAGTTACTTTTTTGACTACAGAGTCCAGAATCCCCAGCCAGCATAGTCAAAAGGATAGTTTCCCAAGCTACAGGAGGAACGTGGTCTGAGTGCTGTACCACTGTTCTGTTACGGATGGCTTCAGCACGTCATTATATTCACTCTTCTTAAAAGGAACTTTCTAAGCTTTGGGAAGTTGAACCAGGAAGCCACACAAACCAAAGCTAGTTAATGATACTGTGATCACCTTAGCATCCAAAATCAGAACTACAACAAGGAGCTAAGAACGTGTATCTTAAGTGTGACATTGCTGTAAGGGGAAGAAGATCAATCCCACACTATATTTATCTCCAAATCAGTAAACTGAGTGCTCATACTGCAGGCTGAGCCAAACAGAGAGACTGAGCTATGTTCAGTGTTCTTAGGGTGTACAGTCTGCAGTAAGACCAGTGGTATGGGTCTTTAACTCATGTCCCTCAAAGTTCTACACATTATTTGGGTACTAATTAGGAAAAGAAGCTTAGCAGTGTAATAGTTTGCACACCAATTTTCAGTCTGAGGGCTTTCATCCTAGAAAAAGCAATGGGGCACAGCTTGACTTTGTTCAGTTTTGTAATTCTGCATATACCATTGAACTTCACAATAGAGCAAAGGTAAGCCCAGAGACAGGGGAATTACACATAGGGGTAGACAGATAAGAATATTTCTCCTTCTCTATCAAAGCTGAAATGTATGGACTTCTAGATGTGCTGAACTGTAAATTATCCTTAGGCACTATGAACAATGGCACATGATGGGTATAAATTTCAGGAGTTCCAGTCCAATATATCAGGAGGGCTCCAGTTTGGGGAAGGCTCACATACAGTCACTCAGTGATCCTATGAAGGCTGACTTAGGGTCACTCAATTTAAGTGATTCAGAAAATATAAAAAGAACTCCTTCTTCACCCAGCTTATGGAATTTGCTACCACAGATTGTGGTTTTTTAACTGGGAGTAGACAAATTAACAGAGGACAGGACAAACCTATCCAAAAAATGGAAAAGCTAATTTTTGGACAACAGTCCCCAGAATCCCCCATATAGTATCACCACTGCCCGTGCTGTCTGGTAGATTCCAGGAGCTGTAGTCCATCAAAGGAACTTTTCTAAGCTCTAGCTCTATCCATTTCTTATTAGCTGTGCTATCTAAATAGAAGCTCTATGTTTCTCTGCATATTCTCTGGATAGTAGAGACCAAAAAAGAAAAAGAGGGGGCCACTGTTTCCATGCCTTGCTTCTGGGCTTCTTGAAGACATTTGGTGGTCACCCTGGGAAACTGGATGCTGCACCAGATGGAAGTATCCAGCAGGGTTGCTTCCATGACGTTCATTTGAGAAGCACCTGAGAAAATGGGAGCCCAACTGTCTCGAGATAACACCTGTTTCCATATTTTTAGTCTCTTTGGGGACAGAATATCCAGCTATTATTTTCATGATTCATATTGCAAGAAAAACTGAACGTGCAGAAGAAGCAAATCTCCTCCAATAGCTATTTTAGGAAATCCATATAAGAGAAAAGTCAATTAATGAATACACCTTCCTGGGAATTCACAGCTACCCTCTGACCACCCAAAGACCACCCAACCAGCTTCAGCCTTCTCAAATGACCATTCCCATGATACCGTCACAAACCTCTGCGACCTTCACGCCCCTTGTTAAGTGTAGTTGGAGAGCTTAAGCTATCCATCTGTAATGAAAGAGGGCTGGCATCACTTGACGAGCATGAGCGGGTGTATGTGAAGCCATCCTGCACTTGCAGTATTTCTACAGATACCATACATAACTCCAGCCATTAGCATGTGTGTTCTGATTGACCTTGAAGTCAGCAGATCAACAGGGTAAACTACACAACAAATGAACAAAAAAGACCAGAAGAAAGCAACAGTGCATCAACTATAAACTCCATGGGGTAAGGCAATGGTTAGATGTGGGGTTCTGATTGTGGATATGAAAGCCAAAGTAGCACTTTGCAGAGGTAAAGAAATAATTCCAGGCAGTTTTTCTAGTTAAGCAATATGCCTTCCATTATGTCTTATTTCAACCAGGTCAAGAAACGCTCTATACCCTCCAACATTTCACAAATAAAAACCAGGACATGTGTGGCCAAGTCACATCAAAGTGTGGTCAAGATGGCAGAAGTTATTGATAAGGAAGAATCACAAACTAGGAGAGACTGCAGCAGTTTGCTTTTGACTGAGCCTAATGGGAATGGCAAGATTCTGCCTCTTCCTTTCTCTTCAGTCTGCTGAGTTGAGTGCCAGTTACATGTGCACTTTGAGCTCAGTTTGCAGCAGGTGAAGTAAGCTGAAGACAAAGGGAGAAAGTGGGAAGAGGAGGAGAGAGAAATGGGTATTTTAAAACATCTGGAAAGGTGGGACAACAGAGGAATCGTTAGGACTGTCCCTTCCAAAGCAGGACAGTTGAAGGTTATGAAACTCACCGTATTGAAATTGGGGAAAAGATTGAGAGGGGGTGTCCCATTGAGGCGGAAGGTCAGGAAATGCTTGATGTCCAGTGGAGAATGTAGAGACCGTCCTGGGATCGGAAGTGACGTTAAGAGGGAGCTGCTGTGATTGGCTGGGCCTAAGAAGAGAAGAGAGATAAGAAATACTTCCACCATTTAAAAGGAAATACCTTGAAAGGAGAATGAGATTGGCTGATGCTGCACTGCAAAGCAGTTATTCCAAAACCAGGGCTTGCAAAGAGAAATGTTAGTTTGTTTTGTGGAATAACTATGCCCATAATACTTACTTGAAGCTGATTAGGTTGCTTGCTTCATGTATTTTTTTCTCCTGACCTACCATTTTAAACATATTGGCTGTATTCCTTTATCATGGCCTACATTATGTAACTTGACACATATTTAGCCTTGTGGCAGAAGTGCTAAGAAACCCTGTTAGACAATTGCAAAGATGCATAGAGGATACTGGCAAGAGTGTCCTGATGAGCACCAGGCTTTACCAGTACTTACTGGCACTCCTTAGTTGGGTGTCCTGATGCACAGTGGGACCAATGTGCATAAGGACCAAGCCACATTGGTTCTTCTGGGTGTCAGTCCTGATGTGCATTGGTCACTTTCCTGGCTCCCCTACACAGTAATACAACAGCAGCCTCTTACTGGATATGGACATTACAGAACTGCCCAATTCTAATTCCTACAGACTTAAGTCCACTTACAAAGATGTAACCCCCTGGCTGGATTCCGGCCAATGTTCTTATCTAATACATAAAAGTCAAAGGTTGTTTGTCTGTGTCAGGCAAAGACCTCATATGATTGGCTGCCTATGGAGGTTCTATGGAATCCTGGGATTTGCAACTTAGGGAGGAGCCTTTAGAATTCTCAGCCAGAGTTCTTGGGCCTCAGTCAACTGTTTCTGTCTTGAATAGGCCGGTTGCTATGGAGATGAGGTCTAACAGCAAGGAGGAGGGCAATGTATTCCCTCAGGAACCCAACTTCTGGATGTTAATAATTCTGAATACAGATTGGATTGGGGAATATGGGGAAAAGTTACAGGCAGTGGACAAGACAGTTTGAGGAATTAGAGACACAAGATCTCAACTCTTTCTAACAGGTATCACCTATGAGAAAATAAAATCACAAGCACCACCAGGTATATATGCTAGTTTATTTATAATTGCTGTATATTTATCTGGGCATAAAGTGTGAATGTACAGTAAATGAATGCATGTGTACATGTGGCTGTGTGTATGCATTTAAAACTGCATGATTCACTTCAGTGCAAAGACCTACCAGAACTACCCACCCCAGCAAACTGGATAATTCAATCACTCCCAAGCAGAAATGTAGCAGAACTAGCAGTAGGAAGCTCTCCACTGCATTCCTCCATGTTGTCACTGTGGGCTTACCTCCTTCAAGTCACAAGCCACTACCAAATTAATGACTCATACAAACATTAAGGCAGTAGCAACAGAAGTAGGTATATACATACTCCTTCCAAGAGTATACATTCTGTAAGTAATACTTTTCAGTTGTGACAGTGACAGTGACAGTGAGCCTCCAATTTCAAATCAGAAAAAAAGACACATAGCACATTTGGGAAAAGTTGCTTCAAAGATTCATGCATCTTCCACGGATACCATCTTGGCTTTGCTCTTGGCCACTGGTCATGCAGCACTTTGACTGTTTGAGGCCAGTTTAGTCTAACTGTGTTGATACTAGATGGCCCAAAAATTGGCCACTTCCATTGCCCCATACCACACAAAACACCAGATGACTGTCATATACTGAGATATATAGTGTGGAATTGTGGGGTTTGAAGTCTACTGAGGCTAAAGAGCTCTCTAGTTGAGAATTCTAAATGCCCCCCCTCCTAAACTGCAAACCCCAGGATTCCATGGGATGTTGAAAGTAGAATAATAATACTATAAAACAGTATAGTGTGGAAATGGCCTCATTTGTCACTAGTGTTGTAGGCTGCTTCAGGGCACCTCCTATAGACTCTCCAGAGAGTCTGCATAGCTACCTCTCCCCTCCTCCTCACTCAGCATTTCTCAAACTGTATATCCTCAATCTGACAGAGATATTTCTGATTAATCCTCTGCTGTCCCACTTTGTTTTCTGCATTCTTACTCAGTTGGGGGAAGGAGGCAGAATCTTGCCCTCCTCAGTAGGCTCACGCAAAAGCAAACTGGTGCAGCCAATCCTAGTATGTGAATTCTTCCTTATTAATAACTTTTGCATCTTGACCACACTCTGTTGTTTCTTGCGACCTTTTCGCACGGGCTTTCCCAAGCGAAAGAGCCCCGTGAGCCGCGCGGGAGTGGGAGCGCCGCTGCGCACGACGCACTCCCACTTCTGGCGCTCTCACGGGGCTGCAGCGGCGCGGGCGCGGGGTTTTTGATTTTCGCTAGCAGGCGAAAATCAACCCGCGCTCGCGCAATGCTCCCGCCCGCACTTACCTCTTGTGCGGTGCGTCGGGGCGGCGGCCGGGTCGCGCTTCCCTCCCTCCGCTCCTGCGGAAGGTAGGGGTGGGGCGGGGTGGCAGCGCGACGGATGCGACGGCACCCTGCTTCGCACGGGCGGGGGGCTGCTCACGACAGCCTCCCGCTCGCGCGCGCGGGCAGACGCGACTGTCGCTCGCTCCTGGCGCGCGCGGGGGGCGGGCGCGACTGTCCCTCACGCCAGGAGCGAGGGACAGTCGCGCCCGCCCCCCGTGCGCGCGCGCGAGAGAGGCTGTCGCGAGCAGCCCCCCCACGCACGCCAGGAGCGAGCAACAGTCGCGCCCACCCACCCCCCGCGCGCGCCAGGAGCGACGGGCTCCTTTCTTGCGCGCGCGGGGGGATGGACTCGCGAGCCACCGCCGCCTCCGGGACGGTGCCGTTTCCCAGCTGGTTCCTTCGGCTGCGGAAGGAACCAGCGGGGAACCGGCAGGCTCCCGAACTAGGCTTTTCCGCCCCCGCTCGCGCAAAAAGCCTAGTGCGAAAAGGGCCTTGGACACACATGTCCTGGTTTTAACCTGTGAACTGTTGGAGGATATAAAACTTCAGCCAGTGCCAGAACTCAATGCAACAGTGGTCTCCGCAGGGAAATGTTGAATTGCCTCAGCATTCCTTGCTTCAAGAGAGGCTGAATATGGTACAATAAGATCGCTTCTCTGTGACTTTTTATACTTTGTGTTTAACGTTCCCAATTCAGCTGCTTGGGTCCCATATTGGGAGGAAGACAGGATATAAATAAAATAAATAAAATGAATTATAGTCTCACGTTCCTCATTGTGCCCTAAATGGCGGAAGCCACAGTACAATTTCTTTTCTTGGTCTGAGGCAGTGATATAGACTCAAATCGATAGACTCAAGTTAGACTTAAGTCACTTCAGTGACTCAACTTGGACTCAACTCAGCAATAAATGACTCATTGACTCAACTCAATTCACGACTTGTATATTCCTAGTGACTGACTTGCTGCCCTTGGTTCAGTAGCATAACACATTCCTCCAGAAGCCTTATAACTTTGAATAGTGTTTCCATCTCTTTTTCCCAGCTGGTCACATGATGATCTGTCTCAAGCCCAAAGCATGGGTACACTTCTTGGAGGGGAACAGCAAATGGGTTATGCAATGGGCCTGAGGCAGGGTCAAGGTCTGCTCCACAGCCTGTCCCTACTGTATATTGGTGGAGCCTTCTAAAACTTTTCCTAAGAACAGAAAGCAAGACTTGTCCCCAGAGGACAGGACATATTTCTCAGAAGGGAACAGCAAATGTGTTAGGCAACAGGCTTGAGGAGAAAGAACCTTTCCTTCTAAAGTTTTTGGAGCTTCAGTAATAGAGAGAAAGAAAGATCCTACTGCCTGCTTCAGAAGCTGCAGACTCTTTATGGCCATCGACACAAAAGTTTCCAGTTTTGGGAAAGGGAGGGAAAAGGATCCTATTCCTCACTTCTGAAGCTGCAGATGGCAAACTCACAAATGTGGATGGCTGATTCTGCTTAAATTGTTAAAACTGACTTTATTTGTGTCCAGAAATTCTGGAATATAGGTTGAGGTATAAAATTGGCTCCCAAATGTGAGACTTGACTTGTAAGGATCTTGCAAGGACTTGAGACTCAATTTGAGACTTGAAGGTAGGGACTGGAGACTTGACTTGAGACTTGGAATAACAAACTGAAATACATTGCTGGTCTGAGGTACACATCGGTTGTACCATTGTTAGCCAAAATCCTGATACAAATATTTTTATTCTTCATGTACTGTTATACTCTATCAGAACCCAACAATGCTGGGTGATGAAGATAAGAGCAGGGGGCTTACATTTTTATGTGTCAAAGTACATGTGTTGCAAAGTAAAGAGAAAAGGGAGATAAATGTTCACACTAACCGAGACACTGAGATTTCACAAGGCAAGAAGCACTGGAGCTCTTTATGCCCCTAGACCTTTCTTTGCCCTCTGCCTAATAAGATGCCACATATCCTCTGTTATGGAAAAAGTTAACAGGGAGAACTGGAGGACACCATTAGGAACAATAACAAAGAATGTAAAATGTTACTGACATCCTCCAGCCCACAATTAGAGACCAATCTGTGCACAATCAGTAATACAGCATAGACCCAGAGCAGGGGGAAGTTACTGAACAGTTTCCAGAATCTATTAATCAGCGTGTCCACTGGCTAAATTTGATGAGGGATTCTGGGAACTGTACTTTGTTGTTGCTCTTTTAACCACACCTTCCTCCTTCCATAACCAGTGTCTGTCCCATCCTTCCCACACCAGATGCCCTCTAGATGTTTTCAGTATTGACTCCCATCAGATTAAGCCAACATGGTCAATAATCAGGAATGCTACAAGTTGAAATCCAAAAAAAAACCCATTGCAATCAATGTTTGATAGTTAATAACTATATTTCAAAGTATTTATTTTTTGTTGCTATTTGCTTAAGTTGATCGTGATGACCCTAGGAATAAAAAAACCTTCCAAGCTCTGGTTATCAACAACCTTGTTCAGGTCTTGCAAGCTCATGGGCCTTGGCTTCCTTGATTGAGTCAATCCACTTGTCGTATGGTCTTTCTTTCCCATTGCCTTCCATTTTACCAAGCATTATTGTCTTTTCCAATGACTCATGTGGTCTTATAATATGGACTTCTGGAAGAAATGGTGGCTCACTAGTTGCCTCCTGCAAGTATGCTGCTGCACGAGAGACATGCTATGTGGCAATCACTAGTCACAATTGTCTGAGACTGGTGTAAATTGTCCCCTAGATTAAGGAGGGCTCAGAGGATTATCTATGAATGTCCAAGGGTCCCCTCCTTGTGATCAGACCACCACATCAGTGGAAAATAACCACAGGTGGAGGACAGAGGGATCAAAGCCACCAGCATGCCCCATCAAGCAAGAAGCCCGTCTATAAAGAGCAAAAAGAACCATGAAATCTCTTTCTTAAAAAAGGGAAATAAACTTTTGGAGTCAGCTTAAGAGAGGAGTTCTGACTACGATCATGAGATCTTTAGTTCTAGCAAAAAGATGAAGGTAACTTGGATAAAGGCACTTATATTGGAATGGTATGGGATGTGAGAAAGGCCTTTAAATGCCCTTGTAACAGCAATGAGATTTTTGAAGCAATTAAAAGATTAAGACTAACAAAGCACCTAGTCCGGATGGTTTATCAGCTAGCTATTATATACGTTTTAAGAACAGCTTTTCTTACTTCCACAGAATACATTGAACTTGATTCTCTGGACCATGATAATACCAGAGACATAGAAAGAGGTAACAAGAGGCAACAATAGTTTTAATTCCGAAAGAAGGTCAGGACTTGAGAATGACAAAGCATTATAGGCCTGTTTCATTATTGAACAATATTATAAGATTTTTACAACAATTTTAGCAGAAAGATTGAAGAAGATTTTACCCACAGAGATCAATCTCAATTTTTACAAAAAAGACAATTATGTGACAACATTAGATACGTGTTAAATATCTTGGGATGTTTAGAAAATTATAATGAGAAACAGGTAGCACTTATATCTCTACATGTAGAAAAAGCTGTTGATAACTTGAACTGGGATTTTCTGTTTAGAGTTTTAGAAAAGATGGGTTTCATCAATGATTTAATTCCTTGGATCAAGGTGATTTACTATATACTGAAGGCACAGATTCTGGTTAAAGATGAATTAACCAAACCATATGATATACAATAAGGATCAAGACAAAGATGTCCACTCTCCCTTTCATTGTTTATTTAGCCCTTGAAGTTCTGAATAAGACAATAAGATACAGCAAAAGAATTAAAGACATAAGAATAAAAAAGGAAGTATATAAGTTAAGAACATTTGCAGACAATTTAGTGACTGTGTTAGAAAAACTCTGGAGACTGTAGAAGTATTGTTGGAGACACTAAAAGAATTTGGACAGTCGGCTGGATTTAAAATAAGCAAAAGATGATGATTTTAGCAAAAAAATTGAGAAAAGAAGATCAAACATAATTGATGGATTGGTCAGGTTTTAAAATTGAGAAAAAGGTGAAATATTTAAGTATTTTTATGATAAATTAAATATGCATTGTATGCTATAGAATAATAACCATGTTAAGATACGGAACTGCATTAATATGGATTTACAAAGATAGATGCAAATTTAATTATCATTGTTGGGGAGAATTTCTGTAATAAAAATGTATGTTTTGCTGAGAATGTTCTTGTTCCAGACAATACCAATTTTGACTAATGATGTGCTATTTAAACCACGGCAGAGAGATTTGCCAAAATTTACATGGCAAGGGAAGAAACTGAGAGTCAAAGACAAAATTCTCCAAAAAGCAAAATGAAGAGAGGGGCTGGGATTACCAGATTTGAAACTGTATTTTTCTGCATGCTGTTTGGTTTGGTTGAAAGACTGGACTCTGCTGGCTAATAAGGGATTGCTGAATTTAGAAGGCATGAACTGAAGTTTCGGTGGCATGGTTATTTCAGGTGTGATAAAGCTAAAGTGAATGCAGATTTTAATTATCACTGTGTGAGATGTGTCTTGTTAAGAATATGGAATAGACACAAACCAAAATTATGGCCTAAGATGCTTTTGTGGACCTCACTGCAGAAAGCTTTTTATAGGAAGGAGACAATAGTAAAGTGGGCAACTTACTAAGATTTTTTGGAATTTGAACAATACAGAATTAAATTAAATGAAGAACTACATATAGAGGGTTACAGTTTTCAATAGTATTCTTACAGACAAATATTTGAAAGGTTTAAAGGACAAAGGCATATAGGATTTCAAGTTGAATAAATTAGAATTTGGGAAGCAATTGTATGTAGATAATGAACATTTGAATGGTAAGATGTATAGACTTTTGTTAAAAATAGAGATGGAAGAAGAACAGGTTAAAAACTGTATGATAAAGTGGACACAAAATTTTAGATATAATACACAGTTGCAGTAATGGGCGAAAATGTGGTTGAAGAGAAAGAAACTTACATTATGTTATGATCTTAAAAATTTTTACAAGATGATGTATCATTGGTATTTGACACCAGAAAAATTGGCCAAAATGCATAAAGGTGTTTCTTATGCTTGTTAGAAATGTGAACAACAGATGGGATCTTTTTATCATATGTGCTGGACTTGTGGGATGGACAAAAAAATTCTGGAATCAAATATACAGTATGATGCAAAAAAAAAAAAGGTTCGTGTTCAATTGAATCCCGATCTGTACCTGCTGGAACTGGTGGATGATGGAAAATTATTATGATATATGATACCACAGCAAGTTTACTGTATGCGCAGAAGTGGAAAAATACAGCAATACCAATGAGTAAGGACTTGCTGCTGAAATTGATGGTTTTAGTTGAAACAGACAAATTAACAATAGTGATCACAGAAAAATCACTGACAACAGTTTTTAAAGACTGGGAACTTTTTTTTTTTGCAAAGAAAAGAGAACAGCATGTTAACAACAGGTTTGATAACCAGTAGATTTGATAAAACAGTAGAAATATATGAATGGTAATTATAATCAGGGAACTTATTTTATATAGTTATGTATGATCATTGTTGGGAAAGTTGGAAGTCAAACAAATTCTTTTTTCTTTATTCTTTACTATTCTTGTCTTCTTGTTACTATTTGCCTTTTTCTTTGTGTATCTTTTTTATTATATTGGAAAATGCTTAGTATACTGGCTTCTAATGAGAATTTAGGCTTGATTTGCTTTCTTGGACCCATTCACTTGCCCTTTTGGTGGTCCATGGCATCCATAGAAATCTTCTTCAGCACTGCATTTCAACTTTGTTACTGTGAGGTTTTTTTTTTCCAGCTGTGATAATGGGGCTTCCCATTATCTAGACTTAGCTAAAAGGGGGACAGTTCCCTCTTCAGGTAAACCAAGGGTTAATAAGGTGTTGGGATTAGATTACATTTTAGTATGTGGTCAGCATCATAGGTCATGTGGGTCAGCATCACAGGTCATAGGGAGAGAACTGACCAATCAAAAAGGAAAGAAGTGAGCATCTTCAGGATGCTTCCAGATGCTCCCAAGGAGAAGTTATAAAACTTCTTGGAGGCCATGTGGCCGAGAGAGATAACAAAGGGATAACAAAGAAGAACAACCCAGGAACCTCATGGAGGGGGGTTCTGAGCCAGTAGCAGGCTGCAGGCCTTGCCTCCTGGCCCTTCCCTTTAGAACATCTAAGCCTAGGAACAACTGTGAGTAATTAGACTAAAGTTATCTAGTCGCGTTAGGGACTTTTCTGTTATTTTGGAGGCTGGCTGATCTAAAGA
This sequence comes from Ctenosaura bakeri, assembly GCA_948474755.1. NCBI lineage: Eukaryota > Metazoa > Chordata > Lepidosauria > Squamata > Iguanidae > Ctenosaura > Ctenosaura bakeri. Next base: position 345,098 of record CAOLHI010000324.1, on the reverse strand, counting down.
ATGTATCTGTGCTTTTATATCTGTTCTTTTTGTAACTTCTTGTAACTAAGCGTGCCTGGGAAGAGGGAGCTTCCCATGTGTGGTAATTTGCCTTGTTTATTTGCATATCTTTAATAAATACTTTCTTTAAAAGACCCTGTTCCTCTCCTTCCCACGCCAAGCTAGGTAGACTGGGGGGAAAGGAAGATCCTTAACCTTAGGGATGTACGTGGTTGGACAGGGTCCCGCTGTACTGTCCAAGTGTCCAGATAATTCATAATTCAGTGGGTGGTGGCAGCGAAGATGAATTAACAGCTAAAATTCATAACAGGCTGAAATATACGTCCCAGCAGCACATGGGGACTTTCCAGCTTCACATACTGGAATTCTGCATTCCAGTATCACACCAGCTTTCACAACCAAGCACAGATATTGGAAATACTATGTCACGGATGATTCTGGCTGTGGTATTTAATTGTACATCTATATATTTGACTATCATATCTGGTTCCTCCACAGCTGCCCTTCCAAGTCTTAGTTTCCTTCTGATTTCTTGACCTCAAGGTCCATTTTCATTAATGTCTAACTCAAGGTATGGAATTTTTTTAAAGTACAGTGAGCCTTCCACTTTTGCAGGTGCTAAGGGTACAAAAACCCCACAAAAGTGAAGAGAGTGCAAATAAAAATAAAATAAAAATCATGAATGCTATTTTTCTTAGGTCCTCCAGCATAATTTTGTGGTCTACTTACAGCAGAAGTGTGTCACAGAGTACCTTGAGGACCTAGCAATATAGTCTGGAAGTGGACCACAGAATCACATTGGAAGACCTAGAGATTCCTAGCGAGAAGATATTTTTTCCATGGCAGAGGCAAACAGAGTAAGATTTTTTAAAATAAATTTTAAAAAACCTCTGCAAATAATCAAATCAGTGAGTGTTGAATCCGCAAATGTGGAGAGCTAATTGTACTCTGATATCTTCATTACCCATTATGAAGCTACATAAATCACCTGTAGTCATCCTCCTTCTTAACAATTAGGTATAATACTGCTATTGCACTTTCTTCCTCGACTTACATCAATATTCATCCCAAGTCTATTTTCTGCAAATAATATAGTGTTATTCATATATCTTAAAACTGTTGATATTCCTTCCCCCAATTTTCATGCCTCCTTCCTCTGAGTCTAATCTTGCTTTCCACATGATATGTTCTATATCCAAATTAACCAGATATGGTGATACAATGCAGTCTTGTCTGACATTTTTGCCAAAGGGGAACCATTCTATTTTTCCATTTTGTGTTCTGGCAGTAGCCTCTTGTTCAGAGTTTAAGACACTCAACAGGAAATCAGATGTTTGTGGCACATCCATTTCTTTTAGAACAAACCATAATTTCTCATGATTTACATCAGGGGTGGGCAAAAGTGGAGGTAAAGGGGCTCTCTTAACTCCCCCGGAGAACTTGGAGGGCACAACCACAACTCACCCTCTCCAGCTAAAAAGAAAAAACTAAAAAAAGTTTGCAATTATGATTTAGTGTACTCTTTAAGCTTTACTGTAATATTTGATACTAGCAACTTATGGTCTGTTCCACAATTTGTTCCTGGTCTTGCTTTTGCAGAGAAAATGGAAGTTCTCCATCTTCTGCTTCCATTTATATAGCTGTATTAATTGGTTTATTGTCCACCCTGTGATATCCACGCATGCAGCCATCTTTTTGGTTGCCTGAATAATGTGTTTGAAAAAAAAAAAAAAAAAGTTGGCTTAACAAAATTCTGTAAGTTGTCCTCCTGTTTCATTTCTTGATCTCAGGCTTCATTCTCCAATGATGTTTGATTCTCCTATGTTACTCAAATGGCATATGATAACCAACATGTCCTATTTGGGTATATGATCAATTTCCTCCTGGATGTCTGCATAGGATTTTTCAGTTTTCTTCCTTATCTGGCTCTGTGGTACAAGCATGGATATGGTTTACAGTTATATTGATAAGTTTTCCCTGAAATCCTATTGATATTACTCAGTTAGACTTTGTGCTGTATCCCTTAACTGCTTTTACTACATCTCACTTCACTATTAATGCCACTGTCAAGGTCAGAGACCCAGGTGGCAAACCAGCCCAGAGAAGGGAGTGGGAGAGATAGCAAAGTCCCAACGGGGGGAGTCAAAGCAAGCAATTGCTCATAGGCAGTCTATTTACCTAAGCCAGAGCGACAAGCAAAAGCTGTAGTCAAGAGTCCAAAATCCAGGAGTCTGGAGCCAAGAGGTATCAGGAGCCAGGTGCAGGAAGCAAGGAACAGGCAAAGAGAGGACTTATAGAAAGTTTGCCACAAACAAAGGAAGGCTTTCAGGCAGGCAGTTATATAGCTCAGGAACAGGTGTGGCCAGTCACTGCTTCTTGAACTTAATCAAGGAAGCCTCCCTTTGCTCAGCTCTCTTGAGTCTCCACCTTGTTTGTGGGCTGATTGACATAGGCTCCAAGCATCTTCAGAATCGGATCCCTGTTGCCCTAAAGGAGCAGGCAGAGGAACATCTGAGCCTACTTGGTCCATGGCAGCAGGGGGAGCTCTTGAGCTGCAGGACTCATCTCCAGCCAGAGCAACAGGGACCAACAGCTGCTGCTTGTCATCTCCACCCTGAGCAACAGGGCCCAACAGCTGCTGCTCGTCATCAGCAGCTCTGACAGGGGCTTCAGTTATCAAAGCCACTCTTCTTAGATTTTTATTTGCAAAGTAAAACACTGTGTAATTATTTGACTGAAAATGATCTATTCCTGTCCACTTTAGTTCACTCACACCAAGTATGGCTATGCCTATGTGTTACATTTCTTGATTTATGATTTCTGGCTTTCCCTGACTCATACTTCTCACATTCCATGTTCCTATCACATTCATTGTACAGTGTCAAGATTGTCCTTTCACCTATGAATATGTCAGCAGCTGAATGTCCTTTCAGTTTAAGTGTCATTAGGCCCAGCACTACTTGTATTTGTCCTTCCACGTGAGCTGGTTGAGCGCCATCCAGGCTACAATTTTAATCTTCCAGCACTACTCCTTGCTTCATTTTGGATTGTCCCATCATCCTAGGGTTTTTGAGATAAAAGGTTTTCAGGAGTAGTTTATCATTGCCTTCTTCTTCTACTAACAAGAGCTAGCTACTGTCTGAGAGCATCTCTGAGAAATTCTCTGCCACTGTCACTCTCACTACTGTTTCTGCTCAGTAGCTTTTTAGCACATTTCACATGGCTCCTTAGCAAAAGCATGTATGACCTGGGAGATGCTATCAGTAGCTACCATTATTACAATCTCTTATCTCACTGGAGCACATAAACCCATCACCATGGAAAGGTAGTGGTCAGGTTTGCTAGCAAGTACATAAGTAAGTAAATTTCAAGGTATACACAGTTTTCCCCACCGTGTATGGCTTGATTGTTTACATCCTCAATTTTGCAAGCAAATTTGTCTACACCCCCCCACCCAACGTTAATATTATTTATTTAGCTTCATTTGCTAGGCACAAAACAAGAGGGTTAGAAAGAAAACAGATCAAAGACTATTTTAAAAAAATATTATAAAAACCATCAGTGTTCACATTTTTCTACAGATTGCAGTATCACAGGCCCGGAGATGCCTGGAAGGCACAAGTGGCCTCTTTCTAGCAGATTGGACAAATTTGTTCTTGTCTTTGCAGAGAGAACTGCTCCCCGAACCAGCTCTGACTCCAGGGGGGTAAACTACGGCTTGCTACATCAGGCATGTACTGAATCAAATTAATGGCAATGTCACCCAGAAGGGAAATCTGGGGAATAGCAGAAGGGAAAAACACACAAATATCTTTCCCATTTATTCATTTCTAAAGCAACAAACAGGGACACATATAAAGTATTTACATTTTTTCCTCTCATTCCTCTAAGGAGCTCAGGGAGAATGCACTGGGCTCCCCTGAACCTACTTTATTTTCACAACAACCACATGAGGTAAGATAAACTGTGTGACACTGACTGGCCAAAGATTGTTTTGTGGGCTTCATGGTGGACCGGATATTTGAGGCTGGGTTTCCCAAGCTCTAGCCAAAACTCTCTAACCCAAGTTGTTGGACAATGTCTGAGGAATATTTGTGCCCTCTTCTTGATCCTGGTGGGGCAACCACTGAAAGGATTCCTACTTGGAATGGCAAATTACACTAACAGAAATGTTATGGGAGGGGATTTACCATTTAAACACTTTCTCCCACAAGATGTCATTAATTTATAAACAAAACATGCACTGACATCCAACACAACCATTAACTGTCAGACTCTGCAACATCAGTATGGGTACAATATAGTCTACATATTTGCATATCAACAGGAATATCATATTGTTTCCCTCAGCAGGTAATTCCAAACATTGATAAAAGCATTTTCAAGACATAACAAGCATCTCCAAAATCTCTACTCTGCAAAATTAACAGAGATTCAGATTATACTGCTGTAATCAAGAAAGGGTGAAATAACAAGGGGTAGGGTTTTTTATGTGGACATGCCATATGGAATCAAAACAAATGTTTGGGTTCAGATTTATTTAATTCTCACTGTAATCCATGTGCACCAAATTCCAGTTGACATGTCTTAGGGTTCTAGTAAAATAAACGCAGGAACACATCTCATAAAACTGATGTCCACCCAACTCTTGTTGTTTTTGTCATAAAAAAAGACAATGGAAAGCAAGAGGAAAAAAAGGCTGTAATTGCAAACCTCGTATTTGGAACATAGCTACTAGAAGACAGCTGCTAGACCTCAAAAGTCATAGCAGCAATGAAGTATCCACAACTTTTATCAACAGTTTTTTCCAACTGCTTAAATGGGCACAGCATAGGGAGTACAAGAGCAGAGAACATCCCCAGGATGTGCAGGTATCAGCTCTTCTGCATGTTGGCCTAGTTCCTTCCTCCCTTTAAAGCAGATACAATACGTAATGCAGATCAGCTGCAGTATCTTAATGAAGTTTTAACAACCCTTTTCTATGTGCAGCTTGTTCTTCAAAATATGACAGAAAAGGCAATTTTGAATCTAGGAAAGTTTCCCAAACTTCTTATATGATACACACATATTCTGATTAAAAACCAGAAGAAGATTTCAGTCTTGTAAGAATGCTTTGTCCTCATAGGAACACCACACACTGTTGAATGAAGTCCTGACCTAGGTTTGCTTCTTTGGCAAAGATAACAGTTATACCAGTGGCTTGTGCCAATAATCTTTTTGTGGCCCTGTATCAGCAGCATCCAGTTTCAGAGAAGGAGCAGAATGTGCAGTTTGAAGGAGAAGCCAATTGGAAAGATATGAGATTGGAAGAATCTACCTTCCAAAGCTGCAGCAGACAGTCCATTTGGGTCTTTGGAACTCAGAAGTGCTTTTAATTTTATAAAGATTTCCTGTGGCACACTAACTGTTACCTCCTGGCATATACACCTGAAATTATTACAGCAGATCACAGGTGCTCTTGGCCCTTCAGATGTTTGGGATTTCAGCTCTGAGAAGCACAGCTGGCATGGCTAGCATAGTAATGGATTATGCAAGTAGAAGTCCAAAGCATGTGGAAGGCCAGGGCTTCCTCACTCCTGTACTAGAAGAGAGGCAATTCTATTATCTTTGTGGCATTAGCATCACTACAGTGGTGATTCTGGATTCATTAATGTAAACCAGGGGATACTGGATTCATTAATGCAAAGGTGGGAGCCTAGGGGCTGCATTAGCCCCCTAGGAGAGATGGGGGTCATATCCCACCACAACCCCATAATGTAAAAAAAACCCTTTTTTTGTGTCCCAAATGCTTCCCAAAGTCCTCTTTTTTTCCCTGTTCTGAAGGAGTGACATCCTTGCAGACTGTCGTATCTCAATGGAAACTTTGATGAAGCAGGAAGGATTCACTTACCCTTGAAACTTTTGGAGAGATCATGCATATTCTTGCTGAAAACACCGTGTTATTTTTGAAAATGATGGGTGCCCAAAGAGATCCAAAAAAGCCAGAAGGGAATAATGTTTTGTATATGCAAATGAGTATAAGTGGCTTCATATCAGCATAACTTGCAGAAAAATGTATATTATCTTGCATATTATTTCCCACCCAAAATCCACTAGCATGAAAAAAAAAATCCAGAAAGAGTACTCTGAACATCAAAGTGGTCAAGCACTGACTTGCTGTAAGCACATGCAGGATGGACTATATTTTGTTCATATATCAGTAGTAGTAGCAATTTTTGCTCAGCATTTCCCAAACCAGAGGCATACTGCACAACTTCCAAGGGTCTACAGCCCCCTCCCTCTTGCTCTCTTTTCATCACTACGCAAAGACATTCCTATTTAAAAAGGCCTTCAGCCTTTCACTAACTAGAAGGAAGTGCATTGGGTGAGCTGTTTTTCAAAATATGTAACATGCTTAATTCTATGTGTAACATGGATTTTTAATTGTTTTAAATACACATGTTAATTTGATTTATTGTTTTTAATGTATTTTAAACTGTTGTACCACATGCTGTTTTACTGTAAGCCATTTTGGTGCTCACTTGAGAGAAAGGCAGGATATAAATCAAATAAATAAACAGGGCCAATTTTGCCTTCTTCCAGACTTTGGAGGGCCACTCACCTTCTCAACATCCCATTTTTTCTCTCTCACACTCCAAATCATGTCCCCTGAAAGGCTTTTGCATTTAAACACATTTTCCTTATCCCACGCTTGTTTTAGGCCTTAACATTTTCTCCTAGAAACAAGAGGTGCATGAGATGTTTATCTGTGTGTGCTTAGTTCTATGGGTAACAAGGATTTTTAATTGTTTAAAATAAATCTGTCAATTGGATTGATTGTTTTAATGTATTTTAAACTTTTACATATACACACACACACAGATATATATATATATATATATATATATATATAGAGAGAGAGAGAGAGAGAGAGAGAGACTATAATATATATAACATACAGAATAATAAAATATATCTGCCTACTGAATAAGACAATAGGATACGTAGACGTTGCAAGCACCACCTCTCCTACATCCTAATGGTGTCACCATTCTTTCATGTTCTCTTAGGCAAGAGCTGCCATTCATTCACTCCTATGGGTCACTGCAATTTCTTCTTGCAGTTGGGTCAAAACCTAAGAGACCTGAATGACAAGACCCTGCAAAAGGTGCCACATATCTCTCTGGATGCATTAATCCAAAACCAAGTATGTTGGTAGAGTGAAGAATGTACTATTTGATATTCAGGCATACCATTTTTAAGGGTACAGACATATACCATACTTGTCTCTCAAAAATGCAATAGTATTTTGAACTGTGGAATGGGCCAGGAAGGTCATGAGGTCAGTGGAGCAAATTTAGTGCAAATTTTAAAGGAGCTATCCCAGTTGTTCCATCCATTCTGGGGGGTACGATTCAGCACGTTGGATAGCTCCCTCCAACCTTAGACTCAAACCCTAATTGCATTCACCAACATTAGAGCCAACAGCCTCCTTTACATGAGTTCCTTTCTCTCTTCCCAGATAAATCAGACAATACTATGCTACCCCAAGGAAGTAAGCGTCTAGGGAAAGCATGACAATCTTGCACAAACCACCATGAGATCTGAAGATATAAGCTGGGACAGAAACATTTTAATAAGTAAATATGCACACTGATCATCTGAATTGACCTTGATCTACTTTTCAGGGTAGGCTTCTAAACAGAAATACTGGCTCCAATGTGCTCAGCAGTGGCAGATCTGATCCCATTGCATTTAGAGACTCACTCAAGAATAGAAGCATCTTTCCCACTAAAAATTATCGAGTGCCGAGTGTTAAATTAGAAAAGCTAGACAGACTGCATTTGTGCTAGTACTGTGGATAGGCAGTCTTTTATTTTGCACCTGGGTTCTGCAGAAAAATGAGACTCTCCTGTCTCCTGCCCCATGTTTCATGCCTTTGAGGTCATCTATGTCCTGATGGCATGCCTTCCCATACCCTGTACTAATGTGTGTACATATAGGACTGTGTATGTGTACATTGCTTCATTCACCTGTCCACTCTGGATAACAACTGTACTAGACCAGAACTTGTAACAGTTACTTTTTTCGACTTCCAGAAATGCCTCAACCAGTTCAGCCACTGTACATTCTGTCCAGAGGATACTGAGATTTTTCAGTACAAACAGAGTACTGCTCCAAGCTTTTTTTCCTAGTCCATGAAAACATATGTCACAACAGATGTGTTAGTCTATAAGGTTCATATAGTCTGGGAAGGTACAACACTTAACTTTGGGAAAACATTGGATATATTCAATAGATTAAAAAAAAGGGTGTGAGTTTGGCTCTTAGACCATTCCCTTCTCTCATTTCTAGATTTCAGTCAAAACAAAGTTAACCTTGTGGCTTATTTTTCAGGCAGGCCAGAGTTCCTTAGTCTATCCCCTCTTCTCCTGTCCCGTCCTGTCCTGTCCTCCCTCTCCCTTCCTCCTGACCGCAATTTCTTGTTAGTGATATTCCAATGCAGCAGCTGTAGGATGTATTTTTAGCTGTTAATTTAGACACTCAATTAAAAGGATTTGCCTTAACAAGAATGGTGAAGTCTTTGGAGACCTGGATAGAATGACATGATCTTGGTTGTAAAGAGGGAAAGAGCTTGCTGGGTGAGAAGATTTCCAGTTAGGGGAAGGATGGCCCAGAACATCCTATTCTCTGTATTTTGCAAGTTAGGATGACAGGTGTTTAGGAGAAGAACTAGGCCAGGTGCAAGTGCAACACAAATGTCTGGGCTGGTAGTCACTTCTATCTTTCTTTGCCTGGCAACAGAAACATGAAAAGCTACCAAATATCTCATTTCTGATTCTCTTAGCTTGAAACCTAACTTCTCTGTTCTCAAATACAAATCCCTATGTTTCATCTATAACAAAACTATAGAATGCAGAGAAAGGGGCACTGGAAAGGCTAATGAAGCCATTTCTACTCCATTCTCTTCCCTTTACTCAAATTCTTCACTGGCATTTAGGGTCTGTAAAAGAATAAAAAACTAAGGAGTATCCAACAGAACCCAAAAATGAAACAAGGGATATCTTTCAAGTTGCTCAAAGATAATTGTTTATTGGTACAAAGGACAATAAATTTTTATTTATCTGAAGTTTGATTCTCAGTAGCCCATTGATGGCAAGTTTTTCTAACAATAAACAACCATCACTGAGCATTTTACAGCATCTGTAGCAATGCACTGCCAATCATGAGTTCACTCCATTTCCCACAGCATTCTCCTATCTCTGCTTTGTAAGAATGGAAGACCTGCTTACCAGATCATGCCGCTGTGCCTACAATTCTGTCTCAAGGATTAGTAGGGCTATCTGATCAGAATCGTGGGGACCTGACATTTTAGGGCCAAACTCTAAGACCCAGGTTGCTTGTGAAGAGATTGTTTGTGAAGGGAAACAGGTCCTGGTGAAGTTACGAGGATAATGTTAGAAGAAACAGCTCTTGAGTATCCCATTAAGGATTAAGATACATCAAGCATCAACTACAGTTGTATGAAACATGCTATTTAAATAGAACCCCCCCCCACACACAAAGTCTAACAAATGAGGAAAATATACATACATACATCTTTCAAAGCAGTGCTCTTGCCTGAGATTCTTCCCTTACCCTGAAAACTGGAGATAAGGAACCAGGCCCTGAGAACTGGCAACCTTAGGAGCCAGGTAGATGCTTCTGGGAAGCCCAAACATAGGGCGAGACCAACTATGCTTATATTTAGATATTTAGAAAAACAGGCTAGCCATACCCATATGGTAGTCATTTTGTTGTTGTACACATTTTTTAAAAAAAATCTAAATGTGTTCACAAGCCCCAAAAAGTTTCATGTCTCAAGTTATAAGCTAGACATTGTAAAAAAAGAAATGGAATGCATAAATATTGCAATACTCAGGGTGAGCAAGCTACAGTGCACAGGAATGGGACAAACTGAGTCATATAATTTCATTTACTCAGGAAATGAAAATCTAAGAGGAAATTGGGTGGCATTAATAGTGAGAAGAGACTTAGCAAAAACAATGAAAGGACATAATGTAAAATCTTATCAAATAATATTAATAAGATTTCAGAGAAAACCCATCAGTATTACCATAATCTAAGTTTATGCTCATACTACAGAGGCAGAAGAAGAAATTGAGAGATCTCATACACTGGAGCCCAGGAGGAAATTGATCATATATCAAAACAGGACATATTGGTGACTGGAACAGAATAGCAGGAAACAGAGTAGAACTAAACATTGTAAGGAAATTTGCCATAGGATCAAGAAATGAAACAGGATAGCAATTGATTGATTTTTGTGAAGCCAACAGTTTTTTCATTACAAACACATTCTTCAGACCACCAAAGAGGAGACTGTATACATGGATATCATCTGATAGCCAACACAGAAATCAGACTACATAATTAGAAGCAGAAGATGGAGAAGCCCCATTCTTTCTGCAAAAACAAGACCAGGAGAAGATTATAGCACAGGCCATGAACTACCAATAGCAAAATTAGAATAACGCTAAAGCTATAGAAGAACACTAAATCATTGTACAAAAATACAACCTGGAGAACATCACTTTAGAATGTAAAGATAATGTTTTTTAAAAATTGCACTATTAGGCCCAACTGACTGGGAGCCAGAACTCTGGACTGAAACCAGGGGCACTGCAAGGGAAGAATGCAAAGACAACTTCTCTTGCTAAAAGGAAAGAATAGCTTCACTGGATGACAGATGAAATTCTTCAAATAGTTAAGGATAGGTGGAAATCAAAAGTAAAAAGGAACAGAAATAGAGTCAGAACCCAGAACACAACTATTCAGTGAATTGTATGCAAGGCTGAAGGGAACTACTATTACAATTGATGCAGAGAAATAGAAGACAACAACAAAAATGGTAGAATGATACCTTTTCCACAAGATCTGAGAATTTAAAAGGAAATTTAAACCAAGAGTGGAGATATTCTATGGACAGCAGGGGAACACATTACATGATCAAAAAGAAATAAAAATATAATGGAAATAATACACTGAAGAACTACATAAAAGAGATGAAAGAATGACAGATTCATTCAAGGAGGAATCATTTGAAGATGAATCCACAAGTGAAGTGGAACCTGCACTCAATACAATGCATTTAGGAGAAATAAATCACTAGCATCAGATGGCATACCAACAGAACCGCTTTGAGCAACAAATAAGGAATCCACTCAAATTCTAACTAAAATCTGTCAACAAACAATAGAATGACCAATGGATTGGAAACATTCAATATACATTTCAATTCCCAAGAAAGGGGATGGCAGAGATTGCAGTAACCACTGGACCACTGCATTAATCTCCTTTGCGAGCAAAGTGATGCTCAAAATTCTGCAAGAGGCACAAGGGATTATATTGCAAATATATGGTGGATAATTCCACACACCAAAAAATTTCAGAAAAAAATCAGCCTGTGCTTTATAGATTATAACAAAGTCTGTGATTGTGTAGATCATGAAAAACTATGGATCCCTCTAAGAGAAATGGTGTAGCACAACATTTGATTATCCCACTGTATAATTTGTACTCAGGAGAAGAGGTCACCATTAGAACAGAATATGGAGAATCAAAGTGGTTCCCAACTGGCAAGGGAAGCAAGGTTGTATTTTATCACCCTATCTGTTCAACTTATATGTTGAAGGTATCATACACAAAACTGGATTAGACTCTGAGGAAGAAGGTGTGAAAACTGGAGAAAGGAACAGCAATAATTTAACATAAACGGACAACACCATGTTGCTAGCAGACAATAGCAAAGACTTGGAACAACTAGTGAAGAAAGACAAGGAAGAAAGTGCAAAAGCAGGTTTACAGCTGAACATTAAGAAAGCAAAAATAAGGACCACAAATGATTTACACAACACTGAAAGAAGACAGTGAAAGATAGTTAAGGATTTTCCATACCTTGGCTCAATCATTAATCAAAATGGGGACTGTAGTCAAGATATCAGAAGAAGATTAGGCCTTGGAAGGGCAGCTATGAAGGAACTAGACAAAATCCTCAAATGTAAAGATATATAATTGAATGCCAGACAGGATTCTTCATGCCACTCTATTTCCAATTTCTATATATGGTTATAAAAACCATACAGCAAAGAAAATTGATAAGAAGAGAATCAAGTCATTTGACAGGTGGTGCTGGAGGAGAGTTCTGCAGGTACCTGGACTGCCAAAAAGGCAAATAAATGGGTATAGAGCAATTCCCTAGAAGCCAAAATGACTAAAATGAGACTGTTGTACTTTGACTATATCATGCGAAGATATGACTCACTACAAAAGACAATTATGATTGGTAAAGTAGATGGCAGTAGGAAAAAAGGAAGACCCCATTACAGGTGGATAAACTCAATCAAGAAAGCCATGGCCCTGAGTCTGCAAGATCTGAGCAGGGTTGTTGATGACAGGATGATCTGGATGTCTCTCATTTATAGGGTTGCCATAAGTTGAAGTCCACTTGATGCCAGTTAACAACAACGACTTAGTTCCAGCATGTTGTAGTAGTTTGAGTGTTGGATTAGGATTGTAAGAGACGAGGATGTGAACCCCATTCAGCCATGGAAACCGACTGGATGACCTTGGACAAGTCCTACTTTCTCAGCCTCAGAGAAAGGCAATGGCAAACCCCTCTGAACAAATCTTGCTAAGAAAATCATATAATAGATTTGCCTCAGAGTTGCCATCAATTGGAAACGACTTGAAAGCACACAGAAACAACAAGAGATACTTATGATTCTCTAGTCCAACAAGAGATACTTATGATTCTCTCTAGGATTACAGCTCTCTGGAAGAAAATTCTAAATTACAAATTCCAGGATTCCTTGGATGAAGCCATGGTGGTTAAAGTAGTATCAAAGTACTACAATTACATAATGTAGATACACTGCTAAGGTGCTCCCCGGGCATCATCTAGTGTATGGACAAACCTAGCCCAAAAGCCTTGTTGTGTTAGCCCAAACCCTGCTCTTTCTCCCAGTTTCCTCAATTTCCTTTGGCAATAAATTCTTTCGAGCCAGGACTGACTGGCATGTTCCAAAATGAATGGGGAATGGAATGGCAGTGAAATCAAGACCAGACTAAGGCCAAATTAACAGGAGCCATGTGGGATTTGTAAGATTAATTGGAAAAGAAGATTTAGCTCAGGGGCTGAGAGATTTCCCAGCTCTGGAGTATACACCAGCAAAATTTAGGCCACATGGCACAAGTAAGTGACAATTTATGTCTGCTGATATCTCTGCACTAACACATAGGAGAGTATGGCATTCTCCTCACTCAAAATCCTGGCCCTTTCCCAGAATCTTGTAGAGGAGGTAACTGGTAGCTCTGTTCTCCATTACAGGCAACAAGATTTATTCATCTGTTGAGCGAGTTGCTACACTGGCAGGAGAGAGTTTTATAACCTCAGGGAAACTAAGAAAGCTGGCCTGAGAGAGCTGGGATCAGAACAGAAATCCTCTCCTACTTTTTCCCAATCATATTAGACCATCCCAAAATGCTAGAAAACTTTTTTTGTTTCCTGCATTTTTACACTGAGGGCCTTTCTGCCCTATACTGTTATAGTGCTATTATTCCACTTTCATCATCCTGTGGAATTCTGGGAATTGCAGTTTACTGTGGCCAATGAGCTCTCTGGTTGAGAATTCTAAATGCAAACCCAGGATTTTGATTCCATAGGATTTTGAAAGTGGAATAACAGCACTATAACAGTGTAGGGTGGAAATGGCCTAAGATGGCTACCTCAGTTATTTGTGGTTTAGAACTGTTGCACCTGGTAGAAGATGAATCCAGAAATTTTGCACAGAAGGTATGGTGTGAATTTACCAGTTCCAAGCAATACTTTTGCTGTTGAAAACATCTCAGTCAGATGAAGGAAATGGAAGACAACACTGGATGAGCATCTTTACACCTAAAAGAAACACTACCTTGGGACCACAGCTATACCTATGGGGCAAGCCACGTGTTACACCATTCTTGTCTTCTATACATCCAATCAAGCAGATTCACCCAAGGAATATGGAGTTTTTTAGCATCAATATTACATCTGTTGCATTACACAAAAGTGTTTTTAGATCTGAAAACAAATGGAAAGCTATTCATTCACATTTTAGAGAAAGTCACTGATATTATATTCCCACATGTTTCCCCCTCTATTTGTAAACATCCTAGGTTGGCAGGTGAAATAAGGAGCAGGGCTCCTGTCCCTTTAATGATTGTGTAAAAATGGGAATTTCAGCAAGTGTGACAAACAGCATCAGCTGAAATGTCTTCTTTGTCATAACCACTGAAGGCACAGAATCCTGCCCCCTATTTCACCCGGCAACTTGAAACCAACCTTTTCAATATTCTGCAAGATCCAACCTCCTGGTAGTGGCAGGAAACTCCAGCAATCACATACACAACTGGTACGTTTCCCCAAATTCTCCTCCCCACCAAACAGGCAACATAAAAGTTATATTTAGACTGCAGTTTAACAGAAAGATTCACTTAACAGAGACTATGCTCCACTGAATTAAACAGGATTCAACTTCTGAGTAGATATGATAGTACTGCATTAGATACCTATGCATTCTCACTGCACAACTGAAGAATATAGACAAATTTGGAGTATAGGAATCTTGAAGCTTCTGAATATATTCTTTAGCACTTTTCTGTTTATTTTCCTCCCTGGATGTCTCTGCAATAGTATAATTCTACCTTCTAGTCAATATTAAAATGAACTTCAGAGGGTCAAAATATCCAGGTGCAATATGGACACAAAACTCTGCTCCCATTTAGATATTAAAGAATGATTGTTTTTAATTTGAAATTGGATCAGTTCTTGCTAGGCAGCACAGCTGCAAGACCTAATCTGTTAAAATATTTTAATCACTACATCCCCACCTCATCCTCCTCCACCCCTTTCAAAGCAAATTTTACAAGAGAGAAAGTGTATGTGTGTGCAAGCACGCATGTATGTATGCATGTCTGAGCACTCAAGAGAAAGAAATCTAATTAGCATGTTTATCTGCCATAAAACAGAGACCCATATTTATGTGAAGTGACTGGCAACTATTCAAGATTGGGCAAACAAATTAATTTGATTTTAATAAGCATGAAACACTGGTAAAATTAAAACGATTTCTGCTTCTTCATCTTCATCCTCCCCTGAGCTCTCCTTGCTTTGGCTTGGCAACTGTGTATGCCATGGACCAGCTGAGAGTGGGGGAGGAGAGAGAGATTTGTTTTAAAGAGGAACTTCAATAACAGAGATGCCCATTATGCTAATTTGAGATGTGGTTCTCATTATAGGGCTTAGTATTTAACGATCATGAGTCTGTCATTTAAAAAGAAGGTCTCATTCCTGAAGAGTCGCTTTATGGTTAGTAATTCTATCTTTGCAACTAGTGAAAGTTCCTGGGCTTGGCATGTATGTATCTCTATGAATATCGCTAATGATCAACTACCAGTATGTTACCTGTGTGCTTTTTAAAAAAGCAACAACTCCACATCTAAAAACAATAGCATCATATCAACCCACAATCTTCACTTCACAGTTCCTATGACAATTATACATGCTGATTTCAAATATGTTTCAGCAGACATGTTTTCAAATTTGATACTGACTGCATTTCCTCATGCTAACTTCTTTTGAGCTCTATTGCTACCCTGCAGCTTCACAACTGGATCTAAATATACAATTGGCATCAGATCCTGCCTGATCTTGCAGCTAAGCAGGATCAGCCCTGGCTACTAGTTGGATGGGACACCACAAATGAATGAATGCTATAGACTTTATTTAAGAGGAAGGAATTGGCAAAACCATCTCTGAGTATTCATTGCATAAGAAAACCCTATGGAATTCATGAAGTCACCATAATCTATAGGTGACTTGAAGGCACATGCACTCTTTCACAACTGCTCAAGCTATTCAGTTAAACTCTGCATCTTCAAATTTTTTAGTATCAGTGGAAAGCTAGCAAAGATACCTATGAACGGGAAAGAATACTGTTCTATCTCAAAAAGTTGTCAACTAAGATGACAGAAAAATCAGACGTGAAGGTCACTGACTATATCAAAGTGCTATATAAATGCTGAAGTATTATTAATGCCACCCTTTTCTTTGGGGGCATCTAAATTAATTTAAAACTCAAATGGGCAGAAGCTGAATAAATTATGCACAAATAATGAATGCACATAGACTTTGATTGCATATTTTAATCTGATCACAAAATAAATGGATTCACTGGATTCTCTAAGCCTAAATTAAGGATTGTTTTCTACAGCACAGAATGTGTACGTGGAACAGCATACACACGTGCACACACAGAGCAGGTGAAGAGACTCACAAAAACCAGGGCATGTACTTGCCTTGCTCAGATGTTGTTGGAATGGTAATGTCTACTCTGCTCAAATTCTGACAGCGTTTGCCAGGGGCTAAACTTCTGTAGCATCAG
The DNA here is from genome assembly GCA_948474755.1 of Ctenosaura bakeri. NCBI lineage: Eukaryota > Metazoa > Chordata > Lepidosauria > Squamata > Iguanidae > Ctenosaura > Ctenosaura bakeri. The sequence goes on along the minus strand of CAOLHI010000324.1, from coordinate 328,635 downwards.
CAAAGAGGAGTATCTCTCATCAGGGACCTCTTCTTTGGCCATCCAAGTATACAGTGACAAAGAGGGTAATCTTAATGGGATTGGCTTTCACTTTGGCACCTAACCCTAACTCCTGTTAGCTGTGCAATCATGTCTCATAAGAGAACTGCTCTTGGTTGACTCCCAAGGCTGGTCAGTGAAACCCCAGGGTGACATGGTGCAGGAGAATATGGTGTCAGAAATTATTTGTGCCCATGGTTAAGGCACTCTTGGCTTTGTTGTGCAAAGATCTCAGTGGCACTTGGTGCAAGGCATGAGTTTCATAGAGAAACTCCAGCCTGATGAACTCTTTCTTCTACTTGTTGTTGCTGTTGCTGTGTGCCTTCATGTCATTTTTCACTTATGGTGACTCAAAGTACTTGCTGAAATACTACTTACATTTATTTGAATGGCTGGATTCTTCAGGTGGCACCATAGCTTTGCTCTTGAACTCGGGAGGCAAGTATTATGGAGAAAGGATGGATTTGCTTTTGTTTTTCTTGGTTCATTTGAAGGAAGAGAAGCTGATTTTTACATTTAATTTAGAAAAGAAGGAAGGACTGATTGCCATTTTCCTGGTCTGACTGGATATGAAAGATACAAGGGGCAAAGGAGTTAGGGAACTAGAAGATCAGGTGTAACTTTCCTAATTAAGCTCTTTTAAGGGTCAGATGGATAACTATATGTTATGAACAAAACTGTGAAGACTCTTTCCCCACTGCCAAAGAGTTTTGCAGATGGATTAAATCTGTATGTGAAGGTGATCCTCTCTAATTAAACCGCCTTGTAAACCCATCACACTTGTTATTTGTTATCCATCAGGATGTGCTCTCTGAAACAAAAACTAAATCTCCAAAGCATGGGTGTGAGCTCCAAGAGGAATAAAATACTGAAGGTATATTTCAGTGGGATATGCTGCACAAAACTCATTGAAATGAATGGTAGTGGTGCAAAAGATTGTTAAGGGTGTCTTCAAGCAGCTTCTGCTCATTTCTATGGGATCCTTTCAGAACGTTCTATCAGATTCTGCCCCATGAGGACACCCGAGCAATTCAAAAGAAAGTGTGTGTGCATGCCCATCCCTACAACCGTTTGAGCAGATATAATGTTAAAGATTTGTGATGTAGTATTGAGAATTTAGAATTACTGTATATTACCTCCACATTTGTAAGGAGCAGGAATGAAGAAATTGAGATAAACTCTCTTTCGCGCCTGGACCCGCACTATTGTCTCTGAGGCAGAGTTCAAAGCCTGATACTAAACAAATTGTAGTTGAACCCTAACTCTGGAGCAATCAAGAGTGATGCAGGGTGGAATGATGCCTGCTCAATATCTGAAAATTGAGAAGATGTGAATAAGCTGCTACCAGGCTCCACTTTCCTCTTAGAGTAACACTTCTCTATGGATACAACAAGAGTAGTTAACCTCACTCTCCTGCTAAACTGGAAGGAGATGGGAATTTTTTCTTGGTGTTTCCAGTAATTGCCCTTTCATTCAACAGGTTAACTTCTTTATTCTTAAGCTTTTAAAATATGCTTGTGACAGAGCCTAGGGATGCAGTTAGGAGAGCAGCCCTAGTGACAGGTGGTCATATAACCAGATTGGCTCTGTCTAAGCAAAACCCAGCCCTAGTAAGAAGGAGAGGCTGTACAGCAGAAGGCATATATACAGGGAACATGAATTGGATTCTAGCTTCCTTGAGTGAGATTCTTAGAGAGAACTTCAAGTCAGAGCCTCCAGTCAACCAAAGAGGGTTGCCTGGAAAGAGGGTTGTCTTCTCAGTGGCCTAGTGTGAGGCAGAGAAGAAACCAAACCACTTCTGAGTGGGCTAGAAAATGGGACCCTGAGTGGGGAATTACACCTTTTGTGCTAAAGGGAGCCAAAGGTTTGTGTGTGTGTGTGAAAGCTACATTCTGGAATACTGTGGTGATTTGAAGAAATTAGGTAAACAACTTTGGGGAAATGTTATTTTGTTTGAATATTCTTGGAAAACCCAGTACCCTTTTCCCTGTTTGTTATTTTAATAAAAGTTACATTCTTTTTTTATAATTTTTGCCGGAACAGAGTATTTCTTCAGTTGTACTTTTATAAGAACAAACTACCACAGGTTATCAATCCTTTTTGAATAGCCATTGGTAAGCTATACTCTTTATCCAACAAGGGGGTGGTTTTAAAGGGAAAGCAGGGTTGAGGAAGTGAAAGGGAGGGAACCAGGGTGCTATAACAGGCTTAAAGGGAAGCTGCTACTGCAGTCAGCGAGAAAAAAAAAGCAGGCCTAGTCTGTTTGACCCTCCCTCCACAATGTGTTAATCAGAATCTCTACCAGACACAACATTTGCAATGGCACATACCTGATAATCCAAAAACAATTAAAAAACAAAAACAAAAAGACATCAATAATGGACCAAGAAGAAATTAGACAAAATGGGTACATTTTGCATGAGCTGCACATTACAGCTTTTTCTTGAGGGCAGAATTTAGACTGCTGTTAGCTCAGACCAGGGAAGCTCTGAATTCTATTTCAGAAAGTAGTGTTTGGAAAAAAGTACCTGGTAGGGGTTGGAGAGGATGATACTTCCAGCTGGATAAAGAAGCATGAAATTAAATTAAGGTTCCATTTTATAATGTTTGAAAGTGAGCGTTAGAAAACAGGATCCTAAGGGGCTGAATCCCTAATGGGTCAAAGAAGAAATATCAGAAAAAGATCTGGCACTCAAATGTTTTGTTGTGGGAGGTAGGGACTACTACCTGCTATAAATAGGGGTTAGAAAGGGATGTGGCTATGAGGTGAGCAAAAAAGAGGGCACTGATTCCCCCCAAATAAGACTTTTGCCTTCCCCTGAAATTTTCCTTCAGTCCAAATTTCTGGCATTACAGTAACTTAAAACTTCAGCTGAACATACCAGAAACTGAATTTAGGCATCCAAAAAAGCACGCAGGCAATGTTACCAAGGGAATGTAAACACAACAAATATAACAGTTCAAAGTATAAACAGTTTTCAGTATCTCATTCTCTCCAATGCTAGAAATTTGGAGACTTAAAGAAAATTTCATGGGGAGATCGTTACTTGAAAGGGGCAATGCCCTCATTTGTTTTCCCTGCGGCTACAATCCTTGATGTTCAGCGGTCAAATCTGACCAACGAAGTTTTAAAAATTCAGTATGAACTGCAAAAAACCTGCCTCATTTCAAGCAATACCTTAGGATCAAGCAACACTCCACGCTACTGTTTTTACGGGAGCAGTGGAGCAAATATGAACTCAATAGTTGTATGGGGGGGGGTTTCTCTCCATTAGGTGCTCACCAAACTGATTCCCCTAGTTGCCTTACCACTCATGTGGGGGACAGGTGGATAAACGTGTGAGGTGAAAAATGGCTGGAGGTACAGTTTAATTGAAATGACCCACAGGAGACAAAGTCTTCCATATAGTTCTGTTGGCAACCTATGTTGCTGCCATCTCCGTATTCATGTTCATCTTCTCTAAATTAAAACAAAACTTTTGCTTTCTGAAGACTGTGTGTGGATCTCTAGTATTGCAAACAGTTTGGTCCTGCAAAGCTTCCATCCTCCCATATTTTGCAACTGGGTGCTGAATAGTATTCATGCTTTGTTATGACAGTGGGTCTGTTCAAACCTTGCTGCTGGAGAATGTACTGCCTTGGCCTAACTGAAAACATCATTTCAATATGTGGGCATATGCATAAATTTCTGGTGTGCTATTTTGATATACTTTTAAGGGGGTAAAAAGAAAGGGGGAGAGGGAGGGAGGCAACATCGCACTTCCCACTTGTAACAACCTGTCCAGTTCTTTTTCAAAAGCATCCACAAACTGCGTCAGCCTCCTCTCTTCCCTGGCACACCTCCTTCCTGATGCATGCTTACCATTTTTGGTGTATCTGCTGTTGAAAATCTATCTGTCTATGTAATGTATGCATGTATTTAACTGAGTAGGCAGGGAACATGCAAACAAATCTTGGTTGAACACACCCAGCCATCTACTAATACTCCTTCTTTTCTGTCAGAAGTTATTTTCCCAGCACATTTAGGATGGCAAAGAGTGACAAGCATCGTCTCACTGCCACCTTCCTTTTCTCTGATTTTCTTAAAATTGAAGATAAAGAACTGAATTTTTTTAGAGGGGGGCATGGGTCATATTTGCAGATAAAGCCTCAGCATAGATGCCCTTCTTAACCCCCATCCCATCCCAATAATTGGGCAATAGTTATAAGCACTCATATTTTTCACTGTGGCTGTGAAATTCTTTTTTCCTAGTCTCTCAGTTTGCTGCACTGGCCACTAGTGGAGAGAAAGGCAGTATGGAAGGGAGGCACAGGGCAAAGAATTTCAGCATGATGTACAGTCCCAGCGGTGTGAGTTGCCCAGCAGAGGAACATTAAGAAGAGCACAATTTCCAAGTAGCAAAAGCCTCATTCTGATCAAAATTGCCAACATCCATATCTGCAAGGCTGCCTTCCATTTCAAGGCAGTGGGTATTATCATGCTTCCATGGAGGGTGCTGACAGTGTAGAAAAGCCTTTAGAGCATGAAGCACTGGGAATAAAAATCTCCAGTACTAAGTCTCAGGGGAAACAACAGAAAATAAAATTAGCAGTCTTATACATACTCAGAAGCACAGTCCACTGAACAGAATAGCCCTTGCAACAGAAGTGGGCATTGAATGCTAACTTCACAATCCTCCTCTGTGCACACTTATTTGGGAGTAAGTTTCACACCACAGTTCATTTGGCTTCCTGAGGCAGGAATTCTTCATATCAACCATTCTGCATTCCATACTTTAGACACTAGGAATTCTTCCCCATTCATTCAAGCCTTGAATGAATTAGGACCTGCCACTTCCACATTCTCTGACTTTTCACAGATGAAAACTGGGAAACATGTGGCCAAGCAACATCAGAATATGGCAAAAATTATTAATGAGGAAACAGTTGTAGCAGTTTGCTTTTGCCTGAGTATATTGCGAAGGGCAGGATTCTGCCTCTCCTCTCACTCTTGCTGAGCTAATCGAGTACAAACTATTTTTGTATGTTGAATTCTATTTGCGGCAATTGAAGGAAGCTGTGGAAAGAGGAAAGAGGAAAGTAGGGTGACAAGAGGGTTAATCAGGACTGTCCTTGTCAAATCAGGACAGTTGGAGGGTACGCACATACCTCTACTTTAGAGGCAAAGTATTCTTTCCATGTCTTTTCTTTCTGCCTGGCTGTGGCTGCCTGGGTAATTTCATGCTGCAGCCTCAGGAAATGTTATTTCACAAACTCAAATATGAATTCAAATATTAAAACCTGAGATCATCCAAAAAACCTGAGAGAAATTTTCATACCATGGATAGCTGTTGGTGGGCTGGTTAGGTTTATTTATTTATTTTTTTTAAAAAAACCCAAACTCTGGTATTTGTACAGAGTTTTAAACATCATTCTCACATTTTTTTCCCCCTAGAAAACCTCTCAAACATCACACAGTACACAATTGAAGAACGGAATTCACAGCTACAAGTCATGATGGTGGTCATCAATTCAGATGGCTTTAAAGATGGATTAGACAATGACTTTCAGTATCAGTGGCATCATGCCCCTTTATGCCACTTCCAGGAGAACAAGTATGGGGAAGGATTATTCAGGGCCATCCCATTCTGCTGCCTGTGGCATATTGGATGGCATCTCCTCTCACATTCCACATGCTAAGAAAACAAAAAGCCAGATTATTGGGTGCAGGACAGGTCATTGCACCCCGTAAGGGAGAGGAACAGCCAGTGGGCTTCAGAGGGGCAGTCAAGGCAGTCAATCTTGCTATCCCCTCAGCTTCCTCTCACCTGAGGCAGTCACCTCATTCTGCCTAACAGTATGCTCAGCTCTGGGGCTATTGCATTTGTGGATGAAGCATCCTTGGTCAGCTGCCAGGGTCCCAGAACCTCACAGTTTCTATTTAACAGTTGTTTTTTCTAGGCTCGGTGATCAGTACCAGGCAATACACTGTCACTTAAAATTTCACACAAAGCCTCTGCTATAGCACTGTATCACAGAACGCATGTGTCTGTATGTGCCTTCAAGGTTGCCTGTCAACTTACGGTGACCTCACGAATTTCATAGGGTTTTCCTAGGCAAGGAAAACTCAGAGGTGGTTTTGCCAGTTCCTTCCTCTGAAATATAGCCTACAGCACCAGGCATTTAATGGTGATCTCCCATCCAAGTACTAACAAGAGCTGACCCTGCTTAGTTCCAGGGTCTGGTGTCTTTAGAGTATTTAGGCTTGTGCCACAGAGGAAACCTGGGACACATGTGGCCAAGCAATATCAGTGTGGTCAGGGCGACAAAAGTTATTAATGAAGAAGACAGAAGTGGGAAGAGGCAGCAGCAGTTTGAGCCTACCCGAAAGGGCAAGATTTCTCCCCTTCCTCTCCCACTGCTGAGTTAACTAAGTGCAAGCTACTTTTGCACTTTGAACACAGTCTGCACCAATGGAAATAGGCTGAGGACAAAGGGGAAAATGGGAGTAGGAGAGACATTGGGACATTTTAAAAGCAGCTAAAAAAGTGGGAGGACAGAGGATTAATCAGGCTGGTCCTTGCCAAATCAAGACAACTGGAGGATATGCTACAGCATCCAGAGGAATTAAAATGGTGGTTTATCACCTATTCTGACTGGAGCACAGCTGTTTGCAATCACTTTCATGAAAACCTGTTTGCCCGGGGGGGGGCAGGAGGGGCACTGACCTACTGAGAAGAATTTGCTAAAAGCCCCTCCAAGCTGGAGATGCATCTGTACCTATATCCTTGCAGGCTTCCAACATCCGATTCACCACTGCAGACTAGGCAACTGCTGAGCTGTTTTTTTGCTGGTTCAGTGTTCCATATGACTACTTACATTCTACTAGACATCCTGATAAATGGGGAACAAACAAAAAACTGAAGACAAGATGGTCATCTGTCCTCTCCTTGAAATGTGGGCCACAGAGGTACAAATTCTGCAGTACAGAGCAAATCAAGATACAGATGAGATGTCACTTAATGCATTACCACTTTGCACATGCAAGCCAGCCTTGGGACTTGGAGAGAGGAATTTGTAAGTATGCATATGATATTCTATTATGCAGATAGCACTTGGCCTCTGTGAGCATATGTCAGCTGATTATGTGGAGGTCAGGCCTGCTCTGATACATCAGAACTTCTAAAAAAGAGCTACACAATTTTAGAGTTCATATCCTTGTGGAAAAGAAAACACAGTCAATGACAGCCTGACCTCTATTTGCAAACATGGGAAGTTGTTCGTGACAAGGGATAAAGAGAAATGAGCACACCAGGAGCAGTCTAAGACATTTCGCTGCCTGAGGTGGAGCAGCAAAGGCTGCCTCTACTTTAGTCAAGCTGCGCACATAATTATTTTGGCACAAGAAGCAGGAAAATCCCACAAAAATGTCTCTCACATCTGGCAGCAGAAATGTAACAACAATCAATGAAATAACAAACTGAATGGTTACATAGCTAACAATTTGCCACTTCTTCAGGACACTCAAAATCTGCTGCCTAAGGCAACTGCCTCACTGCGCTTCATGGTAGAGCTGGCCATGCTGTGTGCACACACTCACATGTACACAGTTTTTCTTTTTGTGAGGTTTCAAACACTTGTGTCTGCAGGGGATCTGGTGGCTCTGGGGTATGTAGGCCCTCTCAGAATACCAGTGCATAATTCTCTGGTGGAATATATTTTCACAGGCTCAGTGATACAGTAACATGTGATCAGCTGCATGACTTTCAACACACACAACCCTCAATACACACATACATATCGAGAGAGAAAGAGAGACTGAAACTTATAGAGAATAGGTCTATCAATAGCTTCTAGCTATGTTGGAACCTCCATGTCCAGCGCACAGTTTGGAAAATTATTTTCAAGCCAAATGAGTATAATAGCATGAGGAAACCACCCCTAACTAAGCAGGAGTAGACCCAGAGTATCATCTTACCACAGATCAGCTGTGGATGGCTTTAACATGTCATTTTATTCATACTTCCTAAAAACAGCTTTTAAAAACTGGCTCTGATAAATCGCTCCTCTAAGAACCAGATGGTTATGGATAAACACCAAGCACATCATCATGCCCTGCTTTTTTTGTTCTTCATCTGGCTGATGTATGCTGAAGGCAGAGACGGATCTGTGATCTGATCCTACTAGGCAATTCTTATAATGTTACAGCTACCTTTTCAATTGGTTATCATGTACTACACAGAATAGTGAGTCCACATGGTCCTCTCAAGAGTGTTTATAATCTATACTAACTGGTTAGGAAAGAGGCAAGAACCAGAGGGTTTGGAAGGGACCAAAATTTCCAGAGTTCTTTTCACGAGGGACTAAAATAAGAAAGCTTCTTTACCAAACTGTAGCTTGGGTGTGTGTGTTGGGGCTTTGTCTCCCCATAAGAAATTTCCTCTCAGATAAAATTTTCCTTCAATATTCAAATTTCTACCACTAATTTAAAATTTCAGTTGAGTAGAAATACAGTTTAGGCATGCAAAGAAAAAGGGCAGACAAAGTTGACAGAGTGACTTTGCGGTCTCTCATACATAGGGCCACCATGAGTTGGGGCTAACTTGACGGCAGTTAACAACAACAAAACTTACCAAGGGAATGTGAATGCAGCACATATAAGTGTACCAGGTATGAATGATTTTCAGTGTCACTCTCTGCAATGTCAGAAATTTGGGGACTAAAAGAAAATTTTATAGGGGGCAGAACTATGTAGGTAAGCTCTCACTCTTCACAATCATTAATACGTCTTTTGAAGATATAAAAAAAATATACGCTAGATGTACCCATCTTCTGCTATGAAGACACAGACTGATGTGAAGGTGAATACCCTACCCAATTTTGTACCAACACTACTACAACTAATTGCATGTTTCAAAAGGTTTCCAAAATGAAGCTATGGAAATAATAATAACAGAAATAACAACAACAACAACCACAACAACATAAAAACATTCTACAGTTAAAAGTATTCAGTAGCAAAATAAAAGAATCCTCAAACATAACCTTCTTTCTCTCCCTTTACACCCATCCCCTGCCCTTTGCAGCTTGTTGTCATAAGAGATTTTGATGAAAACAGACACAGCAGAGTCAATAAAGAAACTGCAGCACTCCTGCATGAGGGGGCATGTGTTCCTCACATCCTCTAAATCAAGGAGAAATTGGGAGTTTCCCCACTGCTCCTCGTTGCAATAAGAGAATGCCATACCCAGTCATATCCCTGCAATTTCTCAGACTATCTCCCCTACACACTTTGAGCACTGGGAAACAGACTTTTGGAGCCCTTGGTGATGTCTGCTCCAGAAAGGCGGAAGATGTTTTCAGCTTGCATCACGTGGTCCCAAGCAGAGGGCTAGCTATAGCAAGCTCAGTGATCCATACTGGCGAGAGCAACTGCTGGCCATGTTCTGTCAAGTCAGCATGGAAAAGATGCTGTTTTGAAACAAAGAATGCTTCTGACAGGAATGCATTCCTTCCTGATCCCCCTAATGCAGACAGACTATGGTGACTTTTTTTTCTCAGTCAGAAACAAGAAGAAAGTCAAAAGTTATCATAGAAACATAGGAAGTGCTTTATACAGAGCCAGAGTTTATCTCTTTCAGTAGTGCTGACATAGACTGGCAGATGTTCTTTAGGGTTTCAGGCATGGGGTTTCCCCAGCCCTAATAGAAGATTGAACCCAGGCCCTTTCAAAGGCAAAGTATGAGCTTTATCAGAGTGCAATAACATTATGGAGCTCAAGAAAATCAGTGCATCCAGCACTGAAATGGCAGCTTTTATGTATGTGTGTGCGCATGTATGTATATGTGTATGTGTGTGTATATATCTGTGCGTGTATGTGTATTAGTTACTTGGCACATCTCCACTTGGAGGGGTAAAGCAGCTTAAAATCAAAATATGTGTGTGTATAAAATCAAAATATATGTGTGTATGTGTACACCCTCCCCCCACACACAGATTTTAACCTGCTTCTCCTCTCCAAATGGAGATGCCCCAATTAGCTAATGATAAGTACAAGAAGAATAACAGTAAAGACAATGGACCTTTCAGCAGTACACTGTTATAGTGCTATTTTTGCCACTTTCAACGTCCTGTGGAATTCTTGCATTTTACTGAGGCCAAAGAGCTCTCTGGCTGAGAATTCTAAATGCCCCTCCCTGAACTGCAAACTCCATGATTCCATAGAATGTTGAAAGTGGAATAACAGCACTATGATAGTGTAGTGCGGAAAGGCCCAATAATGATTATAACATGAATAATCCTTTAAAATAAGAAGAACACCAACAAAATATTAAAGCTGATAAACAGACAAGGGAAACTCATTACGAAAAAAAGATCACAGTCAACACAGTTAAAGTCAGGGTGGGGTGTGGGTGGGGAAGGCTGGGCATAGCCAATGGTGGGGGTGTAGCTATGGAGGGAGGGGTGAAATGGGGGTGTTGCCTCCCCAGATAAAAATTCTTCCTCCAGTGAAAGTTTCCTTCGGTCCACACATTTCTAGCATTGCAGTAATGTAAAAACTTCAGCTGAGCATTTGGAAATACAGCTTTGGCATCCAAGAACAGGGGCAGGCAAAATTACCATGGGGACATGAACACAGCAAATAAGAGTTCTGAGTGTCAATGATTTTCTGTGTCTCACTCTCTGAAACACTGGAAACAAGGGGGAAATTTCATGAGGGGGTATTTGGGGGCAATGCCCTAATTTCCTGCTCCCCTAAACTACACCCCTGGCCATTGCTCCTGCTGATTAGGTGATGAAACCTGCAGTCAGACACAACCTGGAGAGCATCTGCTGGGGAAGGCTGCTTCATCTAATGTATAATTCAGCATAGGGGATTCAGGACCAAAACATGTGGTAATGACTTATGCAGTTAGGTGGAGCAGACAAATTCCTTGAAGGCTGGTCTATCATCAGCCATGATAGCAAAATGCAACCTTCATATATGGAAGCACTACGGCTCAAACTACCAGATTGGGGGACAAAATGAGAGAGAAGCTGGTGCAAGACATTTAGTTTCCTTAGGTCATTCCTGGTCCACAGTCCATGTGTGTGGGGGTGGGTGGGAATCATCTCACCACCACAGAATGACCCTCCCACTTGGACCATGTGCTATTGATGCCTAAGATGAAATAGCAAAAGGTACCCTCAAGTCAATGTGCATAGTGCATAATGCTGAGCAAGTTACTGTGGGACACAAAGATAGAAAATTTGATAAGCAATTTCACTGCAAGTAAAAATACAATATTAATAAATGAGAATAACTAATATTCTTTTCGGTTGCTTTATTAATGGTAGAGATGGCTCTATTTTATTCTCAGGTTATGGGTTACATAGAGGTGTAAGTCTCTTGGCTTTTGTTGAAAACAAGATGCTGTACATCCTCCAGAATCCTCTTTCTGTGTTTCAGTATAGCTTTATGCAAATTCCACGGGTCCTTACACACTACACAATTATAGCACTGTGATTCCACTTTAACTGCCACGGCAACATCCTGGCTGAGAATTCTAAATGCCCCTCCCTAAACTGCAAATCCTTGGATTTCATGGGATGGAACTATGGCAGTTAAAGTGGAATAATAGTGCTATAATTATGTAGTGTGATTGGGCCCAGGAAAGCCATATTAATACATACACTCCCTGCACGGGGAAAATTTCACCTGGCTGCTGAATCCTATAGGATGGTGCAATATGAGGACTAGGAATTTAAATGTATGTCCAGACAGACTTAAATTAATCCAATATCCCTCCACTGATGCCCCCCTGCAACCCCCAGCTGGCTGTGGGTGATGCAAGATGTAGCTTTCAACACATTTGAAGGCCACCAAGTGGGGGAGGCTAGTTTAATAATAGCGTATCACCTCCCACGGGAATGTAGGTAACTGTGATTCTGTGAGTGAGCCATTACAACAATTAGTTTACTTATTCTGGATTCGCCCTTTTTAAAAAGACACCTGTTAACTCTTTTTGAATGTAGCACATGAGGAATTTAACACATGCTTTTTTAAAAATAGACAGTTCCAAAATTAGTGGCTATTATTAGTATTAGTATACTGGGGGTATAGTATAGTAATTGAGATAATGTCTGGCTTATTAAAAAAAGAAAAAGAAGGAAAAACTTCTAACAAGATTAGGACCACAAGGTTCTGGTATGAATGCAACATCCCCATTAGTCAGAGACTGTAATTAAAGATTGCATTCCATTGATAAGCTCTCTGGTCCCCACCCTAGGTAACAGAAAGAAGGTGGATACAACTTGGAAATTCTTGAAGCACATCTTGGGTGGTGTCCTAGGATTTAAAGGAGATTTTAGCTTCCTGATGGAGTCTACACATTGCTAATACCTTCAGCATTCACAGGAACCAGTGGACCAAAGGTCTGAATGATCTGTGCTGAAGAATACCTCTCTGTGACAGGTATATGACAAAGAATCCATCAGAAAAGGGGAGCAAGCTTAATCCTGGCCTGGGGGAAGAGGAGCACAGGAGCTAAAAAAAAATAAATAAAGAGAAGGAAGTCATTTGTCCAATTCCAGTTCCCTCTCTAGGAACCCCTGCAGCTATATCGGTCTCTGTTTTCACCAATTTGTTTTTGTAAGGATAGGAAGGCAAAGAGGAAGAGACTGCCATCATGAAAAAATGAAAGAGACACCCCTTTCCTCCCAGGGCCAACAGTAGGAGGACATAGTTCCTCTGCCAGGAAGGATTTAATCTGTAAATTATAACCTTCTGTATTTGCTACAGCTTAAAGAGGGAAAGGATGGAAAGAGAAGATGAAACACAGACATGAACACGGCAACATAGTTGTAGCAAATCAGACTAGGATTCTGTGATATATTGCTGGTGGTCCAAAAGAATGAAAATATTATGCTATAGTATCAGCTCCTATTGTTCACATACTAAGTTTGTATGCTTTAGGGGGGTTGTTTTTGTTTTGTAAAATTAAGCTAAATTCACCAGGTCAGAAATCTACCCCTTAGGGTTGCTACATCAGGAGTATTCCAAGCCTTGAGATTCCCAAGCTAAAATCTGAGATACAGGAATAACCCTTAATGCTGCAGAAACATGCACTCTGGTAATGTCATCAGATATGATTATGTATCAACAACACTTGGCCAGGGCATGTCCTTCAAATAAAAAAGAAAGTCTAAGAAAGGAAAAAATATTTCTCTCTTTGGGAATTAAGTTTTCTAAGCTCTGAATTAAATGGGGAGGAAAAAATAAAGCTTCCCCAGCTCTGTTTATAACACCTTTACAAAAGCACTGCTTTTAAGAACATGTGAAGGATTACAATAAACCTCTTCCATGAACAGAAAACACCAAATATTTTCCAGCTCTTTTTTTTTTTTTAGAGTTTTCTAAGGCCTACTTTTAATACATGGGAGTTGTGGTTCAACCAAAGAATCTTACCAGCAAAATGAATAGTTTTCAAACTCTGCTTTTAATGGGTTGTTCCCACTAACAAAAGCCCTTCACTGGCCACAGTGCGTATCAACAATACTGGGCTGGAGGAAGGCTGTGGAATATGTCGCCCTCCAGATGCTGTTAGACCACAATCCTTATCAACCTGAGACATCTGGGGGCCACACATATAAACTGCTTAATGTGGAGCTGACCATCTATTAGTACCCAGGCTACATGTATAGATGGACCAGTTGTTGCCTCAGTATGAGATTTTCTTCAAAAGCTTCATTGGGCAAGATCCTGGGTAAGCTACTCTTTGGACTGAAAAAATCTCAGAATTCCTCAGCCATGCTGTATAGTGACCAAGCTGGCCAGGGGGATATGGGAACTGTAAACCAAAAAAGACTGTTTGTTTTTTTAACACTCTGTAGATGCAAATTAAATGCAGAAAGTACAGACAATGTAGTTATTCTCCTGGTTTGGACAGCAGGAATTATTCTCTACTGTGCTGTGAAGTCATCTCTTTGGACAACATCTTTTGATGCTTGGTGGCCAGTAAATAAAATTCAAACTGGTTTTTGCTAAGGAAAAATCCCATATGCATCTAGTGACTTTGTGGAGTTTAATTCCAAAATTTCAGAGAATGCTGTAAGGTGAAAATCTGGAAGACTGGTTACTTGGGGAAAACAAATTCATATTATATTATATAATGTGTTTTTGCTCCTAAAAACGGGAAACTAGCCAAATATTGCAGGAAGGGTTCTGATTCAGTACAGAAGTAGGATGGAGAAGGATGATAGTGGTGGTATGTTAAATTCTGTCTGAAGGTCCTAAACATACAGATCAGAATTGTTATGTGCTTCCCACTTGCCCTCCTGCTGAGAACAAGAAGGAGAATAAATGTCTCCTGAGATTTTGCAGATCATGGGAAATATCTTCTTTGGACTACAACTCAGAGAATCACTGCTGGTTGATGGATCCTTAAAGATTTGAATTGAAAAAGTAACTTTTCCACGCTCTGTATGCAATGGAGCACTGATGCAGCAAGCTTTTTCAGTTCATGAAGAGAGAGAGAGACAGAAACAGATAGACAGAAGAACCAAACTGAAGGTTTCTTTCACCTTGCAAAATCACCCTGTACCTAAGACTTCTGTTCCTTAAATTTCAATTCCCTACCATCTTAACTAAAGGCGTTGCTTAACATTTCACTGCTAGTTAAGAGGCCTAAGGTGTCCAACCCATTTCTTTTTTTAAAAATCCACCACAAAGTGTTGCACACTATGCAAGGGACAAACAAGCCTTGGGCTCTCTGCAGAAATATTGCTGTAAAGCTGCTACATATGTGTGTGCATGTACTTTCAACTCACCTATCAACTTAAAGTGACTCCATGAATTTCAAAGGGTGTTCTTAGGCAATGAATACACAAAGATGGTTTTGCAAGTTCCTTCCTCTGAAATATAGCCCACAGCATCTGATATTCTTTGGTGGTCTCCCATCCAAGTATTAACTAGGGCTAACCTTATTCAGCATATACACATCATTATTTGCCCTAAGTCAGGGCTTTCAGCATACTCAAAAAAAAGTATAAGCCATCAGTACTAATTTTCTGCTAGATTAAATGGAGCAGAGACCTGGCAGTGAAAAATTTAACTGACCTTTCTTTTTACACAGCCTTTGTATTTAGTAGGCAGTAGATGATAGCTTTGGTCCTGATCCAAAGAAAGAAGATACAAACCAGATTAAATGACTTCTTTTATTAAGTCAATTTAGGTTGACATAAGGAATAAGTAAGCTTCTGAGTTTCAGTGAACTCTTCATCAGACACAATCTTCCATATACAACGGATAGCAAGCTAGGTTACAACTAATTGAGAACGTGCATTCTGCCATGGGTAATTTTAGTTTATGAATAGTCCATGGCTAACAACGCAGAGGCTTCTGACTATGCAGATAGCTCTTTATTCTGCATTGCAGATTTTGAAGGTTAAAAAAAATTACCAGAATTACTAAAGCACAGTCAATGTGCGGTTGACAAGAAACACTGCACAAAAAAAGAAAAAAAGAAAAAAGCTTATTAAGTAAGATAAACATCAAGCTAAAAATTCTGATAGAACTGAAGAGCTAGGTTATATAAGAAATCTAATATAATACTCAAAAGTGCCCCCAAAGGAGCGAAAGATAGCAATGTTGGTCATCTTGGAGAAATGGATTAGTTCATGATTAAACTTGCAAAAAGAAAAGCAAGAATCAAGACTGCTTTTACATTACAATCAAAATATGTAGACAAAGAAAGAAAGTTCTATAGAGACTTTTATCAAACTCTATTACAATGAATTTAAGAGATTTGGCCTATAAACCTATGCACATTTATCCAGGAGTAACTCTCAATGAACTCAGTGAGATTGACCTCTGAGAAGATATGCAAACAATTACATTTAATCAGCTGGCAATTCTGTGCATGCAATTACTTGAGAGTAATTCAAAATGAATTCTGGGAGGTTTACTTCTGAGCTAACTTGCATAATAGCTAGTTGGGATTCAACTGGCTTTGTAGAAAGACCCAATATTTCTATTAATCACAGAATCACAGAATCCTTCTCTCAGATCTTTCACCTAAAACATTAAGGAAACATAAAACTTGCAGGTTTTCCACTTCAAGATTATATTTAAAAATCAAATATCAATAGTGCTTTCCCTTTAAAGGAATTATTTTTCATACAGCTGAGATAATTTATGATAATCCCAAACAAATTATTAACCTTTTTGCGGTGGGGGGGATTACAGAATATGATAGTCCCTAAGACTATCAAGACACTCTATAATAAATTTGTAAATGTTATGTGCCCCTGGACACTTTGTTGTTTTAGTTGCAACAGGAAAACACAACCACACCTCTGGAATGGATAATAATAATGTTGATCATGTCTGATAAAATAGGCGGCTCTTATTTTATGAGTACTGTCCAATATATGAGCAGGAGAAGAAATGGATGACAGTTAAGGTTTATGTTTCCTGATACTTAACTAGATTGAAACAGGAAACTTTAGCATACCCCAAAATTTCAAGTACATTGAATATAGCCCTTTCCTACCTTCTCCCCATCATTACATCCCACTGTGCCCCCTAAATTCTCTTCTGCAAGCTGGGGACCTTCAGAATGGTCCAGGAGTTGGAAATGTTGCTTATTTATACTATATCAGGCTATGATGACTGAGGGATTCTGGGAGTTGTAGTCTAAAAAAATGTAACTTGTCAAATCTTTAGCATGATCTTGGCTCTCATTCTTGCCTCCCATTCTAGCTCGCTCTGCCTTATCCCAAGCCTTTCAGAGTCAGCCTCTAACCTACAGCAATCCTCTCTTGTGTTATAAAGCCTTTTGCTCACTGGTAGTGTTTGTCTGGGATAAAAATGTGAAAGCCCAGCCTGGCAGAGGGGACCCGAAACAACTCACACAACACACTAACCCACAAACCAGAGGGCAAAGTTTGCTTCCTGACTTCTTGTGGTTGTTGTTGGGATCTTTCACATTTCTGCAATATAACTCAATTAATTTGGTATATAACTATACTTTTATTTGGATATATACACAGAAATGTTTTGCTTTTCTATTTGCTGGCCTACCTAACTATGTCTAATATGAACATTTCATTTGTAGATACTGAATTTTATGTTTTCCCTTTTAATTCTTTGTTTCTTAAAAAAAAGAAAAGTATAGATAATATTAAGAAATGTGTTTTTTTCATCTAGTGACAATTCAGTATATACGTGTTTGTAACACATAAACACATACCTGCTACCTTGCTATCTTACTCAGTGAATGTTGTCACACAAGCTTGTACACTGGTGCTTGAGTACTCAGTCTGATTAAGGATGCAACCCCCCCCCACATGGCCCCTTTTCTCTAATTATTGCACATTTTATATTAATTCATTAAACATTGTCACTGAGCCCATGTTGTATAGTTTCGTGGAGGTTTTTTTGCTGCTGTTTCCATAGGTTTCTCTCACTTTTTTGAGAGAAACTGCTCACATTAAGCAGCATGATTCTAAAGGCAGATGCACATACCATGGATCAATGACACAAAGGCATCAGGATATTCTCCAACAATATGCTTCATCCTTCTTTCACTTTCTTTATAACTACAGCACAGCACATTCCAAGCGACTAGTGTTTGGGGGCATGTCATGAATACAGTGGTCTGATCCAGAAACAGACTACTGTGTTTACAACACTGAATACATCCTTAGCGCACAAGTTAGAGGTCTACATAAAATAAATTTCCTCTCCTCATAAGTGCAGCTATTGTGGGGGGATGAAAGCACTGGCCCCTCAATAAGACTTCTGCCCTCACTACCACCAATTTTCCTTCAGTCTCCAAACTTCTGGCTTTATAATAACTTAAAATTTGAGTCGAGCATTTAGAAATATAATTTAGGGATCCAAAGAAAAAGGATACGCAAAAATACCAAGGGGAATGCAAACACAGCAAAAACAAGAATTCTAAGTGTGAGAAATTTTTACTGCTTCACTCTCTGCAAAGCTAGAAATATGAGAACTGAAAGAACATTTCATTTTGTGGAGCACAATTCTTGTTTTGGGGGGCAATGCCCTCATTTTGTCCCTACAGCCTATAGTTACACCCCTGCCTCTCATGCATCCCAGGACAGGATTGGAGCACACAAATCTATGTGTGAAAATATTTTATTATCCATGGATTGTGTTCATTAGATTGAAGCTAAGGACTCCAAAATCATTTTTCCAGTTTTTTAAAAATGATAAACAAAATAGCACTTTGCTTCTGTTGTTTTCATATGTGATTCCAGTATAAGATTTCCTTAAAAACACACACAGACCCTCAACACAAATGTATCTTTCTCAAACAAAAGACATTCCTTGTGACCTTCATAAAAATGCTTCTCTCTCCCAAACAATATAACACAAATCAGGAAAAAATAAACCTCGCTAAATTTTTTTCTCTTGTCATTTTAGTAGGGAAATTTTATTTTACTTTAACCCATCTTCAGAGGCTTTTTCTTTTCTTTTCCTTGAAAGATCTTATAGAGTTGGGTTTTTTTTCCCTTGACATGCTTCTATTACAGCAAAAGGACAAAAGACAAAGCCACAGCAAATTCAACCTGACAAATATGTTATCTCTGCAATGGTTACATGTCCCAGAAATTTGAGAAAAGCTGCTTCATGTGAGACAACGATGGGCGGCACAGATTACACTTCAGATTATTAAAAAAATTAAAGCGATCCATGTGAGACAGCAGCAATGCTACACTACTGCCCATAAAAAAAATCCGTCGCATGAAGAACATATTTGACTTTACAAAAACACACAAGTGGACAGAATTGGGCCAAAGGCAGTATTAATGGTACAGAATGAGACTCTCAATAAGACTAGCAAACCACCACAACAATATGCAAGGAGATGGGCTGAAATTCCATATCTTAAAAAGCCACACCATCCACCCCAGTGAACACTCATGGTGATGTAAACCCAACAAAACGTCTCCAGAAACACCTATGCGGGAAAATGGAAGGGTGCACACCTCAGTTTCTCAGATGGAGCTGTTTCAATCAGATCTATTTGGACACTGAATGCAGAAGAATCTAAAGCTGAGATCAAGACCTCAGGTTGTTTTTATCCTCATACATGCTTTCATATGCTTGATCTCCATCTGGATTTTCACTATGCGCAGGCGCACACAAACACACACACACACAAACTACTGCAGAGCTACATTCCATCTCAGAGCAAATAATCAATAAATAATTGTGATCATCATCACCAAGGTACAACTGCCCTCATCCAGCTGAGGGGAGTGGGGGTGAGCAGAAGATGCCGCAGTCTTGAAAGGTGGCTAAGGGCTCCATCAAATAAATAAATAGACAGACAGACAGACAAACAACATTGCCTGCCTTCGTTTTGATTTCTTTACCAGGGCGACAATTTCTGCTAGTCAAACAAAAACCCATCTCCACCACTGCCCACCCTGCCCCACCACTTTGAACACTACTTGTAATCAAGACCTGAAAAGACGAGATTGGGTGAAATGTGTTTTTTCGCTGAAGAGCATTTTGGAAAAGAGGCTTCATCAAAACTACTTAGATTCAATGTGATATTGCTGAATGCAGTGCATAAAAGAATGACATTTCCATGCTTCCCCTTCCCTCGAATTATTTTAGTGTGAGTGTCAAATAAACCAAATATTTCTCACCAAACCGAATATTATCATTTAAAAGATTAAGCAAGAATGTGTGCATGAGTGTGTGTGTATATATATATATACACACACACAAAATCTGAACTCTTTCTCACTATAAAAAAGAATGTCAGTTTTTAAATGTAGCCTGAACAATTTCACACATTTGACCTTATTTGAATGTAGAACCAATGCAAAAAAACAAAGAAAAGTTTTTGACTGAAAACTACAATTATTTGAAAATGACTTCACATACACTTTGTAATGTGAATACAATGGGTTTCCCACCCTCTTTAACTCTTTATCTTACAGTCTATTACCACAGTGTTGATTTGCTCCAGGCCTAAGAAAAGAGGGAAGGAAATTATTGCAGTGGGGAAGTCAAGGAAGGGGGAAAAACAGAATGACGAGGGGGAGGCAAAAGAGAGGAGAGGAAAGAAAAATCGGAGAGGGGGCAAATAAAAATGGACACTCAAGATGGTATCCAAGGCGCTGACAAAGCCATTATGGTCACTGCAAGCATCCCACAATCTTACCCATCAAAATCACAAGTTGATTTTTTCAGTGGAGCTGAACATGGTGAATTGATCTTGCAAATTTTCTCACCTGCACTTGGATTAAACGTCATTTCACCCTGGAATCAATGTCTTGCTGGAGGGTTTTTAAATGCTCTGGCAATCTGCCATCGAAAGCGACGTTGGAACCTTCACAAAACTGATATGAGACAGCTATATCCAGCCGAAAAGTCAACTTGGGTTTGCCCTCAACGTGTACAGCACGGCTGCATGAATTACACACAAGGTAGATGTCTGGGAGGGTGGAATCTGAGGAAGAAACAGTCCCTAGACTTTGCCAAACAGTTCAGGGAAAGACGCTACACCTTGCTAATAACAGCTGATGCACTTTCAGGTCTGCCTGGGATGCTTCGCAGCTGGCAAAGGCACTTAGCCACAGATTTTAACTACCTCCAGCATCCTGATTTCAGGAATTATGGAAAGGCTTTTGCTCCCTCTTTCTCTCTGCAGGTGGCTGGGGGAGAAAAAACCTTTTTGATTTCAACCTCTGCCTACAGGATATGAACTATACAGATTCTTCTTCCATGCGCTTTTGCCAGCACAAAACACCATCGATTCAGTCACTCCATTGGCAATGTGGCAAAGTGGGTGATGATATCTATGCTTTCTTGTGCCGCTGAAGCCTCAACATCAGATACGCATAAGCACACAGGAAAAGGAAAAAGACTACATAAAAGTGACGCTTGCTGCTTCTCATCCATCAGGAGGGAAAAGAGGGGAGAGAAAGAGGCATACAATTTTAAATTCAAGGTGCATGAAAGCAGAAGGCAGTGAAAGAAAGTTACATGGCACTCACCTAGAAGCATTGTGACAGAGCTGGTGTCTCTTCACTTCTTTGCCTTTGCCAAAACACACCACTACGCGCAAAAGAGCTCTCTCTCTTCCTCTCTCTTTTTGGCTTCTCCTGAAACCGTATGCCGTGCAACTGCCGGGCCAGCCCCCACCACACTGCCGGCCACTACCTCCCCCTTGAGCCGATACACTTACACCTCAATTAAAAGCTTAACGCTCGGCTGATCAGTGCCCTAAAGGAGGTAACAGCAGCCACGCTTTTCCCAGTCATCGGCCCAAGCAGGACAGATGGAAAAATTAGCCCCCGTAACTGCTCTCAGCAGAGGTCCCTGCAAACAATGATGAGGAATTAACATCGAAATTGGATGGGGGAAAAAGACAGGAAGGGCTGAAGATAGCAGGCGGGGGGGGATCCACCACTTATTTAGTTTTTTAAAGGCTCAAGAAGAACACAGAATCAATGTTTTTTTGACCACTAAACAAATGTTGGCTGAGAAAAGCTGCCCAAGGCAAATAAACTTCCAGCCTTCCCCCCTGCCCAGTTTAAAATATTTCAGATGTCTTCGTGATTTTTAAAAGCCTTCCCTGGCATGTTACTAGTCAAACTTTTCAA
The DNA here is from genome assembly GCA_948474755.1 of Ctenosaura bakeri. NCBI lineage: Eukaryota > Metazoa > Chordata > Lepidosauria > Squamata > Iguanidae > Ctenosaura > Ctenosaura bakeri. Next base: position 306,987 of record CAOLHI010000324.1, on the reverse strand, counting down.
CAGCCCAGGACCTACCAGCTGCTACTGATGTTTCTTCTTGCCTTTCACACCAGTGGGCTGAATCCATTGCTGTTACAGCAATTACTGAGGATCATGTGGCAATAAGTTCCATGAGCAATGCAACCTTTGGTTCAATGGTGCACATCATGGAAAAGCTGGTGCAACCCCACAGAAGAACCTGGTGCCAAATCTGTCTCTAGCCATGAGTCTGGTAGCCTTGGGAATGTTAGCCACAGTCTTTCTCTCAGTTTCCCTTCTATTTGTAAAATGGGAATATCCTCCCAAGGCTGACCCAAGGAGAAAAAGAGAGAGAAAAGCCAAAAGGTACATTCTAAACTCCTACAGAATGATAACAACAGCAGAAACGCATAGTTCAGCTCAGGTCACAACATCAGTCAGTTGACTGCTGGTAATTTAAAATATGCAACCAAGCTATGAGCCAGCTTGGCACATTGGATGGAGTTTTGAGCTGTGGGCAAGGAAGAATAAGGTTCCAATCCTTGCTCTGCCTTGAAGGTCACTGGCTGATTTTGGACTAGTTATTTTCAGCCTAACCTCATCTCTGCTAGGACTTAGGTGAAATCCCCTCTTAGCAGAATTCTGATTATGTTATTTACACATTTCCTACATTTATATTTCTAAGGAGTCCAAGATGGTATATATGATCATCCTCTCCATTTCATCCTCACAACAACCCTGTGAGGTAGGTTAGGCTGAGACATACTGACTGGCCCAAGGTCAATCAATGAGCTTTTGTGGCCAAATAGGGATTTGAAACCAGGCCTCCCTACTCCCAGACCAAAACTATAACTGCTGTACTGTACAGATGCTCCACTCTTTCAGTCTCTCCCATATAAATTAATGGCTGCCATTCTCTTCTGCACTTGCACCAGAGGCCCTTTCATATTACACAATTAAAATACTTTATCTCACTTTAACTGCCATGGGTGCATCCTAAGAAATCTGGGGGTCTGTAGTTTGGTGATGTACCAGAAGAGTTCTCTCAGAATCCTAAATGCCCCTCTCTAAACTGCAAATCCCAAGATTCCATGGGATGCTGCCATGACAGTGAAGGTGGAACTGAGCACTATAACTGTATAATGTGAAAAGGCCCCAAAGCGACAGAGACCCCTTTTATAGAGACCAAACAAAGATGTTTCATAAACCCCAACATGAACTCTCTGCAATAAGCAGGATGGTTTGACCTCCCCCTATAGATCCCCTCCCTCCTGTTCTTGTGCTTTGAACAATGACCTGGACAGCTTTAGCATGTGAAGCTTTCCCAATCCATCACCTTGTCTCTATGCTAGGAATAGCACCATTGGCTACATTTATATCAGTCTGCTCTTGGGGACAAACAGCAAGTAAAGGTGTTGCATTCAAGGCTTGAAAGCAAACCTGGAACAGACCCATTAATAAGGTAGGGCAATTAGGAGATTGAAAACAACAAGCTGCTAAAAAACTGGGAGTCAGCTTGCATTGTTTGTCAAGTTGTGTTTAAACGTGGCTAAATGGAACTTGCCTACAATTATTTTGTTTTTGCCTGGACATTTTTGCTGTCAGAGCCCTGTTATGTTCCTCTCCTTCCTTTTGCCACCCCTTTCTTATGACATCTCTGACAAATTCATTTGGAGGAGAAGAGCTGACTGATCGATTCTGGAGAAAAAGAGTAAAAATGATTCTCCCGATTCTCAGGTCAGCCAAGATCACCACTTTCTCCAAGGCAAATTTTCCCACCTAATTCTTGGGGCTATTGGAATCAGAGCAGGATGGTGGAAGAAGATTAGGATCAAAATTAATAAAGTTGAAAGTTCCATTCACAGACCCCTGACCCTCTTTCCTCTCTCTGTAACTGGAGAATCTACAATCAGAATGAAGACTCAGGTATGGGAATGGGCTTGCCAAGAGGCACACACTCTCTTTCATCTTGGAGAGTCCAAGAAGCAAATTTGCATCTTTTAAGAAGATACAAACCTTTTTTTAAAAAATGGGGTATAACTTTCTTTGTTTTTTTAAAATATCAAAGACAAGAAAGAAAGGGAGGAGAGAGAGAGAGAGAGAAAGAAAGAAAGGAAGGAAAGGAAGACAGAGAAGATTTCTGCTCCTGCCTTGCATTCTCCCTTAGCTTGCATTCTTCAGAAATTTTATTCTAATCTCTAAATGTTAGTGCCATCATCCAATTAAACAAAACTTCATCAATTAACTTTATGAGCTTTGATCGATTTGCATTTTAATAAGGAGATAACTTTGAGGAAAAAAGATAAAAAGCAGACTTTTGTTCAGTTTCAGATAATGTATTAATGTCTTGCAGAAAGAAGCACGAAAGGGACATTCCCCAGAAGAGCTCTGTAAAAGGAATCCTTTTTGGAATACAGTGCCCTGTTATCCGTGCTTTTTGTAGGTATTTCTATTACTATATTCAAATCTTCTTTCTAATTAATCAGAATGCACCATCTAAAAGATTTTTAAGCAATAATCTTATATCATCTTGGAAGAGGTCCCACTGAAGTCAGTGCAACCTACTTCTGTGTGGACAGAAACTGTATTCCAGTGCATATTTACCTGGAAGTAAGTGCCAGTGAAACCAGGTGGGCTTACTTTTAATTAAACATGCATGAGATTATGCAGTGTAGGAATTAATGTAACCAAATCAATTAAATACATCTCTGCAAAATGTGCACGCATGTATGTACACACACATAAATATATGTGTCTATCTATCTATCTATCTATCTATCTATCTATCTATCTATCTATCCATCCATCCATCTATCATCTATCTATATAAAAATATGTAAGCAGATGGGAGATTGCCAAGGAATTCCAGGTGCTGTAGGCTGTATTTCAGGGGAAGGCAATAGCAAACCACCTCTAATTATTCTTGCCTAAGAAAACCCTCTGAAATTCATGGGTGTGCCATAACTCAACAGGTGACTTAAAGATGAGCACTGCACACACACACACACACACACACACACAGATCTGTTATACCAGATGCTTAGATGAGAGTTTTGTACAGCACAAATGGGAGAAGGAGGTGTCAGGGAGAGTCTGCTATGGGAATACTAACACCTTCAAAAGTGGAAAAGAAATCATATAAAACTATTTGAAGGGCAATGGCACTGTTTGATAGGAAGGTGTGTGGGAAAAGGAAACAAAAGTTCCTCTTACTTCGTTATTTGTGCCCTTTTGGTTGGTATTACTCTAATTTACTCTAATTACTCTAATTACTCTAATTTGGATTTCATTTTTCTTCTTTCATAAAGACAAGGGTTTAAAACACATGTGCGCATAAGTAAAGACAGCTCTAGTTTTCCATTTAATAGAAGCATTCACTTTTCCTATCAGATAAGAACCACTAGCCTGGGCAGTTGCCCCATCTTTTAATCACACAGCTGCCTAGCCAGCTAATGGATGTTGAGTAGGTTGCTGAAAGGCAAACATTCCTTGGGTATGAATGAACTGCATATGTGACTGAGACCAGGGTCTCTTGCAAGAGCTCAGGCAAGTCCAGTCTCCACTTCAATGGGAATTTCTACAGTGAATTCTGTTTATATTGTAGGCACAATGGGCTTTCTCCTCAATACAGGTGTTACAAGTTAGAGCAGCAGAGCTAGAATTTATCACTAGTTTCTGCTGCTGAGAACAGCCACCACTCTGTATACATTTTTGCTTTTGGCTCTGTTATACACTCACCTATGCTTATACGAATACACACTTAGTAGATATATATCTTCTAACATCATGCATCTGACAAATTGGGCAGCTGATCTACAAATGTTTATTCCATGAGTCTACCACACTATAGTTCTTTGATGCTCATGCTGCTCCATTAGTTCTCCATTCTTTTTTACCAGGCTCCTCAGCAATGTCCTTCCCCATGGTTATAATCCTCCTATGATGCTCATTCACACAACCCATCTTGTAATGAATGGCTGGGAGCCTGCAGCAGGTCTGAAGGAGGCACTATTATGCCCTGGGACTTCCCGGAGTCTACATGGATGCAACCCCAACAAAGAAGTGGCCAGAGGTCAACTGCTAGTATTAAAAACTATTATTTTAAAAAAAATGTTAAACAGTAGAAGGGGGGCAAGCAAACAATTTAAAAGTTTTGTGGCCTTTTATGAACATACTAACATTGCTTTCTTCTTGCTAAAAAATGAAAATAAAAAATTGCTATATTCTTATCACTTCATTGACCTGTCAAAGAGTCTGGAAAAGTTACTTTTTTGACTAAAATTCCAAGAGTTCTGTTTCCAGACTGGTGATCTGGAGAGTTTTAGCTAAAGAAAGAAAGAAACTTTCCAAGCTCTGCCCTCACTGCATCAAAAACTGTCATCATTGCTGTGTGCCTTCCAGTTGACTCTGACTTACTCTGACTTTATTCTAGGGTTTTCTTTGCAAGAGTTATTCAGAAGAGGCTTGTCATTGTCATCATCTTAGGCTGCAAAAGTGTGACCTGCCCAAGGTCACTCAGTGGGGTTCTATAGCTAAGTGAGATTTGAATCCTAGTCTCCCAATGTCTTAGCTCAACACTCACCCACTATACCATGCTGGTGCCCAGGTATCAAAAATATATTTTCCCAAATGCCCTTCCAAGTGCTCAAGCACAAGTTTTTTTTTTATAGTAATTTAATTACAATTTCAACACATAAAACAAACAATTATCACTGTACTTTAAATGAATTGTTACACCTGTCTTCCATTCCTCTCTGGATTTCAATTTCTGCTATTTCATTGACATGTTAATATTTTGCATTGCAATCAATTTTCTAACATACCTTGATGGTTCCCGCTTACCATCCCACCTTTACATGTTCCATGGTATTCCCCTGATTTCCAACAGTCTAATTTCAATTGTTACCGTGAATTATGAACTATTTCCTGTCAACACCCCCCCTACTTCCCGAACTATACTCCACTCTTTATTAATATCATCTACTGATTTTCTCTTTAATCTCTGTGAGACAATATCTGTATTCCGATTCTCAATAAGTGTAACCCACCATTGTTCCATAGTAGGCATCTGTTCACTTTTCCATAACCTTGCATAACCTTGCATATTCAATACGGGCTGTTGTAATCATATACAGTATTATTCTCCAATATTTCTTTACTTGAGTTCCATCTAACATATGTGTCATATTTAACAAGTACAGTTCTGGTGTCTTATCAAGTTGAACCTTCAATATTGCACATATCATCTTATGAATTTCACTCCAGTACTTTTTTGTTTTAGGACATGACCACCACATATGAAATAACGCTCTAGTATTCTCCTGACACTTCCAACATTGCCCTGTCCTAGAATTATATATTTTCTTTAGTTTTTCTGGTGCCATGTGCCATCTGTGAAAGAGTTTATAATAATTCTCTTTTAGATTCTGAGCTATGGTAAATTTCTGTGTCTGTTGCCAACTCTTTTCCCAGCTCTCTTGAATTGGATGTCCAACATTTTGAGCCCATAATATCATTGCCGATTTAACTGTTTCTTCTTCACTTTCTTGATGTAGTATCTCTTGATATAAATGTGATAGTAAATGGGGTGGGTTTTCTTGAAGAAGCTTCATAAGTGCTCAAGCACAAGTTTCATGGAGTTCACGTTTGTTGTATTTATTAAATGTCTAATCAAATTTCTCTAGGGGAGGGGGGCAGTTTGACTTTTTTTCAGCCTCACACACTCCATTATCTGGAACTGAGGCCACTCCAGTCTAAATGGCAGAAGCCCTGAGATAGGGCTTAGCTGGTATTTTGCAGAACAAGTTGCTTTACAGTTCACAGAATCATGGAATCATAGAGCTGGAAGGTACCCTATGGGCCATCAGGTCCAAACCCCTGCTCAATGCAGGATCTCCAGCTAGAGCATCCCCAGCAAGTAGCTGTCTGCTACAAGAGACTGCTCTTTTCAAAGACATCCAGAGAAGGAGACTCCATGACCTCTCTAGGGAATGGATTCCATTGCCAAATCGCTCTCACGATCAAGAAGTCCCTTCTGATGTTCAACCAAAATCTACACTCCTGTAACTTAAAGCCATTAGTCCTAGTTCTATCCTCTGAGGAGCAGAAAACAAGCCTGCATCCTTCTTTTGGTGGCACCTCTTGAGGTATTAAAAAAGTGTCATCATGTCATCCCTCAGCCTTATCTTCACCAAGCTGAACACATCCAGCACCTTCAACATCTCCTCATATGTTTTATTCTCCATACCTCTTATCCTCATTGTGCTTCTTTAAACTTGCTCCATCTTGTCTATATCCTTTTTAAAAGGAGGCACCCAGAACTGAACACAGCACTCCAGATGAAGCCTGACCAGGACAGAATGTAGAGGAATTATTACTTCCTGTTTCTATTACTGTTCCAACTGATGATCAACAATAACCTCAAGACCACATATAGTACTGCTGAGCCAAGTATCCCCCCATTCTACTCTGGCGCATTTGGTTTTTATGGTCTAAATGTAGAATTCTGTATTTGTCAGTGTTGAATTTCATATTATTAATTTCAGCCCAGTTTTCTCATTTATCAAGGTCTTTTGAATTCTGTTCCTATCTTCCAATGTGTTAGGTACCCCTCTCAGTTTGATATCATCTGCAAATATGATAAAGATTCTTCCAGCCCCATCATTTAAATCATTGGCAGAAATACTGAAGAGTGTCAGCTACACAACAGAACCTTGTGGCACTCCACTTCCAATCTGAAGCATAGCCACTAATGACAACTCCTTGAGCATGGCTTTCCAACCAATTACAGATCCATCTGATGGTGCTTCCATATAGTCCATATTTAATCAGCTTGCTAATCAAAATTTTGTGGGGGACTGCATCAAATGCTTTGCTGAAATCCAGATAGGATATCCATAGCATTCCCATCATCTACTAAACTTATGATCTGATCAAAAAATGACATAAGTTTAGTTTGGCTGGATTTGTTCTTGACAAACCTATGCTGACTCCTACTAGCCACTGCATTATCATCAAAATACTTGCAAACAGACTCCTGTATAATCTATTCTAATATTTTTCCTGGTATTGAGGTCACGCTGACTGCTCTGTAATTTCCTGGATCTTGTTTGCCTTTTTGAAGAGAGGTGCAATGTTTGGTTGTTTCCAGTCCTCTGGCACCTCACCTATTTTCCAAGATTTCTCAAAAATGATGGCAACTTCTGCAAGTATGTCAGCAAATTCCTTCAATAGCCTGGGATACAGTTCATCTAGCCCTGCAGATCTAAATACATTTAGGTTAACCAGAAGATTCCTAACACCTTATCAATTTTGATTTGCAAATTAGGTGCCTCACTAACATTTCTGCTAATGCATGGAAGCACACAGTCCATTGTGGTGGTGGGGGGACCTGAAGCAGATCTGTTAATTTTACCATACTTGGTGAGCAGCAGTCCTACCATTTCCTCTATCACTTTCTTGCTACAAATGTATTTGAAAAAACCTTTTTTGTTGCTCCTTGTTTCCCTAGCCACTCCCAACATATTTTGAGCTTTAGTTTTCTTTACACAGTTCTTACAAGATTGGGCTACACCTCTGTATTCTTCCTTAGCGATTCGCCCTTCTTTTCATTCTTTATACATAATCTTTTTTCTTTTCACTTCCTCTTCTACTTTACTGTGGAGACACATTAGTGCTTTCAGATGTTTCCCATTTTCCTTCTTCCATAGAATTCTTTGTGATTGTGCTTTTAGCAGTTCCTTCTTCATGAGATCCCACCCATGCTGAGTGTCTTTTTGCTTTAGCATCTCTAGCCATGGGATTCTGCCCAGAATTTATCTGAACTTGATAAAATCAGTTTTCCTGAACTCTAAAGCTCTTGTTTGACTATACTCTTCTTTCGCCCATCCCACAATCATGATATCTAGCATTATATAGTGATTTCCCCTACAGTACCAACTATTTTAATTCCAGTAACCAACTCTTATTGGTTAGGATCAAGTTCAGGATTGCTGATCCCCTTATTCCTTCTGCCATGTCTTGAAAGAGGAATTTATCTGCAAGCCACATCAGGAATTTGTTGATGAGCCTATGATTAGCACAGCACATCTCCCAGCAGATATCAGGATAATAGAAGTCCCCCATAACTATCAGTTCTTACTTTTTGGAGATTTCTGAGATGTATTTCAGAAAAGCATTATCCACCACCTCATGTGTGTTTGATGACCTAAAGTAAACTATCACCACATTGTAGTTTTTATTTCTTCCACCATTTATTTTCCCCCAAATGCTCTCCACTCGTCCAGTTTGATCACTTGCATAGATTTCTGTATAAGTGAATTTGTGTTCCACATATAATGCTACCCCCCTCCTTTTGCTCCTCATCTATTCTTTTTGAACAAATTATATCTCTCAATTGTGATATTCCAATCATGGGAGTCATCCCACCAAGTATCTGTTATACCTATAAAGTCATATTTACCTTCCTGCACAAGGACTTCAAGCTTGTCTTGTTGTTTCCCAAACTCTGTGCACTGGAGTCTGGACATGCAAACCAATGCTTGTTGTTATCTTTTATTTACTATGAATTTTACCATGGCTCCTATTTATCTTCCTCAACTTATCCTTTAGAATTCACATCTTTGTATTTAGAGCTTGCTTCTAGACAGATGCTTAAGCTATCACCTCCAACCCCCCAAGGATTTAGTTTAAAGTTGATAAAACATTGCTCAGTAAGCATCCATGAAATCTCCATTCTGATATGTGCAAGTGTGGAGATGAATTGCAGCCTCCTAGGGTAACATAGGTGCAGATAGCAACTAATCATTTAATCCAGGTTAACAGACACAGAAACTGATCCATATACAAACAATCTCCATTGGAAAAACCTCTCTGTTGCTCACTGAGAAGCCAAGCCCAGACGCTGTCTTCATAAACACAGCAGAAGATAAACGGCTATGATCTAAGAACGCATAATTAGCAGTTATTATAATCACACTAGCCCTTAACAGGTATCAAGGGTCAGTTAGGCAAGGGGCTTTTTAATCCATTGCATTTCAATGGTATCTGCTCTGCTGAACAGGTTGGCATGGAAACCGCTCGGGATGATAACCGATTTCCATTCCATTAGCTAGACAAGGGGCTGGCTGCTCCCTCAAAGCACTCCTCTGTGGTCTGCAGGCTATTAATAGATTCTTAAACACACTAGCTTCAGTTGTTTCCAAGTAGAGTTTCTAGTTCTCATGAACACATAGATACATAGGAGTGGGGAAGCAATATCCCCTTTCAAGAACAAGGAGGGCTTTTTAAAAACAACAACAACAACCCACATTCAGTCTATTAAGAGGAATACATCCAACATCTGTAATGTGAGATCTACCCTATTAAAATGACACCTAAATCTTTAGTGGCTTGCTTGTGGTGCAGTGGGTCCCACCCCACTTTCTCTGGATTAACACGTACAGACTCCTGCAAGTACAGACAATGAGGTAATATAGGCCATTTCCACATGGTGTAGTCACTGCGTAGCTGCGACGGCTTGAGAAGGTGTGCATCTGCACAACGTCACCGCTATTAAGTTGATATTAAGTTGCTGGCGCACCTTTGCATGTTGCTAAAGTGTTGTATTTGAGCAACAGAAAAAAATGTGTTTTCACTCCCTGAGACCGCTCCTACTACGTTTCTACAACTACATGCAGAACTGCTGAAGCGTGTTCTCACAGGAATGGGTGGATTCAGGGCGGGCTCGGCTCGGCACACAGTCACTTCCCGTCCCGATTTGTCCTTGCCCACCAGAGCAGAGGTCGCTGCCATTTTTCTCCACTGTGAAGAAGTCTGAGGATAAGGTTTTTTATATTTTATATTTTCTTCTTTTATTCTGCTGCTAATGCAAGGATGTCCATATATGTACAGAGTGCTTGCAGCACTGTGGCAAGCGACTTCTCATGCTCCATTTCAGTGGTTAAGAGTGAAAGACAGACAACCAGGACATGTGCAGTGAAATGTTGCTGGAAGTCACGTGACATTGTGTCTGCGTAGGGATGTCCTTCCCAAGATTTTTTTAAAAAAGGGATCCAATGAAATGGGCGGGGCGGGCCATAGGCAGAGCGGGGGAGTGGTGACGAACGTTGTAGTGTGGAATGAGAAAGCGGTCTTTGCCAGCTCAAGTGGAGGATGGTGCAGAATGCTGTGTTGCAGAAACATCGCAGAAATGCAGCCATAAACTCTGTTCCTATGATGCCATGAGGTGTTTCTGCCATCTCATGCAGAAAGGCCCATAGTGTTTTGCTCCAAAGACATTTCTTTGATGTTGGCTCAGATACATTAATGAACTAAGCATGAACAAAGATGGAGCAGAAACCACAATACACACCTATTCCTTTCTTGGTATGCTCTCTAGCAGTTAGAGTGAGATTAAACTCAATATGGCAAATTATGTCCTTTTTGGAACAGTCTCTTTCTGTTTATGAAGTCCTGCATCTTCTTATCACTGATATTTTAATGAAGTGAGGGGTTAGCCATGTTAGTCTGTTGCAGTAAGAACAAAAAAGAGTCTTGTGATACCTTAAAGACAAATTCATTATAGCATAAGCTTTCATGGACTAGGCCACATCTTTAGATACATGGGCTGTTATCCAGAATTTCAGGTATTTCAGGTGTGTGAACAATACATGAGGTTGAGGATGGTTTGATAATAAGACCAGAGGGAAATTAAATACAAACAAGAACTGACATGGGCAATTACATTTTTATTAACAATTACATTATTAGCATTGGTCATCTGGCAAACAGCTGCTAATAATACATAATTCTGAGCACTAGATATGGAAATTACAATACATAGTTTACAATAACAGTTGTTGGCTGCCATATTGGGGGGAGGGGGAAGTAAATCCACTCCAGTTATTAGCTGAACTCTAAGGGAACTATCCAAAATGCTGAGCTGTAGCTCCAAAATAGGTTCAGCACCTTGGATATTTTCCTAAAGTTCAGGTTAAAACCCTGAGCAGATTCTCCACTTCACTCTCCTGGTTGCATGGTAGGAAACCATTACCCTGATTCAAACCTCTGGTGACAGATGGGGTCTTCCTAATGAATTGTAACTCAGCAGTCTCTCACTCTAATACAGATAGAAGCAGATCTTGGAAAATATTACTTGTTTGGCCTTTCCCAGAAGCCCACATCCAGCAATGGCCAACATGATGGCTGGTCGATTCTGGAATTGGGAACCCAAAAAGCAGCTTTTCCAAGCTCCAGATAGTAGTGATATGGGAAGGTCCTGCTCATATTTATGACTATTCTGTTTTCATATCTCGAGGGACACTATTCCTATTACAAGCCCACCAGGCAATGCATAGGACAGTAAGAACGGTTTAACAGTGGAATACTCTGCCTAGCGGTATGGTGGAGTCTCCTTTTTTGGAGCTTTTTAAACAGAGGTTGGATGGCCATCTGTCAGTAATGCTTTGATAGTGTATTCCTGTATGGCAGGAGGTTGGACTCAATGGTCCTTGTGGTCTCTTCCAGCTCTATGATTCCATGATTCTATGAGATTATTATGAATGACCAGGCTGGCAAGGATCTGGTACAGTGTTTGTTCTAGTAGCAACCTGGCATTCTGAAGCTAATAATAATAATAATAATAATAATAATAATAATAATAATAATAATAAATCTGACCAAATCCAGTTCAACAGACTTTTATAGTGGAGGTATACAGAGAAAAATATATTGTTTTCAAAATGTGTTTTTCTGATTATTTCTGCAAGCTATGAACAATATTTATCCTTATTTAGTTAACAGCAATTTGATTTTTTTAAATTCAAAGCACAGGTTTTTAAGAAGTCTTTGCAATTGCTTTAGATTCCAGTGTACAGCTATACTGCAGGGTTCTGCAGGATGCTGATGCAGGGGGGAAATGGAATCAGGTGATGTCCTGATGCAGAGGTTCACTCTGTTTTTTTCTGCTGGGCTGATCTCCTACTCAAACTCTGGCAAATTGCAGCTGTACTTAAGGTCTCAGAACTTGGCCCAAAGTTTTAGGATTTTAAGAGAAAGTGTAAGATCTCAGGGCAAGCTGCCAGAGCCAAAGAGGCAAATTCTTTTCTGCTTTGGCTCAAATTGCTTTGGTATTTAATTCTGCCCTCAGACATAACAACCCATATAGCTCAAGTCTAGGATATTAAAGGAGTGTCTCTATATATGAGCCTGTTCAAGCTCTAAGGTCTTTGGGAAAGGCCTTTCTCCCCATCCCACACCTTTCCCAGGTTTGTTTGGAGGAAAGAACGACAAGGGCCTTTCTGGTGGCTGCTCCTAAAAACTTTGGAACTTCCTTTCTAGAGAGGTTAGGATGGTTCCTTCCTTGCTGTCCTTCTGCAGGCAAGTAAAAACTTTTCCCTCAGGCTTTAAGGAATTGATTTTGATGGGCTTTTAATGGTTTATTGTTCCATTGATTTGTAAATAATTTGTCCTTTGATGAAGTCTATGTAGTGTTAATTCCATAGAATGTTTAAGCATGTGTGTCTGTGTACGTGCATGTATGTTTGTATACACACACACACACAGGGCACACACACACAGAGGTGGTTTTGTATGTTTGTAATCTGCACTGGTTTTAATAATTTGTAATCTACCTTGAGTCCTAGTAATGGGAAAAGGTGGGAAATAGGTAATAGTGATGCTGAGAAGGTTCCTAGAGCTTTGGGGCTGGCAGGGACTAGCATTTTTTCTATTGTCTTCAGTGTGAAAATCTCAGTTTAAGAGCACTACCTTGATCAACATTGCCTTTTTCCCAGCCTAGGACATCTTGCAACTTATTTGATTGGTGGTCCCTTTTTCACATTACACAGATACAGCGCTATGATTCCATGGCTGTATCCTATGGAATCCTGGGGTTTGCAGTCTTGTTCAGCACTGAGAGGAGGTCTCAGACTGAGAATTTCCAAATACCTCTCCCTAAACTGCAAATCCCAAAATTCCATACAATGTTTTCATGGCAGTTAAAATGGAGTCACAGTACCATAATTAGGTCCCAGAGTCAATGAATTGCTTAGCTATGAAAGGGAAAGAGATTTCTAGGCTCTGGACTGTTCAAATTTCAGCCTTAAGTCATGCCAATGACTCTGGAAGACACTGGGCAGCAGCTCCAGAGCTTTATGACTGCTTGATGCCCATGTCCATCTAGGATTTCCTGGAAAGAAAGAGGCAGCAGGATGTGTGTGTACGTTGCCTGTTACAAAGAGGCTGTTGTTAGGTCCTTCATTTATTGTTTGGTTGGTATTGTTCTTAGTTTTCATAAAACACCACTCTGGAGGGCTTTGGCAAGTTGATAAGCATCAGATGCAGCTCCCACTGCAGCGCTGGGACAGTCAGGAATAACAGAATGGTGCTTTATAGGACAAAGCATACCCTCCAACTGTCTCAGTTGTGGGGAGGGGGGACAGTCCCAATCAATCTTCTGCTGTCCCACTTTTTCAGCTGCTTTTAACATGTTCTTTCTTTCTTTCTTTCTTTCTTTCTTTCTTTCTTTCTTTCTCTTTCTTTCTTTCCCTCCTTCTCCCTTTCTCCCCTCTTACTTCAATTGCTGAAAATAAAAAATGTCATAGTAATTTGTACTCAATTAACTTAGTAGGGGAACAGCAGTGGTGGGGAGGCAGAGAAATTTTGCCTTTCAGAGTAAGCTCAACCAAAAGAAAACTGCTGCAGCCTCCACTAGCTTGCCTGATTATGATCATTCATAATTCTTGCCATCTTAATCACACTCAGATATTGTTTCTCCACATTGTCATCTGTGAAATGTAGAAGGGTGGATAACATGTGCTGCCCTGGATGTTATTGGACTGCCACTCCCATCAGACCTACCTAGTTACAGTCCCTGATGAGGAATGGTGGGAACTGCAGTCCAGCAACATCAGGAGGACGCCAAGTTGCTCATTCCCACTGTAGTACAAGTGTCAAAAGTAGAGATTCATCCCAGTGAGCAACATTGCTCAGGGGCCTTTGCAGGAGTTAAGCTATCATACCCTTTAGATATTTTGGACTACAACTCACACAATCCTTGATCGCCAGTCATGATGGCTGGGTTTTACAGGAGTTGTACCTGAAAATACCTGGATAATACCTTATCTTATCCTTGAGTTAGAGAAAAACACCTAACCTGCCTCCTTTAGGAGGCAACAAAGCAGGAAGGCTTTCTTGGGTGGAATTCCTGCATAATGATCTCAGGTTCACAAACAGCTGGGGAACCCATTTTGCTTCTCTCCTCTTTCCCAATATTCCCTCCTTTCCTCCCTTTTAATCAAGGTCTACCAACTCTGTATGTTTTTACCCTCTCCAGTCTGAGAAGTGACAGGAAGAGAGTATGACTTGAACAAGTCACTGGATTGTATATAGCATATGACTTCCAATCTGGGCACATAAAACAGCTTGGCTCTCTGAGGCTGAACGTCAATGACAGCTCAGTGCTTTACCCAGACGTCTCTGCTGCTTAGCATTAGCCAATGGCGACATCAAATTCTGTCCTCTAAGATTCCTCCAAGCTCCCACTTGGACTGCATGCCAATTCTTACAGTGTGAGGGGCTGATAAAACCCTATTCACCTTGAATAGTGTGCAGCCATCATGATAAAAAGAAGCAAATTGGGATCAACAGGATGACTAACTGACTGACTGATTGATTGATTATTAACTATTGTTACATTTATATCCTGCCTTTGTTTCAGTGAGCTTGAGATGGTATATATAGCTCTTTTCTTTCCAAATTTATCTTCACACCATCTGGGCTGGCACTAGGATATGACCAAGGAGTGCCCTTAGTACCCCTCCCATGGTGAGTTCTGCATGGCCATACAAAGAATTTATAGAGCCTGGAACAAATTTGACGCTGGGGGCTCTGGTGCTGCTCTTTGTTGTTGTGTGCCTTCAAGTCACTTCCAACTTAAGGCGATCCTAAGGCAAACCCATCTGGAGGCTGAGAGTGTGTGACACACCCAAGATCACCCAGTGGGTTTCCATGGACAAGAGAGGAAATGATCCCTTGTCTCCAGGGTCATAGTCCAAAGCTCAAACCACAAAGCTACACCATACTGGCTCTCAGGACTCAGTTATGTTTGTACAAAGCTAAGGGCCACCTGTGAGAATCAATTGCCTGGCTAGACTATGCGTTAGTATTCTTGCCTGCCACTTGTCCTTGCTTTGAATGACACATGTGCTTACACAAGGAAAAGGGAATAGAGATTGGATACTTCTCCTGATTAGCTCCTTCAAGTTCCAAATCCTTCACAAAGGATTCCTCCCTTTAAGGCCTTGCTTCACACCATTCTTATGCCTTTCCCTTGGTGATTTCAACAGAAAATTACTTGACAGTGGCACATTGGCAGGAAATCTTAGTTGGCACTAACTCATTCTCTCACTCACTCTTTGAATTTTTTTTCTCCTCAGCAGGCCTGGGCCTCTTTCTTTGCTGCTCTTAAAGCAGTGTTTCTCAGCCTTTTTCTGATTGTGGTCCCATTACGACCTTGTTTCCTTCCTGTGGCTCTCCATCCTACCAGTAGAAAGGTAGCTATTTAAATGTTTTGTTTGTAAATAGAACATGTTTTATTTATAATTTTTTATTATTTATACAAAATACAATTACAAAAAACCTTATACTTTCTAAGTATTTCTCGATCAATGTAACCCTTGTGCTTGATGACCAGAAATAAGATTTTTTATATCCAGCTCTATTGTTGTGAGAGATAACCGAAGATCACCTCTGTTCATTATGTTAAGGAGATTCCACGTATCGCTGGGTAAATAATTCACACAACTGAAACCTCATTCTACCAAACATGAAGTAGGAAATGCTATGAAAAACATTTTTGCTTTATCTCAAAGCTGTGGAAACTTTTTAGATATTGTACTCTTTCTCTAACAATGGTGTTTTCCTTGACTGAAAGTTACTTTGGCTGCTATGTCACTCTGTAACTCAATAAGCGCTTCTTGCAAAGAAACATCAGCGTCAGCAGCATTCAAAGCAAATGGATCAACTACCCAGGCCAGAATATCCATGTCTAGCAGATCATGGAAACAAACTTCCATATCATCATAAAGCTGTTTCAAATGATTCACATACACAATTATTTCATAATCTTTCAACTCATCACTAACTGCTGCCAAAGAGTTTTCTTTTCTGTCATTTCTCTGTTTTCTTCACTTCTCATTTCCCTTTGTGGCCCCCTAGTCTTGTGCCGTGGCTCCCCATTTATGCTATTTTCATCTGTGGTCCCCTTGGAATATCCACCCCCCCACGGGGCCATATAACCCCGAGTTGAGAAATGCTGTCTTAAAGCATTCTCTGTTTCTTCTCTCCTTCCAAGTTCTCTAACCAGGGCTTGGCTGACCAAATATAGAATAGTGCCACTCTATTCTGCTTTCATCAGACCTCACCAGGAATACTGCGTCCAGTTCTAGGTACCACAGTTTGAGAAGAATATTGACAAACTGGACAGGTCCAGAGAAAGGTGACCAAAATGATCAATGGTCTGGAAACCAATGCTTATGAGAAATGACATAGGGAGATGAGTATATTTAGCTTGAAGAAGAAATAAACTGATAGGTGACGATAGCTATCTTCAAATATCTGGAGGGATGCCATATAGATGGAGCAAGTTTGTTTTCTGCTGCTACAGAGATAAAGACATGAAGCAGTGGATTCAAATTACAGGAAAAGAGATTCCACCTAAACATTAAGAAGAACTTCTTTATTATGAGAACTGTTCAACAGTGCCTCAAATGGTGGCTGACTCTCTTTATTTCAAGGACTTTAAACAGAGGTTAGACGGACATCTTTCACGAGTGCTGTACCTGTGTATTCATGCATGGTAGGGAATGGAACAGATGGCCTTTCGGGTCCCTTCCAGCACTAAGATTCTATGATTCAGTCTCATCATCATTACTCTCCAGACATATAGAAATATTTTACTTAACCGTGATTAGTTAAAACTTCCTCACGGCAGGGCAGACACTCAATACTGATAAAACAGATTGTTATTAATTTTGTCTACTTGCAGGGTACTTGCAGGTGGAGGGCAAATTACTTTTCCTTCCACTATCTTAAATTCTTAAATATGAAGTCTCTTAAATATGAAGACTCTTAAATACTTAAATATATTTATTATATATTTATTATATATATATTAAATATAAAAGTACACTCTATTTGTTCATTGTAGCTTACTCCCAAGTAAGCAAATAAGCAGCATAGATTAAGCAGGCCCTTCTAGCCTCCCAGGAATACATTTTACACCCAGGTTAAGTCTGTTCAAAGGAGCAAAAATAATTTGGGGGAGGAGCCAACTACGATGGCAGAGAGAGGCTAAATATTCGACTCCCGGAACAGATGATTATAAAATAATTCCAGAAGCCTTTTTCAAAACAAAGAAAGAATGTGAGTAATTAATTGAATAATGTGGGAAAGAATGTAAGATAAGATAGTGGATTGGTTTCGATTCTTCTCCAACTGGAGGGAAAATAAAAGACTCTGTTTAAACTGCAAATAACTGTTGAAACGGACCGAAAGCAAAACAGTTTTTTTTCCCCCCTTTGTGGTCCTTGAGATATATGCCGCCTAAAAAAAAGGTCTATAAACACCCTGTTTGGAAGCGACCTACAGCAACAGATAAAACATATAATCGTCTAGTTAGAGATTTTGAAAATATAAACTTAAACTTTAACGGAGACGAAAAAGTCATTAAAATGGCGGCGAAGAAAGCTGCGAACGGAGCTAATGAAGAGATAAAAACTTTTATACACAAGCTTATTACAGAGTCTAATCAAGCTCTTGTTACTACAATAACATCTAATATAAGGGCAGAAATGGGGCAATTGCAGGAAAAAATCTCACAGGAGTTAAAAGCATTGGACCTTAAAGTGGATGATATAAAAAAAACCCAAGGGAATCAGCAGACTAGACTAGCAGAACATGATGGCAGGATTTCTTTGTTAGAGAGACAAATTATCCAGCTCCAAGACCAGAACAGAAGAAACAATGTGAGGATTCGTGGACTCGCAGAGCAGCCACAACAAAGTCAAAAATCCTTGAAAGAGGAAGTTTTAAAATGGCTAAAAAGCATTGTTCCTGAGATTTTATGGGAAGATCATGACATAGAGAGAATTCATCGTGTGTCAGCTGCAAAAAGAGGAATAATTCCCAGAGATATTATAATGAGAACTGCGAATTTCAACAAGAAAGATGATTTGATGAGAGCTGTTAGAAAGAATCCAGGAATATTGAAGTATCGAGATAACACAGTGGAAATTTATAATGACTTATGCCGCGAAACAATAAATTGGAGAAGGGAAATGAAACCCTGCATCATAGTTCTACAGAGAGTTGGGATAAGATACAGTTGGGGATATCCCATCTTTCTGAAATTCCAATATGCTGGCAAATACCACAGAATAAATTCTCTTGAACAAGGATTGCAACTCCTGAAAGAACTGAAACTGATCCAGCAAGAGGAAAAGGAAGAAGAAGGAGCAGCGGGAGGAGCAACTGAGGAAGGAGTAGTGGGAGGAGTAACTGAAGAAGGAGCAGCGGGAGGAGCAACAGGAGGAGCAAAGAAGAAGACTTCGGGAGATAAACGAAAGGACAGAGGCTGAGGAGGACTGGAAGAAACAATATGATATAACAGAAGAAGAAGAAAGAGAACTTCATAGAGTAGGAGAAGGGTAGATGACTACTGAGTAAAATATATTCTTATAGATTATAAATGCATAGAGATAGATTTATATATATATAAAGCAAGAGGGTAGAGAGAGGGAAGGGAGGGGGAAGAGAGGGAAAAAAAATATGGGAAAGAAAATAAATCGGGAGAGGGTATTGGTCTCTATGCCGGGAGTTGGCATACCTTCACACCCCCCCCCCAGGACCATGGCTGGTCGTTTCCAAGGCAGAAGCGCTTTGGAGGAAGAGGGGGGACAAATGTTTGTGTGGGGAGGGGAGGGGAGGGCGGGGAGGGGGAGGGGAGTGGGAGGGGGGAAGGGAAGGGGAAGGGGAGCACCATCACATTAAAGAGCCAATGGGGAGTGGGATTAGAAAATTCAAAATATGAAAAATGGAGAATAGATTGAGAATATCAACATTGAATGTGAAAGGTTTGGGGTCAATAATAAAGAGAAAAAGGATAGAATCAATATTAAAAAAAGATAAGGCCGATATAATTTTTTTACAAGAAACACATGGGAAAAGAGATAAAAAAAATGAGCTTAGATTGAACTGGGTAGCTATTTATGAGGAAGCATTTGGTACATCCAAATCAAGAGGAGTTGCAATAATAATTTCCAAAAGATGCAATTTCATTGTAACAAGTGTGGAGTTAGACGAAAAAGGTAGATATGTAATTATACAAGGTGAAATAGATGGAGAAACATATGTCATAATGAATATTTACGCACCTAATGAGAAGCAAAAAGAGTTTTATGAAGAAATATTTAATAAGATCAAAAAAATGAAAGGAGATTATACAATAATCGCAGGTGATTTTAATATGGTGATGGATAGATGGAAAGATAAATCAGATCCATCAATTAGAGATAGATATAATAATATAACAATTTTGAATAAATTAGTGAGTAGAAATGAACTGATAGATGTTTGGAGGCTAATAAAGGGTGAAGAAAAGAAATATACGTATTATTCATCAGTTCATAAAAATTACTCAAGAATAGATTATATTTTTGTTTCAAAGAATATGATACCTAGATTAATAAATACAGAAATTGATACAATAAAAGTGACAGATCATGCTCTGATGAACTTGGATATAACTATGAAAAGGAATTATAGAGAAGCAAAAAGGTGGAGACTGGAAACTAAGTTATTTAATTATAAGGAGATAGTAAATAAAATAGAGAAGGAGTGGCAAGAAATTTGGGATATAAACAATAAGGAAGTAACACAAGATGTATTGTGGGATACAATGAAGGCAGTGGTAAGAGGATTATGCATTAAAGAATCAAGCAAATTAAAGAGACAATTAGGAGAAAAAAAATTAAAATTAGAAAAAGAAATAAAGGAACTAGAGAATGATTATATAATAGATAGAACTAAACAGAAATTAATAATATTACAAGCAAAAAGAGATGAATTAGAAAAGATAGAAATGGACGAAGTTCAGAAAAATCTAATATACTTGGAAAGGGAATATTTTGAATATAGTAATAAAAATTCTAAAATGCTGGCTAAATCAGTACAATCAAAAAAAACTAGAAATATGATTGGCGTAGTTAAAGATAAATTTGGTAAAGAAAAAAGGTTGATGAAAGAGAAATTAAAAATATTTGAGGAATTTTTTCGAGAATTGTATTCAGCAGAAGATAAATCTTTAGAGAACATAGAGGAGTATATTAATAAAAATTGGAAAGTAAGACTAACAGAACAAGATAAAGGATTGATGGAAGAAATGATATCAGAAGAGGAAATAGAAGAAGTAATAAATAATTTAAAAGGAGGAAAATCACCAGGATTGGATGGACTAGGTCCAGAATATTATAAAACATTTAAAAAAGGTTTAATTCCTAAACTAAAAGTGTTATATAATAGTATATTGAGGGGTGAAAAAATTCCATTATCATGGAAGCAGTCACTAATAATATTAATTTTAAAACCAAATAAGGATCCTACAGATCCAGGTTCTTATAGACCAATATCTTTAATAAATCAAGATGCAAAAATTTTGACAGCAATAATGGCGAAGAGGTTAAATAAATTTATTTATAAGTATATACATAAAGATCAATGTGGTTTTATTCAAGGAAGACAGATGGCAAATTTAATAGGGAAAACGATAAATAAAATAAATATAATGGACAGAGATAAACAAAAAGCTGGAATTTTAGCCCTAGATATATTTAAAGCCTTTGATTGTGTGGAATGGCCGGCATTAAAAACAATTTTAAATAAAATAGGATTAGGAGAGAGATTTAAAGGGTTAATAAATCAATTGTATTCACATAATACATCTGTAGTGATGGTAAATGATGGATTTACAGAACAGATTCAAATAACAAGAGGAACGAGACAAGGATGTCCATTATCTCCAGTTTTATTTGCAATAGTTATAGAAATGTTAGCGAATGTGATAAGAAATGATGAGAATTTGGAAGGAATTGGAGTTAAGGAAAAAAATAAAATAAGCTTATTTGCAGATGACACATTGTTGACAATTAAGGATCCAATTGAAAAGATAGATAGGATAGATAAACATTTAATAGAGTTTGGGGAGAAGACGGGATTAGAAATAAATTGGGCCAAATCAGAAATAATGTTATTTAATTATACTAAAGAAGAAGTACAAAAATTTATAAGTAGTAAAAGAGGATTACTTAAAATAAAAGAATCAATTAAATATTTAGGAATAGAGATTACAAAAAATTTACAAGAATTACAGGAAAAAAATTTCAAGAAATTAAGATTAGAAACAAAAAGGAAATTAGAGGACTACAAAAATATAAAGCTATCGTGGTTTGGTAGAATAGCAGTGGTAAAAATGAAAATTTTACCTAAAATTAATTTTTTGTTTAGAATGTTACCAATAAAAATATCAGAGGAAGAATTAAAGGAGTGGCAAAAGATATTAAATAATTTTTGTAATGGAAATAAAAAATCGAGGATTAACAAGAAATATTGGTATAAAAGTCAAAAAGAAGGTGGCCTGGGACTTCCAAATTTAAAATGGTATTATTATGCAAATCAATTGAGATATATCATAGAGGGGGTTTCAGGAAAGGGTGATTTAGATTGGTTAGAGATAGAAGATATGAATATTGAGACAAAATTAGAAAATATATTTTTTAGGAATTTTTCAAAGAAAGAAATGGAGAAGATAGAAAATCCTTTTATAAAAAATATAATAGAAATATGGAAAAAAAATAAAAGAAAATTATTACCGAATATATCAATATTAACTCCGATAGTGATGATGGAAAAATTTCCAATAAATTTAAGAGAAATAATAGCGAAAGAAATAAAAAAACAAAAAATTTATAGATTAAAAGATTGGATGAAAATAATGATAAATAAAGATAGAATGAAAGAGAGATTGCAGGAAACTAAAATATCCTGGTTAAATTATATACAATTAGAGCAATGGACAAAGAGTATGAAAAGATATGTTAAGGATTTTAAAGAATATACTAAATTTGAACAAATTATTATTCAAAGAGAAAATATGCAAGAAAATGAAATACTAAAAGGTATTACAAGTGAAATATACAAAATATTAGCAAAAGAACAAGAAGAGGATTTTCTTAGAAAAATATGGGAGGAAGAGATAGTACAAAATATAGATATACAAGAATGGAGAAAAATTTGGAAACAACGTCATTTAAAAAAATTATCAATAAGAATAAAAGAGAATTATTATAAATTAGTGTGGAAATGGTACTTGACTCCAGTGAAATTAAATCAAATAGATGAGAAATATTCAAGATTATGTTGGAGAGGATGTCAAGAAATTGGTACATATATGCATATGTGGTGGAATTGCAATAAGATAATGGAGTTTTGGCAAAAGGTTTTTAAAGAGATAAAAGAGATTATAGGAGCAGATATACCAGTATGTCCAAATATTGCATTGTTGTCTATATATGATAAGGTTGAGTGTACTCAAGTAAAGAAAGAATTAATAACAAATTTGTTAACTGCAGCGAGATTAATAATAGCAAAAAAATGGAAAGCAAATGAAAAATTTCAAATAGAGGAATGGTATAACGAAGTGTGGAAAATTGCAATTAATGATAAACTAACATGTAGAATTAGGTTTATGAAAGGTTTGGTTAAAGGGAATGATTTTGAAGAAATTTGGAAAATATTTTTGGATAAAGTTCTGAAAAGAGATAGTAATACTACCCTGTCAAAAGAAGAATGGCAATTTTGGAAAGTGGATTAAATAAAAAGTTGGCTCTGGGGGGTGGGTATTTTTTAGTTTTAGTTTTGTTTTTCTTTTATGTTGTATATTTTGTAATTCTTAGTAGGTGTGTGTGTCAAACTTGTGATTTATAGATTTAAATCGATAAGTGATGTTAATGTTTTTTTTAAAAAAAAAGTTAAAAGAATTAACAATAGAAATAGATTAAAGGGGATGTGAAAAATATTGAATTAAATGTGAAATTATAACAGTTGAACAGATTTATAAATTTAAGGGTAAAGGTGCAAAATAACAATGAAAGTTAGTATTGCTTAAGAGAAGAGAAAAAAAGAAAAAGAAAAAAAAATTTTTTTTAATTCACTATTATGTATATCACATGGTGTTTAATTTTTTTTTCTTGTTTTGTATTTGTGATTCAGTTATATAAATAAAAAAAAAAGTCAAAAAAAAAAAGGAGCAAAAATAATTTAACTAGCCAGTTCTTTACCAAATTGAACATACATCAATACTTTAAACAATTACTTAAGTCTTGAATTAGCATCTCTTATTTCACACAGAGCTGCCACTGTGATTGGGGAAAGGTCCCATTATATCACAACTCATGTTGAGATTCAGTGTTGTGATATACCCTAATATAACATTTCTTCCTTTTATGAAAACTTTAAACAAAGAATTCTGGTGAGCAATGTGGCAAGAGCCCAGCTATCAACAGTACATCTGATCATGGCCACAAGTGATGCAATGGAGATCTGCAAGATAGTATATTAGAAAAACACAGTTACTCAAATAATCTGGATGACCCCTTCAGCTTACTCTGTATACCACCTTTGCTCCATTACAATATCAGACAGTCCCTGCAGAAATCACAGCTGTATTAGCAGCTCCACAGAATGGCTTATGAATAGCAAACACTGTGGCCCTAACACACTGTGACTCTGTACTGCTAGCTTTGTCTTTTCAAGGCAGCTCAATGGTATTCTTTTGTCCTTTACCCTAACATCTTCAAGCTAGCACAGCATGATCCAAGTATACTCACCTTATATGTCAGAAGGACTCTTCTTCATACCCTTCAACATTTCACAGATGAACACTGAAACATGTGCGGCCAAGTCTCCCAAGGTCTTAGTCCAACATTCAAACCACTACACCATGGATTGATAAATTCCATAAAAAATTATTTACTATAGAGGACCACTGATCTAGGTGAGTTTGTAAAGCATTTATTGGTAAATACAATAAATTAGCATATAGATGTATACCCAGCGCTGCCCAGGATTTTATTTTCTCATAGGTAATACTTGTTAGAAAGATTTGAGATCCTGTGTCTCTAATTCCTCAAACTGTCTTGTCTAGTAGCTGTAACTTTTCCCCATATTCCCCAATCCAATCTGTATTCAGAGTTATTAACATGTAGAGGTTGGGTTCTTGAGGGAATACACTGCCCTCCTCCTTGCTGCTAGACCTCATCTCCATAGCAACTGGCCTATTCAAAACAGGCCCAAAAGCTCTCTGGCTGAGAATTCTAAAGGCTCCTCCCTAAACTGCAAACCCCAGGATTCCATAGAATCTTCTTAGGCAGTCAATCATACGAGGTCTTCCCGCCAATCATATGAGGTCTTCCCACCTGACACAAACAAACAAACTTTGACTTTTATATATTAGTAGATAAATAACTCCATTTGGACCCCATCTTCCAGAGTAAACAAAATGATAAGGGGCTTCATATATCACAAAATGATAAAAATGCAGTTGAAACACAACAAAACAAATAAAAATAACATGACGCCAGTAGAAAATAATTCATAAAAAGTTTTGGATTTTTTTTTTTAAGTTCAATGGGAGAATACTTTTCAAGGATTCTTATGAAGGGGATTTCAGAGCTGAGGAGTTACTATGAACAGACTGTTTCTGGGACATGCCAGCCTGATTTTTAAAATTCTTAACTGGCCTTCAAGTGATCTTAAATCTGGGTATATTTTTATGGATATCGGCAGTCTTTCAGACAACCTGGTCTTAGGCTATTAAGGGATTTGAAAATTAAAAGTAGGACCTCAAAACAGGCACAAGAAGGAACTGGCAGTAATGTAATTGACAAAGTATAAGAAATATGTGCTTATAAGTTCCTATTAGCAATACAATGAGTCAGTTTAAAGCAAATGCAGTTTCTCAGTCATTTTTGAAGGCTGACCCATACCGTAAATACTGGAGTAGTCCTGCCTGACATAGTGGTTTGAATATTTGACTGGGACTCTGGATGACCAGGGTTCAAATCCCCATTCTGTCTCAAGAACCCACTGCGTAACTCTGTACAAGTCACGCTCTCTCAGCTTCAGAGAAAGGCAATGACATACTTTCTCTGAATTAAAAAAAAATAGGATAAATTGGAGTTCCCTTGAAAACACATAATAACAACAGTAATAGTCTAGAGGAAAGTAATCAGTGTATGGATAACTGAAGTTAACAGTGTGCACTCCAGGACTAATACTAGCTGAATAATGTTGAATGTAATTTTTTTGCAAGAACTGTACATCAGTAACTGAAATATAGGTAGTGACCTTGAAGTTATCACTTTGCTATGTATTTTTATGATGCTGAATTCAGTGCCCAGTTCTCAGTTGCTTTTTCAACAAATTATTGCAAGAATAGCTTAGACCAGTGATTGCTAACCTCTTCTTCACCACAGACCACCTTTAAATATCTTTTGTTCCTGCAGACCACCAAGGCTTAACTCAGGCTTCTGGCTGTATGTGAGGTAGCAAGAAATGTCACGTGCTTTCTCTCAGCCATTCCATGTTGCTCACTTGCATGTTCTCACTGTATGCAGAAGTAACAACTACATTACATTTTGCTATCAAACAATTTCAAAACTTTTGAACAGTTTGAGATACTGTAATAAAAAGTTTGTACAAATAATGTCTGTCACCAGCAAAAGACTCCTGTTCTTTGAGATCAATGTATGATTCTCATCTATCTGTCTGTCTTCCTTCCTTGTTTCCTTCCTTTTTTGCATTCATCCTATTTTAACTGTAAAAGCTTGTAACATTTCTTCAAACCTTTGTTGAACCCCTAAGAGAACACTATGCCCTCCCAGGAATCCACCAACCCCAGGTTAAGAACCACTGGCCTAGACATTTACTTGAATCTACATAAAAATATGAGTTATGATATCCAGCATCACATATCTCCATCACAAGGTATTCTCCCCTTTAAAATGCATGATTGCTATCTGGGGCAAAAGGTATCACCTTGCACAAAGCACATCAGTGTGTGGTGACCACAGTGAACAGGTTGCTTACCTGTAACTGTGGTTCTTCGAGTGGTCATCTGTGCCCTCACACATTAGGAGCTTTCGCGCCTGTGCGGTAGCGTTCGGAAACTTCTAGAGCTCGTTAGCTTGGCGGGACCCCTCCCCCACGCCGGTACTGCGCATGCTCCTCCCGCCAAGCAACGGTCTCTCCTCAGTTCGTCGTCCGCCGTAGAACCTACAGGGACCTGAGAAGAGGGGAAGGAAGGGCGGGTATGTGTGAGGGCACAGATGACCACTCGAAGAACCACAGTTACAGGTAAGCAACCTGTTCTCTTCGTGGTCTCTGTGCCTCACATATTAGGAGACTGTGTAGCTTACCGGTTGGATGGTGGGTCAGGTCCTAGAGTACGGAAGCCAGCACCTCACGTCCAAACTGAGCATCTCTGCGCGACCGGCAGTCGAGCCTGTAGTGGCGAACGAAGGTCGATGGCTGGGATCAGGTCGCCACACGGCAGAGTTTGTGCAGGTCTACTCCTCGCAGGAGGGCCGCAGAAGTTGCCACAGCTCTGGTGGAGTGGGCTCGAAGAAGGGCTGGCGGAGGCTTCCTCGCGAGCTCGTACGCCAGCTGTATAGTCTGTACCACCCACTTGGAGAAGCGCTGGGTGGACACTTTGTGGCCCTTCCGACGCCGTCTGTAGCAAACGAAGAGATGCGGTGTCTGTCGGAAGGGAGTCCTGGTCTTTGTAAAAAGCAAGGGCCCGACGCACATCAAGGGAGTGAAGGGACAGTTCCAACGGTGTCGTCGGGTCTGGGAAGAAGGCAGGCAGGATGATGTCCTGGTTGAGATGGAAGCTGGACACCACCTTTGGCAGGAACGAAATGTCAGATCTGAGGACCACCTTGTCCCTGTGGAAGACCAGGAAGGGCTCGTCCACTCGAAGAGCTGTTATCTCACCCGCTCATCTTGCTGAGGTAACAGCCACCAAGAAGGCAGTCTTTAAGATGAGCAGCCTCTCATCCGAGGTCGCCATCGGTTCAAAGGGCGGCTTTGTGAGCTGCGATAGCACCAACGACAGGGAACATGGCGGTAGCGGCGGCGATACCAGTGGGTAAAGATGTTGTAATCCCTTCAGGAACCGCTTAACGGTATCGTCCCTGAAGAAGGCTGATGCCGAGGATCGTGGCGGCTGGTATGCCACGATCGCGGAGAGATACACCCTCAGGGATGGAAAGGCCAGGCCCTGCTGTCGGAGGTGAAGGAGGAAGTGGAGGACGGTGGAGAGCCTGACGGGCAATACCGGCTCACGCCTCTCTTCAGCGAAGGTCAGGAAGCGTCGCCACTTGTATTGGTAGTTGCAACGGGTGGATTCTTTCCTGGCCGCGATGAGGACGTTACTGAGCACGGGATCGGCTAGTGCAATATCCTCCAGGCATGGAGGGCCAGGCGTGGCAGGTCCGGATGGAGGACGCGGCCGCTGGAATGGGAGAGCAAGCCCGGAGTCGGCAGTAGCCAGAGAAGATCGCCTCGCACGGCTCGTAGCAGGGGTGTGAACCAATGCTGCCTCGGCCAATACGGGGCTACCAGGATCACGTCGGCACAGTCTGCAAGGATCTTCGATATCGTCCGGCCGAGCAGCGGGAACGGCGGGAACGCGTACAGGAGTTCTCCGGTCCACGGAAACTGGAAGGCGTCCCCGATGGAGGCCCAATCGTGGCCTGCTCTCGAACAGAATCAGTTGCACTTCGCATTTTCCCTGGTCGCGAAGAGGTCGATCGATGGTTCGCCCCAGCGGTGTCGAATCAGGCTGAACGCCTCTCCGGAGAGAGACCATTCGTGATGGGATGAGGTGTCCCTGCTGAGGGCGTCTGCTGTAGTGTTCTCCTGCCCGGCCAGGTGAACAGCTACGGGATGTATTTGCAGGTGAACGCACCAGTCCCAGAGGTCGAGGGTGATGTTCAGCAAAGTTGTGGAATGAGTCCCTCCTTGTCTGTTGACATAACAGACGGCAGTGGTATTGTCCGTCAGGATCAGGACTGTACGGCCGGTGACGACGTGGCGGAACGCCCGTAGTGCTTTTGAGATGGCGAGCAGCTCGAGATCGTTGATGTGGAGAGCCGTCTCGTCGCCGCTCCATCTGTCGCGGACTTTGAGATCGCCGCAGTGGGCACCCCATCCGTAGAGGGAGGAGTCGGTCGTTACCGTCACCCTTGGTGTAGGCTGTCGGAAAGGCATTCCTGACAGCAGGTTGTCTTGTGAGTGCCACCATCAGAGAGATGAGCAAACTCCCTCTGGCAGCTGCAGTCGAAGGCTCTGTTCGTCTCGCAGGGGATCGAATATGCGGACGAACCAGTGTTGAAGAGTGACCGCAGTTGTCGAGGCCATGTAGCCCAGCAATTGCTGGATCCTCCTCGCGGACAAAGTGGAAGCTGCGTATGCATGAACGGCAGCTTGAATTAAGGTCTGCGCTCAAGTCTCTGGCAGGTACGCCCTTGCGGACATGGAGTCCGGAGTGGCACCGATGAAGTCCAACGTCCTCGCCGGCTCGAGGTGGGACTTCTTCGGGCTGACCTGTAGTCCGAGATGGGTAAGGAGTGTCAACGTCATGTGGACGTTGTGATAGAGTCTTTGTTTGCAGGACGCCACCAGCAGCCAATCGTCTAGGTACAGGTAGACAGAGGCACCCTTCGTCCGCAGGAACGATACCACCGGGGCCATGCATTTGGTAAAGACCCTTGGGGCAGTCGAGAGTCCGAACAGCAGCACCTTGTACTGATAGCAGGTGTCGTCAACTGCAAAGCGGAGGTATCGTCTGTGTTGCGGGCGAATAGCGATGTGGAAGTAGGCGTCTCGGAGATCGATGGAGGCGAACCAGTCCCCTTGATGGAGAAAGGGCAAGATCGACGGTAGCGTGACCATCTTGAACCTCTTGGGGCGGATGTAGTTGTTCACCCCTCTGAGGTCGAGGATCGGTCGAAGGGAGCCGTCGGGCTTCAGTACCGTAAAGTACCGGGAGAAGAAGCCGGTAGCGCTGGCTTTCGACGGGAGCTGTTCGATTGCTCCTTTGTCGAGGAGGGACTGGATCTCTTCCAGGAGGACCGAGCTTGACGGAGTGGAGTAGTAAACGCCTTGAGGCGGAATATCTTGAAACTCGATGGCGTAGCCAAGACGGACGATGGAAAGCACCCAAGAGTCCGTAGTGACATGTTGCCACTCCGACAGATGTCATGCTAAGGTCGCTCGGTCTCTGAGGGCTGATGGGAGGCTGAAGAGAGGTTGTTGTTGAGGCGGCCCGCGGAACAGGTCAAAACCTCGATTTCCCACTGGAGGAGGACTTCTTAGACGAAGCGGGGCGTCATCTGAATGAACGTTTAGCAGACGACCCGAAGAAGGCCGCGAGGGACTGGACTGGGCCGACCTCTGGAAGGATGAGGTAGACGACCTTCGCCACAACTGACGGAAAGCAGCGGGCCTGCGGGCCTGTGAGGATGGGTGAAGGCCGATCTTTTTGCCATCAGCCTCGCCTTGACTAGATTGTCCAACGCTTCGTCGGTGGACGCGTGAACAGGCCCTCACCATCAAAGGGAAGGTCCTCTATTCTTCTCCGAGTGTCCTCCTGAATATCCGCTGGTCTTAACCAGGCGTGGCGGCGCAAGCCGACGGATCCTGCCATGACCCTCGATGCAATCTACACAGCGTGCCGAGAGGAGACGATCTGCTGGCGGGAGATGGCTTCCGCCTCGTTAAAAATCATGGCAGTAGCCTGGCGGAGGTCCTCCGGTACCGATTCTATGGCCGGGGAGAGACGATCAAAGACCTTGCGCAAGTATGCCGCAAGGCAAGCCTGCGTGCTGGACAGCCGTATGTGCAGGGAGGCGGCGGAATAAGACCTCCTTGTATAGGCGTCCAACTTGCGGCCTTCCTTGTCCGGTGGGGTGGTGTGCTGTCTGCCGCTGCCCTTAGTCTGCGCCGACTCGATGACCACAGAGTTTGGCACAGGGTGGTTGAAGAGATAACTGGCGCTATCCTTCGGCACCCTGTACAGGTGTTCTAGCCTCTGCGGTATCGGCTGCGCCGAAGCCGGCTTGTCCCACGTGGACTTAACAACTTTAGCGATGCGAGGGAGGAGAGGCAATGGGGCGGTAGCAGGTTGCCTCCTTCAACCATCGAGAAGACCAGGTCGTCATCCTCCGGTTCTGCGTCCACAATCTTGAGGTCAAGGGTAGTGGCCATCCGAAGCAGCATCGCGGAGAACTGTTGCACGTCCTCCGGAGCTGAATCGGGAACTGGTTCCCCAAATCCTAGAGGAGGAGACTCCTGCGAGGCCGCGTCCGAAACCTCTGACTTGGCGCTGGAGTCATAGGACTCAGAGCTGGGTGAGTCTTCTCACTGCTCCCGCTCTGGCTCTTTCACAGTGGTCGTAGACTGTGCCTTTTTGGGCTTGTCTGCGGCAGAAACGGGGACCGTGGGGGCGTCCCGTTAGGCGGAGCGACCACCGATTTCACCTTCTCGGTGGTGACAGGTGTTGTCTGGCAGGCCGTTGTAGACATGGCCTGCTTAGTCACCACAGACTCCACAGGGTGCGTTGCAGTAGACGTAACCCTGGGCGGCGGCCATACCGCATGGTATCGAGGTGAAGGTTCCCTCGTCCTGTGGTATCGAGGCGAGGGAGAGCGGCTGAAGGAGCAGTCGGAGCGGCGGTGGTCGGCCGGTGAACGGCTTCG
Source organism: Ctenosaura bakeri (assembly GCA_948474755.1). NCBI lineage: Eukaryota > Metazoa > Chordata > Lepidosauria > Squamata > Iguanidae > Ctenosaura > Ctenosaura bakeri. The sequence goes on along the minus strand of CAOLHI010000324.1, from coordinate 276,175 downwards.
GTGTCTACGATACCGATGGTCCTCTCTCTCTGGTGAGCGGGAGCGAGACCGACGGCGTTTGCGTTGAGGTGACCGGGACCTCCAAAAGGTTTCCCAGCGCCTTGGGTCACGATGGTACCGATCCCGGTATGATGGAGAATGTGACTGGTAGGACGCCGGGCACTCTCTCCACTCAGATTCCCTGGCGTACCTGGCCACGTAGGACGCCGAGGTGTACCTGGAAGCAGAAGAGCAAGGTTGTTCCTCTCATATCTCCTGTGGAGGCGGCGATATTTGTGGCAGCTCTGAAGAGCGTGACCGAGATCTAGCCGATATCGAGTGCCGTTCCGGAGAAGCAGAGACTTGCTGGGATGGTCTCTGCTGCAGGTCAGCCGACCTGCGGCGGCTCGAAGGGCGGTGTTGTTGTTCCTCCACCAGGGTTGGAGGTTCCTCCACCGGCGAGTCCGGGCGCTCTTGTGGCGCATCCTCGACCTCATCGTCGGAGAGATCAGCCGGCTTGCCTCGCCCTTTTGAAGGCTCAAGAGTTGGAGGAGGAGTGGGAGGATGAACGTCCCCAGCCGGTGAGCGCTTCTTCTCCTTCCTCTTTTTCTTCTTGTCCTTCTCCTTCTCCTTTCCCTTGTCTCCATCCGGAGCAGGGCGTTTCTTCTGAGGCGTCTCTTTGGCAGGAGTCTCAGATTTCTTCGTCGTCGAGGACCCTTTCGCTGACTTGGCAGCCGCCGACAGCTTCGGGATCCTCGGTAACGCTGCGATGGGCATTCTTGACGCCGACACCGAGCCTGATGCCGACGAAGTAGACGGAACAGCAGCTGCCGATACCGTCGATGGTGTGGTCGTCTTCTTGTCGGCCATCTTGGTTGGGAAGTCTCCTCAATTGCCTTCAAAGACTGCTCCCAACAGAAAGATTTCAGCCTCGAAGACCTGTTCCGGAGAGTTTGGGCAGCAAACTCTCGGCAGCTTGGGCAAGTCCGGGTGTTGTGGGTCTCGCCCAAGCAGAAGAGGCACTCCTTATGGCCGTCGGAAAGAGCGACCTTACGCCCACACGAGACGCACTTTTTAAACAACGCGGACATAAGACAACCGACGAAGTTAGAAGAAACGCGGAGGAATCCAAATTTTTACCAAGTCCGAAGGGAGGTCCGAGAGAGAGGTCAAGAAACAGTCCGAAATATTCCAAAACCGTGAGGAAAATAGCCAAGCAGAAGAAATAGCGAGGAACAAGCTAAAGAACCTTCCGTACGCAATGGCGGACGAAAAGAACTGAGGAGAGACCGTTGCTCGGCGGGAGGAGCATGCGCAGTACCGGCGTGGGGGAGGGGTTCCCGCCAAGTGAACAAGCTCTAGAAGTTTCCGAACGCTACCGCGCAGGCGCGAAAGCTCCTAATGTGTGAGGCACAGAGACCACGAAGAAGAACCAGAGTTATAAATAACAGAACAGAACAGCTGTACACCCCCAAAAAAGGATTTGGTCACCCCAACTGAAATTGGCATACCCTCTGGGGAACTGTATCCTCTGGCAAAGCATATGGTTAAATCTAGCCCACTGCCTTCTGTTTTGCTATTGTTATGTCCCACCAAGTTGCCTTCAACTTATTATGATGCTATGAATGACAGACCACCAACAGAAATGTTATTAGGGGCTCTGTTAAGGTCTTGCAAACTCAGGGCTGTGACTTCTTTGATCTAATCAACCCACTATAAATGCAGTCTTCCTCGTTTCCTACTGCATTCAATTTAGTCAAGTGTTATTATCTTTTCCAATGAATCATGTCATCTCATGACATGTCCAAAATATTCTGTTTAGCCACTTTGGCTTATAGTAGAGTTTTCAGGCTTGATTTTCTTGTAAACCCATCTATTTGTCTTTTTGGGGGTCCATGATGTCCACAGAATTCCTACCCTTACAGCATCACATTTCAAACAGTTACATTTTTTCTGTCAGTTTCTTCTCATTGTCTATACACAGAAATTAGAAATATTATGGCATAGATGATCTTGACTTTGATATTTGGTACATTCTTTCTAAGTAAGGCTAGGCCAGCTATAACAACCTCACCAAAAAAGCAACATTAACTTACACATTTACAAACTGGTTGTGATAATAATCATTCATCACCTCCTAAAATAGATGTTCACCACCCCGTTCCACAATTGTGTCTTCCTCCTTCTCTGGAGGTAGGGTGCATCCCCCAAGACTGATATGGTTTGATTGGTGAAATATTACTTAATTGGCAAATACATTAATTGGTGTGGATATAAAATGAAACCTGAGGTAACTGGAAGGTCAAGGTGGGCAGAGGAAAATTACTGACTGAAAATATGTGATTGCAAGGCAGGTCAGCCACCTCCCCGCCCCAGGTGTAGCTGAAGTCATTGTCAGGCAGATTACCAAGCAGTTTTTTTAAACAAACAAAAATTAATCACAGAGGCATTAGAATACAAAAAAAAAGTACTTTCAATCATAACAATCATTATTAAAGTACTATTATATTAAGCTTGTTACACGGCCCATTTTAGCTACATTCAAAGTCAAAGGTATAGCAGGGCCAGGGATCACAGGGTGGAAGCTGCAGGAATTTTATTTTATTACTAGAAGGGCAATGACATTTTCTGTTACCCCACTTTGCCAAAGGTGTGGTTCCCTCTAACCTTAGTTGAAATCCTAATAGTAGACAGAGGGAAGAAGACGTATTTACCTGACCAACCTTATATTATTTTAAATGGTCTGAAGTATCAAGAGAGGGCTTGGTTCGTAATGGGTAGTTAACACTCATTTGTTGATTGGACTGAGAGCTCTCAGAAAGCTGACTCTTTCAAGATCTATCAGAGATGTGGGACCCATTCATACTGCACAATGATTGTATTATATTCCTCTCCAACTGCCATGACTATATCCTATGGAATCTTGGTGTTTGTAGTTTGGTGAGGCACTAGAGATTTCTGGCTGAGAATTCTAAATACCCCTCCTTAAACTGCAGATCCCAGGATTCTATAGGACACTGCATGACAGTTACATTGGAATGTAACACTGTGGTTCTGTAGTGTCAGTGGACTGCAGAGGACAGGAGGAATTTACCCCGTAGAGCAGGGGGATGGCTGTGAAGGAGATTCTGTGGCAGAATCATAATGAAAACTCTCCACAAATTTCCACAGAGAGTGATTTTTAAAGGGGTGGGGCAGAATGGCTGTTCCTTGGAAGAGAGCAAAGATGTTGCAGGGAACCCACTGCGATCATGTAATTTCACTTGTAGCTCTGATCTGCCACAGCCAAGTTGTGGGTAGTGGGTGTCTTCCAGGTGGAGCGGGGGGAGGAATCTGCTCTGAGTTTTATTCCAGATCCTAAAAAAGCTATCCAAGGTGCTGAATCCTATCACCTTGTTCACAAATGATTGCCTATCAGTGAGTATTAGAGATATTATGGCAATAAGGGTACGAGATTCAGGGGCTTCTGATTGCCAAATGTTAAGGACGAATAACAGATGACAGTGGAGATCTATGTCAGGCTGTGACTTCATGATTAGATGATTCTCTCTCCTTAGTCAGCAAACTATTCTTGTGCTTTTTAATTGCTAAAGAAATGACACACCCTTTTCAGCTCCATAATGACATGAAGGAATTAGGGCATAAAGAAGACTGCAGTAACTCAAAGGCCCTTTCCACACGGGGGATAAAAACAGTGTAGAGCAACTACTTTTGCGTAGTTCCACACCCCAATCCGTGCAGGAGTGACCGGAATGGCGGCGCCGCGTGCTTTTTAAAAACCACTTTTCTTGAGGTTTTTAAAAAGCACGGGGCGTGCAGCCGCGTCGCAGTGCCCGGTGTAGATTTGCGCAAGTGCGCGCCTGCAGACCTGCCAGGGGGCGGGCTTCTGGCTGGCAAGCTTCTCCAGTTGGTGGAGAGCCTCCGCCAGCCAGGAGCCGCCATTTTGAATGCCGCAGGATGCCGCAGGACGCCGACGAGTGTGGAGCAGCGAACACGTGCTGCTCCATGTGGCGATGGACTTACCCAGTTGCAGGTAAACTCCGTTTTAGCGTGTTTTCGCCCGTTTCTTCCTCCATGTGTGGAAAGGACCAAAGTAAGTGTTTTTACATTCATGATTTTTGTACAGTCAGCCCTCCACATTTGCAGGTTTCATTCCTGCAGATTTGATTATTCATGAATTATTTGCTGTCACCTCTGCTGCCTCCCTAGGCCATTTTTAATAGGGACTGCAAGCCTCTTTAGACTGAGAAACTGCACATGAGGCTTGTAAGTTCCTATTAAAAATGGTGTGGGACAGCAGCTGCCAGCTGCCCATGTGTGCCTTGTGAAGGAACCCTTATGCCTCAAAGAAATCCATGGTGGGTTGAATATGGTGATCATACCTTTTTGTGTGTTAAGTATGGTTTGGGAGGGCCTAGAGTTATTCACAGTTTTTCTACTTTCATGGGGGTCTTGGGCCTCTAACCCTAGTGAATGTGGAGCGATGACTGTACTTCAGTCACCAAACTGTTATTCTGATCCAACCCTCCATATAGTCTGGGAAGTTGTTTTTAAAGGTAATTATAGTTGTAAATCCAGCAGAAAAAGTAATTATTACATTGCAGTTGTATTTCCAGAACTATTTACTTTCCTGTTTCTCAAAAAGAGTTGCTTTCTAGTCACCCTTTAAAATAGCAAGGTAAAGTAAAAGCAATCAAGTTAAATTTAGTTGCTTTTAAAAAGCAATGCTAGAATGTTAGAATCTACTAGCTTGTGGCCCAAAACACTATCCTCCTATCCTACTTCTGGTTGCCTCTACATCCAAAAGTACAAGTCAGTACTTGAACCATGTGGCATTTCTGTAACTATAACATTAACTAAAAGGAGTGAGGTTATCCCATGTGAATTTACAATTGCAATGTTACTTCATAATGCCATACTTACTCCAATGACTAGTTATCTATAATTCCTTCCAAGCTCTCATTCTCCCATCCAGCACCCACCTCCACCCTCAAAAAATTCTGCCAACATGCAAAAGAGTATCTTTTTTCCCTGCAGAGATTGTATGCTAGTTAACTCTACCATACAGTTATTTCTGGATAGATCTGCTTGCAGTTGAATGGACTGGCTGCTTCCCACGGCATTTGCCCTTCACCAAGTTTCAGAGGCTGTTCAGTTTATGTCCGTCATCCACAGTCAAACAGACAGTATGATTTGATGGCATTTCAGAATTCTTTCAAGATTAAAAGCACTTCTAAAATGTCAGAATGTTTTCAGAAAAATAATGGGCCCAAATAATTTCCAAAGATTTCCTTCCAGATGGGCTGCTTTCCAAAGAAGCTAATAATAATAATAGCAAACCCCAACACTTTAGCTTTTTACTCCCAATGAAGCCTACTTTTCACACTAGGATTGCTACTAAACTGGAATCACTTAGACCAGTGGTTCTCAACCTGTGGGTCGCGACCCCTTTGGGGGTCAAATGACCCTTTCATAGGGGTCGCCTAAGACCATTGGAAAACACATATTTCCGATGGTCTTAGGAACCGAGACACCGCTCCGCTATCCATCTCCAGGCGGGTCCGCACACATGCAGATATGCCCACATACGAGTACCCGGCGTGATGACACCATCGCGCCAACCCCATCACATACACCCCGTACAAATACAGGTGTGACAGGGTTGGTGCCATAATGTACTTATGCGGACCAGTCACACATGTGTAGAGAGCAGCTACTGTGTAGAGCGCAGCTGCTGTGTTGAAAGCAGCTACTCTGTTAAAAGCAGCTACTGTGTTGAAAGCAGCAGTACTGGAGGTAAAACGACACTATTTGTAATTAGAAATAAATATTTCACAATATATAATTACATATTGTTTTTGTGATTAATCACTATGCTTTAATTATGTTCAATTTGTAACAATGAAAATACATCCTGCATATCAGATATTTACATTACAATTCATAACAGTAGCAAAATTACAGTTATGAAGTAGCAACAAAAATAATTTTATGGTTGGGGGTCACTACAACATGAGGAACTGTATTAAAGGGTCGTGGCATTAGGAAGGCTGAGAACCACTGACTTAGACAGATGATGCCAGAATAAAGTCTGACATTTTCTAAATTGGTTTAAAATACTGTAGTAAGTTACTTTAATTTTTTTGTCTTGTTAATTTTTTGCTATTGCTTTGAAATATAAGCTGTTCTGTAATTTGAAATGTATAAAGAGAGAGACATTAAAATAGCCTTGCTTTAAATAGTTTGCCTCATAAACACAGGCATTCAGGAATTCCATACAGGCACGTGAGCAGGCTGGCTCAGGAGGGATGGATCGCAAGATAGTAACCCATAGGCTTATTTTAAAAAGACAGAAATTCCAGCTCCACGTGCAGCAATGTCAGTTGACATGGAATTGCTTCAATTTGGGGCAAAATTGAGATCTCAGTATTTAACACAGAGAGACTAGGTTTTCCTTCTCCCAAATTGTACTCCTTAGCAAACCCACAGACAGTGCTATCTCCACCCTCAAGAAGGAAAACTCCCAGAAGCTTCTGACAGTTTCTGTTCTAGCAACACAAAGAGTAATTATTAATTATTAATTTCCAAGTCAAATAATGGGTTTCCTGACAATTTGGAAATACATGGGGAAGAATAATAGACCAGTGAGAATTCTGCACAACTTCCCCCTGGTATTTGACATCCCAAAGTGTTGTGCAGGAATTATTCAGTGGGGAAAAAGTGAACGGTTCTGTGTAACCTCTACAGAAAATGGTGGATGTAGGTGTTGCACAAAAGGAGAAAAAGTCTGTGGTTACCAATTGTGTTCTCATTTTACCTGTGTCTTCTCAGGTTTGCATCCAACTGTTCTTGAGATAGCTTGGCCTTTCCTCACTCTCCCACTCCACCGGACCCCCCTTGTGTCCTTTCTCCTGCCCTTCCCACTGATCTTTTGTCACATCTAGAGTCATTCAACATTTCAGAAACCAAGTTTCACCAATTTCCACTGAGCTTTTTTTCTTTCATTCAGAAGTTAGAGCATTAGACTAGTTAAACATTAGGATCATTTTGTTTTGCTGCAGACATTTCTCTTTTCTTTGCTTGATCTCTGTTGAATCTCTGTCCTGGAAACAATAGCTGTGTTTACTGGTAGTGGCCAACTTAGCTAGTTTCAAGATAATACAGACAACTGAGTATGGATACACTTCATATTGGAAAATACTGGGTTAATTTAAACTAACCTGGGAAATAGGAATGAAAAGTCTTTGACTTTAGGATGAGCAAAACACTCGGAGGGCTCCGTTTGCCATAGAAAAATTCCTGCACAACACTTTGAGATGGTTGAATATAGGGAGAATACTGTTGGAAGAATATTCATTTTCTCCCATAGTGGAAGCAAAATGATGGTAAATATTCATCTATGCATGCAAGAACAAAATAGCTGGGGATTTAGTTCCCTACTCTGTTTACACTACAGTTTGGAAACTGGAAGAAGCATCAGGATTTTTTTTTCTCTGTCCAGACTACAAGAGAGATGAGGTGGAACTCCACCTTTCTCCTTGGACAAGTTAGCTTTTTAAGACCATGATTCCCAGAATCTCCAGCCAATGTGGGGATGGACCATGCTGGATGGGGGATTCTGTAAGTTGTAGTCCAAAAAGCAGCTTTACCAAGCTCTCGTTTTATCTCTTCCTCGCTTGTCAGAAGCAAAAAAAGAGGCAGTCTTGTCCTGAATGGTGGCATATAGAAGGAAGCAGGAGAAATTCAGGCTTGTTTCTAACTCTTCATTTCTACCTTACTGCAAGCTGAACAACATTCTGTCTCTTCCTTGAGCCCTCTAAACAAGAAGCCCAGAGGAACTGGGACAGCAGTCAGGATTTATGTCCTTTGTAGGGAGGTTTCAACAAAATAAGAAACAGATGGAGAGGTCAGCACTGCTTCTTATCTCATGTGAATCTCTATAAGTGACAGAAGATTCCACCTCTTCTCCCAGACAGGGTGTGCGTGTGTGTGCCTCTGTGTGTATAACCTGAGGGCTTGAGAGGAAGGCAGAGGTTTTTCTAACTTGGTTAGTAGTTTGGACAAAGTCAGGAAAAACAGTTTCACAACAGAGATTCCCACAAATGTTTGAACATATGTACATAACAGTGTGAACACACATATAGGGTAATGCATGAACACTTTTAATGTACAAATAGAAGTCCCTGTGTAGCACTTGTATGCTTCATTACACATGAGTAACAGTACCATATGAATAACTATACCAAGGCACAGATCAGTAACCTGGGTACAGTGTATGTGTGCTGAAGGAAATGCATGCAAACATATCTGTGTATAAATCAACCTGCTGTGTACACATGTGCAGATATGGCATCTGTACTGATTGTTATGTTTGAACATCTCTCAGTTCTAGTACAAATGAGAGAAATTCTTGCCTCTAAATATATATATATGCTGAATGAGGGAGAGGAAGTGGTTGGTAACAAGGTCAAAATGGAGCTTGCCTAGAAAGTCAAATTGATATTTGGAAACTTCTGGAATATTTGGGGATTCCTTCTAGGAGTGACTGAGTTCGCTGGTGTCCTTAGCAGGCTTTTTAATCTTGCATAATTCTCATAAGGCACTGAGGCAATTTTGTTTTATTTTTTGAAACACATATTTGCATTGGTGCATCACGTGTAAACAAGCAAACCACCAAGAGCAATCAAAATGCTGTTTGAGAAGCACTCAAGAAAAACTAAAGACCTATGTGGGGATGGGGTAGGGAGACATTCTACTGTTCTAGGCATGGTTTCCAGTTTACTTTTTAAAGGGCTGAGTTCAGAAGAGGAGCGGTATTTTTCATGAAACCTTTCTGAAACTGTCATTTCTGGGGTTGTGATCACCAATCATCATTCAATTTAGGAAGTGATTCAGAAGCAAAACAGACGGAAAATCCATGGGGCCTCACATTGGCCACCCTGAAGTAGTGGGAACCTGATACAGGGAGAATGCTGCTGTTAGTTTTAACAGCAACTCTGTGTTTATTTTGTCCTCTAGTTCTGCTCTCAAAAGTACCTCTAGATCCAATCATACTTCTCTAAGCTATCAGCATAATCGACTGAAACATAATTTATGTTACAATACTAGCATCATTAAGCCTAGTAGGACATACCCAAACCAATAGCAGAGCTTTCTGGGAGTTGTAGGTCAAAAGAAAGGTGACATTTCCAACCTCTGCCCCATAAGTGTCTTAGATGGATGCTTGGTGCATCAAAATTGAAAAGTAACAATCTCTTCTAGAAAACCCTTAAGGGTAGAGGGGAAAAGAATGCATTGTGATGTTCTAGACTTTTGTGAAAATGTTCATGTGTTTATTCGTGAATTTAAGTAAAGTGTGGTTCTGTGTGTGATTATAGTAGTGCCACTCAAAGTAGTGGTCCCTGGTGTTGTCCCTAGTTAGTTTCTAGGAAGGAAATAAACAATTGCACTAAAGGGAAAAAATATGCTCCTGGTCCCTAGCTCAATGGAAAAAAACTGCTGGTCCCTCACATCAAATAGCTTGAGAAGTATTGACTTGTAGTGTACGTAATAAATTAAGTGATCTGTTGGGAGTGGGGAGAGCATGGAATGTTGGTGGTTACTGGTGATTGGTTGAATATCTGAACAGATATTAATAAGGATGATGCATATGACAGTCAAGGATTAGTTAGACTCAGACTGCTTAGGCCCTTTCTGCACCCTACTTTATCCTGGTGTCCTGTGGAGATCCCAGAAGTGGCTCTGCTGGGAGGGGAGTATGATGGGAGCGATGCTCTCCGCACCAGCTGCCTCCGTGATCCAGGAAGTGCAATGGCCCTGCCTCTTCCTGCCACAGCGCAGCCAAGTACTCTCCCAGGCTGCGCTGGGGCAGGAAGTGCAGCCATTGCGCTTTCAGATCCTCCACACACCAGGTAAGTGCGGGATGGCAGCACAATTGTGGGTCATTGATGGGGAAAACTGTGACTGTGCTGCCTGGGAACAGGAGAAAGATGGAACTGTGGCGATGTCATGTGTAACTGTTGTTGTGGTTCTGTCCTTCTCCTGTCCCCATTATGGGACAACAATGTCCTGTGGAAAGGATCTTAGACTCAGCTAGGGTCATGAAGAGAGAGAAAAAGTTAGTGAAAAGTGTTAAAGTCAATTGGGATTTAGATACATTAAATAAGAAATCTTTAATTGCATGTTGAACTTCTCTTCAATAAATTATTTTAGCATTATACATGTGTTAGTATATACAGTGGAGTAGTGGTCTAAGGGTGGTGGTATCCAGTGCCAAGATTATAACAATAAAGTCTCACACAGTAACCATGAGGACACTTAGAGAGAGCCTACATTTGGTGAGAGTGGTAGGACAGGCAGAGAGCCTCACTTACACATTTTCCAGCTGCCCCAAATCTTGAGAAATAAAGGTCTGGGGAAGGAAAAGCTGAGTCCAACTGCCACCACCACATTTCTAGTGGTGTGCCCTTTCTCTTATTCTGTTTGTTTGAGGAGAAGGGAGAAGGAACTGGAACCAGAGAGACCTCAGCAGACAGACTTCAGCCTCCTTTCCCAACTCCGGGAGGGGGGCAAAATAACAATAACAATAATAATAGCTGTTGTTGTCACCCAAGAAAATAACATATCCTGAACTAGCTTGGCTCAGTGCAAGCTGAGGTGGAGTGTTTGGTGTGGGGTTTTTTTAAGCCATTGAAACCATTCTTGTAACCCTCAGAACAATCCCTCCCTCAGCAATGTCATATCCCTCAGAACAATGTCAGTCCACCCACGGAAGAGGCCACTCCAATCACTAAAATCTTCTGCAGGCTTTCATTTTTATACCACCTCAGTTCCATTTCTTCACTCAGGGGCAGAAACATGGTGGTCCTTGTTCTGTTTTACATGTTTTATTTTTATTTTAAAAATCTCGTCATCTGTCTAACAAACCTGTCAGCTGGCATTATAATCACAGACGCACTCAGCCATCTCAAGCAAATGAGCCCCCCCAGCCTCTCTTACAGGCCAGCTGTACCCTTCACTGTTTCTGCCAAAAACTCTGTCACAACACAAAATGACATTGCTTAGCCACCTTTTCCCTCCCCCACCATGCCAAAGCAAAAGCAGGAAATAAGCAAATAATTTCCAGAATTAGGGACTGAATTCCTATTCTTACTATGGTGCTGGGAGTCTGTATAAAGAGACTGGTGGGAGAGGAATGAAGCAGGACCAAAGTATTTTTTCTTCCAAAATACAAGCAAGTGAAAGTATTTGGCACCCTCAAATATTTCACTTAATTCTACTCAGACATATAAGGCATCCTCACAAAAAGGAGGGAAAAAAAGTGAAAAATAAGAGTATGGATTAGTGCTGAACTGAGTTTAAATAGAGTATCCAGTTTTCTGAAAGAGAAAAACAAATAAATCAGGTCTTCTCTGGGTGGAGCAACTATGTTGAGAGGTCATGATATTTGTTGGTGTAGTTGGTGGATTTTTAAAGAACAGTATTTCTCTTGATCCTTGCCATTTGCCTGCTAATTTTTGGCAGCAGTTGCAACATTTTATTCACACCCTAAAGGGGGCTTTTTTTAAAAAAATCTTGGATGCATCTCTTTTCCTCCTTTCCTTTCCTTTTATTTTATTTTTAGTTTATAGCAGTTTACCACTATTACTATAATTTCTTTAAAAAATTCAGAGAGGAGAAAATTTGCCTTTAAAATCATAGGACCACTTCAGCCATTCCCCCATTTAAACCATGTCCCTATTAATTAATTAATTAATTAAATATATATATATATATTTGAAATTGCTCTAATGCAGATGCAATAAACTACTAGAAGCCCCCTAGAAGAGTGAATGAGGAGGTAACAATAAACAAAAAAACCAAGCAGCTGTATCACAGTTCTTTAGACCAGTCTGGAAAAAACAACAAACCGATATCCTCACTAGACTTAGGGGGGAAAATAAACATTACTGGGGACATATATCAACTCACTTCCTGCCAGTAATGACCAGTAAAAGATGATGTGCAAAACAACAACCTTTCACTCATGTCCCAGCCTACTATTTGGCAGAGTGAGGTAACTGCCTCTGGCAGCCAATTTTGAGTGTCATGAAATAACAGCAAATTGTTCTTTTTTTTTTTCCACATAAGGGGGAGGCACTTGGAGGATTTTCAGCCTCATGTACCAAAATAATTTAGTTGGCTTTGGGTATTATGCACCTTGATTTGAGGAGGCAGGCACCATTTGCTGCTCTACTCTCAAGAAAGAAACTGGGACCCTGATCTCATTCATTTTCCATGATCTCTTGACAGCTCCAGCCTGTGAAGCAGAGCATGGTAGGGAAACACTGGGCATGATATGTCAAATCAGTGAAATGCCTTTTACTGGATGTTAATGGGGAGAAAGATGTAGGTCAGAGTTGCAGCTTGGTAGCAGCTCTGCGTCTCTATATTTTCTGTTTGGGATTTTTCAGGTTGATTGGAAACTGCAGAATTTGTAATCATTATTTTATAAAGCAGTACATTGTTATTGGCCACTCATTTTTGCAAATAACTTGTTACTTGAGAGTTATGAGTGACATAACACATTATTGTCATGGCACTGCTAATTTATTTTTTCAGTCCTCTAACAATAGTTTCCCAAAAGCCAAATCTTTCCAAAGCCATGTTTCTTCTTGTTATGCAAGACCTCCTCATTCTTTGTGTCATTTTCATTGTAATGTTTAAGTGTAATGATACTGGCTCTTGTTATAAAAATAAAATAAAATTAAGTAACAACATTCCTTTGTAACATGTTACTTCCAAACTCTGGGAAACTAGATATTACAGACATGGGGAACTGTTCAAGAGTGGCAACCCTATAACCTTTCTTTCTTCCCTTGTACCACCTAACTAAACTAAAGGCATGGCATTTCGAGAAGAACGCTTCCTGCTCGTTACAAGCAGCGATGAAGTGCCAGGGAGGCAAGAACTTGCAATGTAATGATGCCATATTTTGATTTCCTAGATCTTACCATGACTGGGTGCGAAGAGCAGCAGGAGAGGTGAGGGGGTAAGTCATGTAGGGATAACTTAATGCTGCATACATAAAGGGCCTGCTTAATTCAGAAACATTTTTTAAAGCAGATGGTCAAATGGAAAAAGGTGGTTCAGGCCTTGCATAGAATCACTGCAACAGGCTGCAGTGTAGACAAGCCCTAAGGAGAGCATCCTTCCTGTTCCAAATGTTACCCTGTTGATTTGATCCAATGCAAACTGACAAGGCCGAAGGCAAGCCTGCTTTGGGAACTCAAGCTGTGGCAGCTGTGGATGCATGCTGACTTTTTGGGGCCACGGAATGGGAAGGAAGGACTGAAGGAAGCAACACAAAGGGATAAAGAAACCATAACAATTGGATTAGATTCCAGCACCCTGCAATCTCATTCACATCTATACTAGAAAGTCATTTAAACAGGTAGTCTATAAAACAAGCCTGGCCTAGAACATGCACAAACCACCTAGTTGGAGAATTAGTCTGTAGTAGTGGTTATAGCAGTAGAGTAGGATTTGGGAGATCTAAGTTTTAATCTCCAGGTAGTTATGAAGCTCACTGAATGATATTGGGCCAATCACTCTCCCTCAGCTTGCCCCACCTCACAGCATTGTTGCAAAGATAAACTTGAAAGTAGTCATATATGTTATCTTGAACTCACTGTGGGAAAGGTAGAAACGAAATATAACTAATGAATAAGGAATAAAATAAAGTTCACAGCTCTATCTGCAGACAAATGAACAATGGAAGAGCGTTTGGGGAGTTTTAGGGAACTCAGTATGATCTCTAAAGCCCTATATGTCTGGATTCAGGCATTCTGATGGACCACATCTCCAGCCAAAGCAGTAAGATCTTGGGGAGAAATGCTTCTGTCAATCTCACCAACCTCACAGGTATGCTTGTTGGGAACATGGGACAGGACCTCCTTTGTGTCTGTGACTCTGGAACTCTTTTCCTAGGGAAATTACATTGGTTCCCTCCTTGCTGTCCTTTCATTGGCAGATGAAAACTTTTCTGTTCTATTTGGAACTTGGGAGCTGACTGTTTTACCTGTAAACAGCTTCTAATTAGAAGCACAATAGCCCTGAAATATTTAGTATCTAGTCTGCATTAATTGGCTAACTCTGCAATTGGAGCTGAGAAATGACAGAACAATGATGTTGTCTGAATTCTTCCCAAAAGCGTGTGATGGATGGCAAGCCAAATAGCAATTGTGAAAGAAACTGGAGAAATACAAGCCATTCCATGTACCATCTCCCTGTTTTTTCCTTGAAAGAAGGGAAAAAGAGGAAGTTTTCCCTCTCCAAATAAACCATTTTCAGCTTGAAACAATAAACTTGCTCTTGCTGCATAATGTGCAATACAACTTTTATTGTGACTTTATAGTTACATAAAAAGGAGGATAGGAAATATTCCTATACAAATATGTTTGTTTTTCGCTGGGATCCCCATTGCTCCCTTTTACCAGTTTCGAACAGAATATTAGACTATACAAACATACAGAAGTGTTTAAAGAAGGAGGGATGCTGGATTGAGTCAGCCTAGAGATAGTGTGTATGACTCTGCTGCCCCCTCCAGACTCTGTGTAGCTAGTGGAAAACTGTGGGGAAATGCAAGGCATGGTTCCAGCACTACAGCTCATCTGCTGCATCTGAAGCATATGGTTATAATGTAGCCCAGGAACTCTCATCATGCAGGCAGATGAAAACATAAATAACTTGACATAGCTACACAATGTGTTTTAAAGGTTGTGTTTGTTGCTGCATGCCTTCAAAGCATTTTTGACTTATGACCATCCTAAAACAAAACAGTCACAGTGCTTGTGTGGCAAGATTTGTTCTGAAGGGGGTTGCATTTGACTTCTTCTGAGGGTGAGAGTGTGTGACTTGCCAAAAGTCACCCTGCGGGTTTCCATGGCTGAGCAGGGATATGAACCGTGGTCTCCAGACCACAAAACCATGTTGGTTCTCATTAATAAGCTTTAATAAAGGCTGAATACCTTATCAAAAATCTGAAACAATCTGCAGGATGGTGAAGAAGACATACACACATTTATAAGGGCAAATTCATATATGTACAGCCATCATCTGGTGGCTCAACATGAAGTGATGATCCACATGTAGGAGATAATAATCAATGATCAAAGACCAGAGACAAAACCATTGATATCATCTTCATAAAATTCTTTTCCAGATAAGTAGCTCATACTTTCACCTTAATGCTGATGTATCAAGTGACAGTGTCCATCAGCTCTCTCCCTTGAGTCATCCTCCTGTGTTGGACTACAACTCTCATTAGTCCAAGCCAATATGGCAACCAGGCTGGAGAAAGATGATTTATGAAACTGATCTAATTCTTTGTTAAGTGACGTCACATCCCCACCAATACAGAGAACCATGGGACCTAAATTCAGAGAGATCATATCCAGACCTAGGACAGAGAGAAGAAACTAGAAGGAAAGGGACAGCTAGTTCCAGAATGAGATGTGTTTTTCTAGTCTGAATGCTTTATATAAATTATATATACTTAAGAAAATGACTTGTATTTAAGGAAGGAGAAAAAAGATGATAGGCATACACATATGCACAGAAGTTGGAAATTAATTTTTAAGAAGGAGTGAGGGTATCCTTTGTTCTGGAACAGTAATATAATGCAGTTAATTCTCTTTTCCAACAATGAAAGTATAATTGCAAGTAACCTTTAACAAGTTACTTCTAAGCTCTGCTAATCATTTTTTAAAAGAAACCTTCCAAGCCACATGTGCATGTGTGCACTGCACACATAAAATCTCACTAAACAGTGCATAGGGACAGCCTGGGAATAATATGGGATTGACAGGGTGGTGCTGAATCAACCGGAACAGTGATCCAGTTTGCCTCACCTGGAATGTATTCAAAAGGAGCACCACTGACCCATTTACTACACTCCCTTCTCCACTCCAGCTGAACACAGGCTGGTGATAATCACTGCTTACAACTTGCTGAGATGAATAAACAGTGAATTGTATTCACTCTGCTGCACCACACAGCTAAATGCGTACGATTTTTATGAACTGCTTCATCACCCCCTTCCCTGCTGAGAAAGATGCCAGCCAAGCAAAAAATAATTTAGCATGCACATGTCACCCCCTCAACTTTGCTTTGCCTTTCCAAATTCATGCTCAGAGAATTTGGCCGAGATTACTGATGACATGGCTGATGGTGGTATTTCTAAAGAAATGCCATAAAGTCAATGGGGATGGTAGCACAATAGAAGCCTTTGGAGCTCAGACCACGTTTCTGGTCCCTGTTCTTCATCGTTCTCTAGATAACTTTAGTATCTCTTTGAACACCTATTAGATGGCTGTATTTTGTTGTTGTTAATTGCTGTCAAGTTGATTTTGACTTACGATGACTCTATGAATGACAGGACTTTAAGTTACTGTGTTACCAACAACCCTGCTTAGGTTTTGCAAACTCAGGGCTGTGGCTTCTTTGATTGGGTCTCTCCATATATAATAAGATCTTCCTATTGTCTTCTACCTTATTGAGCATTACTGTCTTTTCTAATGAGTCACGTCTTTTCACATGTTCAAAGTATGACAGTCTCGGCTTAGTCACTTGGCTTTAGGAAGGCTTGATTTGCTCTATACTCATTTATTTGTCTTTTTTAGCAGTCCACTATATCCATAAAACTCTCCTCTAGCACCAAATTTCATATGAGTTGATTTTCTTCGTATCAGCTTTCTTCACTGTCCAGCCTTCACAATCATACATTGGAAACACAATGGCATGGACAATCCTGACTTTAGTATTCAATGATATATTATTACACTTCAGGATCTTGTCCAGTTTCTTCTTAGCTGCCCTTCCAAGTCCTCATCTTCTGATTTCTTCACTGCAGTCTCCATTCTTATTAATGACTTAGCCAAGGAATGGAAGATTTTAAACTATTTTATTGTCTACTTTAAAAGTATGTAAATCATCTGCAGTCATTATTTTTGTTTTCTTAATGTTCAACTGTAAACCTGTCTTTGCACTTTCTTCCTTGACTTTCCTCCATAGCTGTCCCAGGTCTTTGCTATTTTCTGCTAGCAGTAGTATAGTCTTTAGTATTTTCTGCTACCACCTGTTTTCTGTTGATGTTCCTCCCTCCAATTTTCACACTTTCTGCCTTCTGAGTCTAATCCCACTTCATATGATACATTCAGCATACAAGTTAAACAGATAGGGTGATAAAATGCAGTCTTTCCTGACCCCATTGCCAATTGGAAACCATTCTGTTTCTCCATATTCATTTTCTTCTTTTGCTCCAGATACAGACTATGCATCAGGACAATAGAACACCGTGACACACCCCTTGCTTTAAGAATGATATATCATTTTTCATAATTTACACAACCAAAGGCTTTACTAGAATCTATAAAGCACAGGCTGATTTTCTTCTGGAATTAGGTATGATGGATGGGAGTTTCTTAAAAGTGAGATATTGAAGGCACAGTTTCAAACAATTCCATTGGGGAGGGAAAAAAACCACAGGATAGATGTCTAAAAAAATTTCAACCAAACTAAGATGTAAAAGGACCATGTACAAGAAATGGAAAAAGGGGGAAATCACCAAAGAGGAATTCAAACAAATAGCCAGCACATGTAGCGAAAAAGTCAGAAAAGCTAAAGTGCAGAAGGAGATCAGGCTTGCTAGAGTGGTTAAAAACAATAAAAAGGGATTTTTTGGTTATGTTTGTAGCAAAAAGGAAAACGAGGAGATGCTAGGACCGCTGCAAGAAGATGGTGAAGCGATGACAGGGTACAGAGAAAAGGCAGAGTTACTCAATGCCTTCTTTGCCCGAGTCTTTTCCCAAAAGAAGAAGTATTCAACCTGGAGAAAATGGAACAGATGATGTAATAGAGGAAGCACAGCACAGAATAGGTAAAGAGGTAGTACAGGGATATCTGGCTATTCTAAATGAATTCAAGTCACCAGGGCCAGATGAACTACATCTAAGAGTATTAATAGAATTGGCAAAAGTAATTTCAGAACCACTGGCAATAATCTTTAAGAGTTCCTGGAAATCAAGAGAAGTCCCATCAGAATGGAGAAGGGCAAATGTTCATCTTCAAAAAGGGGAAAAGAGGAGCCAAGCAATTACTGCCTAGTCAGTCTGACATCAATACCTGGAAGGGTCCTAGAGCAGATCATTAAACAGACAGTCTGTAAGCACCTAGAAAAGAATGCTGTGATCACTAAAAGTCAACATCGGTTTCTCAAAAGCAAGTTACGCCAGACTAATCTGACCTCTTTTTTGGGCAGAGTTACAAGCTTGGTGGATGAAGGGAATGATGTGGATGTAGTATATCTTGATTTCAGTAAGGCCTTTGACATCCTCCATGATATTTTTGCAAACAAAGTAGTGAAATGTGGGTTAGACAATGCTACTGTTAGGTGAATTTGTAATTGGCTGACTAGCCGAACACAAAAGATGCTCATCAATGGCTCATCTTCACCCTGGAAAGAAGTTACTAGTGGGGTGCCACACGGTTCTGTCTTGGACCCAGTGCTATCCATCATCTTTATCAATGACTTGGATGATGGAATAGAGGGCATGCTCATCAAATTTGCAGATGACACCAAATTAGGAGGGACAGCTAATATCTCAGAGGAGAGGATTAGAATTCAAAATGACTTGACAGGTGAAAGAGCTGGGCCAAAACTAACAAAATGAATTTAAACAGGGAGAAATGTAGGGTACTACACTGAGGAAGAAAAAATGAAATGCACAGCTGTAGGACAAGTGACACCTGGCTTGAAAACAGTACATGTGGAAGGGATCTAGGAGTCTTAATGGACCACAAGCTGAACATAAATCAACAATGTGATGCGGCAGCTAAAAAAGCCAATGCAATTCTAGGCTGCATTAATAGGAGTACAGTGTTGAGATCATGGGGAGTAATAATACCACTCTATTCTGCTTTGGTTAGACCTCACCTGGAATACTGTGTCCAGTTCTGGGCACCACAATTCAAGAAGGATATTGACAAGCTGGAATGTGTCCAGAGGAAGGTGACCAAAATGGTGAAGGGTATAGAAACCATGCCCTATAAGGATCAGCTTAGGGAGCTAGGTATGTTTAGCCTGATGAAAAGAAGGTTAAGAGGTAACATGATAGCCATGTTTAAATATTTGAAGGGATGTCATGTTGAAGATGAAGCAATCTTGTTTTCTGCTAAGAGACTAAGACATAGAAAGAACTTCTTGATGGTGAGAGCCATTCGACAGTGGAATATGCTGTCTCAGAGTGTGGTGGAGTCACTTTTTTTGAAGGTTTTTAAACAGAGGCTGGAAAGCCATTTGTTGGGGGGGGGGCTTTGAGTGTGTATTCTTGCATGGCAGGGGGTTGGACTCAGTGACCATTGTGGTCTCTTCTGAGTCTATGATTCCATGATTCTTTGGTACACTCCATTACCCAACATATGTTTGCAATATGATCCCTAGTGCCTCTTGCCATTCTGAACCCAGATTTGGCATCTAGGATTTCTCACTCCATTTATGATAAAAGTCTTGTCTGAAAAAATTTGAACATCAGTTTTCTTGCATGGGAAATTAGTAGAATGGTCCTATGGTTGCTGCAACCCCTGATTCTCCTTTCTTGGAGATTGGAATGTATTTTGGGCATTTCCAATCTGTAGACCATTCTTTGTTTTCCACATTTGTTGACAGAGTTTAGTTAGAACTGGAGTAGATTCTGTCTCTGCATCTTGAAGCAGCTCTGTTGGTTTGACATCTCTTCCTAGTGATTTATTTCTCCCAAGACTCCTAAATGCAGCTTCCACTTCACTTTCTAAAACTGTAGGTTCATCTTCAGATGGTTCTTTCTTGAATGAAGCTGTCATCCTTTCACCTCTTTTATATACTTCTTCATTATATTGTTTCCATCATCTTTTTATTTCTTCTTAATCATGTACCAGTCATATCGCACTCCCACTCTTGGTTTAAATTTCCCTTTGATTTCTCAGTTCTTGTTGAAGAGGTTTTTTGTTCTACCTTGTACACAAGTTGTTGAACAATCAGGGTTCTGACACTATTTCTATCCCCCAGGACTTTCACTTCTCAACTGTCTTTAAGTGCTTGAAGAGTTTCATCTGTCATCCAATGAACTCTTTCTTTCTTTGTGACTTTAAATAGTGTCTCTTTGCCTGCCTCCCTGACAATGTCCCTGGCTTTGGTCCAGAGTCTTTCTGGCTTGTGGTGAATTAGGCTTAATAGTGCAGATCTATTTTTGACATTTTCTTTAAATTCTACAGGGGTATTTTTCAAGTTGTAATTTGGCTTTATGATTGATATATTGTTCTTCTTTAGTTTTATTCTAATTTTTGATATTAATAGATAATGGTGGATACCACAATCTTCTCCTGGTCTTGTTATTGCAGAGAGAATGGAGCTTCTTTATGTAGCCTATCTGATTTTTATATTAGCTATTAGGTGACATCTATGTATAAAGTTGCCTCTTTGGTTGCCTGAAAATGTGTTTGTAATAAACAAAGAGTGGCCTCCTAAAATTCAGTCTGTCATTCAACTGCTTCCCTTCTTGATCCTAAACCAAATTCTCCTACAGTGTTTGGTTCTGCTCCATTTCCTATTTTTGTGTTCTGATAACCTATGATTATCAACATTTCTTGTTTTGGTGTGTGATCATTTTCCGCCTGGACCCAAGAACAGAACCTTTCAATTTCTTCTTCTTCATCATCTGTAGTCAGAGTATAAACATGGATTATGATTATATTGATGGGTTTCCCCTGACATCATATTGACAATATTCTATCAGACTTTGTGTTATATCCCCAGTCTCTTTTTGTTATATCTATTCTTACTATTAATGCCATTCTGTTTCTTCACAGATTTTCATTTCCTGATTAAGAAGCTGGGTAATTATCTGACTGAAGACATCCCATTCCTGCCTTCTTTAGCTCACTCACCCAAGCACTGCAATGCTTATACATCCCATTTCTTGTTTTACTATGTCTAGCTTCCTCTGATTCAAGGTTTTTACATTCCACGTTCCTGTTATATGCGTTTAACCTCAGGTCGTGGTGACATCTGAAGGTCCTTTGGCTTGAGTCCAATTAGCCACAGCTTCTTGTCCTCTCCTCTTCCCCAAAAGCTCACTGAATGCCACTCTACGTGTTTCTCTTCTTCTGACACTATGGTCATTTCTGCACTAGATCGCTATAGTGTTATTATTCCACTTTCAACATCCTATGGACTCCTGGGGTTTGCAGTTTAGGGAGGGGCCTCCCTAAACTGCAAACCCCCGAATTCCACAGGATGTTGAAAGTAGAATAATAGCACTACAATGGTCTAGTGCGGATATGGCCTCTCTCTTGCTTTATTTTGGATTGTCTTGCCATAGGGTTTTTATGGTAAAAGACATTCAAAAGGGTTTACCATGCCTCCTTCTGTGCAGTACTAACAAATGCCAGCCATGGTGCCACTGCTGTTGTCTCCAAGAGATCCTCCACCAGTGTCACCCCTCACTGCTGCTGTTGCCCAGTAGTTGTTTGTCATATTTAATGTGCTTCCTCAGCAAAAGTCTGTGGGATGTGCGAGACCCTACTAGCAGCACTGCTACCATCAGCATAGTTTTGCCTCACAAGAATACACAATCTCACCATCATAGAAATTGTGCCATAGTGGAAGATGTCAATATTATGTATAATTTAGTGTCATCAAGATGTATGGCATTTTACAAAGCAACAGCAGAATGTTTTTCTTACAAGAAGTAGCATTCAATTCAAATTTGACAGAGGAGAGACAATAGTGGGAGCGAAGGAAGATGGAAGAAGCAAAAACAGCAAAAGAATATGCATACAGGCCAATTAGGCTTAGGAAGGATGGAGAGATGTATTTCTAGTCTATGTTCACATGTGTTCACTCATCACTCTGGTCTGTCCCTCTGATCACTTTACTCTCTCTGCAATGATTTAGATAGGTATTTTTGAATGTTTTTATTGCAAAGATATGCACATCTAAAGATATTACCTTGCAAAGTACTGATTTCTAAATACAGAAAGAATTACATATTTTTTCATGCTTTTTTTGCTGACAAGCAATACATCACAGAATGTGTAGACTTTAGAATTCAAAAGATTGCTGAATTTAAATCTTCACATTAAACTGCGTCAGTTCCTGCTGAAACTCACAAAGAACAATTCCTCAAGTGCCCCATATTCCAAATAGGTGACATGAACTAGCTAGTCAAGCCAAAGTAGTAAAGCTAAAGTTTTCATAGAAAATGTGAGTTTTGAGGTGAGATTTGGAGGAAATCACAGAAAAGTGACATTATCTTGGTGTTCTGAAAAGGCATGCCAGGCATGAGGAGCAGCAAAGAAGAAAGGCTAGAACTGTAGGAAAGCAATAGACATTTGGACACCTGAGGGTGACAGCTACTGCTTATGCATTTTAAGGACATCCCACAATTGAAACTTTCCACCAAACTTTACAGAGGCCTTAGCTACAGACTAGGCCTTACCTTGACTTGGTGAAATTTTGCCCTTGTTGAGCTGCTTGAGGCGTTTCTGGTGTGACTTCCCATTGTAGTGGATCTGAGCCTGGACAGCTGAATTGAGTTGAATATTACACACCTCGCACAATGTGAATGATGGGTGCTTCTTCTCCCTTTTTGAGCGCTGCTCTGGCAGGCATCCTATACCAGGGCTCTCTGTGAGGCTCCCATGGATACCACTCCCAGGGGCAGGGGAGTGGCATGGGCTTAACGGCCGCTTCATCCCTGTGAGAGAAAGAAAAGAAGAAGAAAAGTAAGTACAGCTGGGTCTCAACTCTGCAGGTTTAATTTTCACATATTTGATTATTCACAAAATTATAGGTGCTGCTTAACTAGCAGTGTAGCTCTAGGGCCCTTTTCGCACCTCATTCCAGTATCATTGCAAGGGGATCACGTGAGAATCCTCTTGCGAGAGGCACTCACATCCCCTCTGCTTCTCCTCCGCACCAGCTCCGTTCTGGCTGGAAGGAAGTGTGAGCACTCCACCCCTTCCTTCTGCAGCACAGCCGGGTACTTTCCCAGGCTGTGATGGGGGAGGAAGCGCGACGGCAGCACGTCCAGAGCCTCCGCATACAAAGTAAGTGCAGGTGGGGCACAAGAGGGACACACGATCACGCATCATTTTCAACAATGAGCCGAAAATGAGATAATGCGCAATCACTGTCTAATAGCCTTGGGAGCGTTGTGCGATCATAAGGACATCATGTGGAACGGTCTTCACAATTGCGTGATGCTCCTGAAGCCATTTCGCAACAGGACTGGCATGCAGGAAGGGCCTAAGTTTAGGTGGTGGTACTACTGTACTTTAATGACAGAGAGAGGGTCCTGGAGGGGAGCACTGGCTCTGCCTCCCTCCCTCCTACTGCTGCTATTTTCCCCCACCCCAAGCCTCTCTCCCTTCTCAATTACACTGAAGGAGATTCTTGCAGCAGCCATGGCAGGGCTGGGTTGGTGGCTTGTCCTCCTCATCTGGCACCTGGCACCTCCCTCTCTGCCATCTGCTCCCCAAAAGTGGAGGATCATAAGGCATTGCCCAAAAAGGGACTTGTGCACATGGAAGTCAATAACTCTGCTCCCCAGAGATACACAGCACCCTTAAGAGACAAAACAGGTGAGTGAGGTTGTCTTGGTTTGTTGGAGTGAAAGGAGATGGAGAGGAGGAGGATGAGCTGCTGCAGGCCTAATTCTGCGAGGATCTAGAGCCTTTTCTAGAGGAACACTTGGAGACCTGTAGTGCAGTCTCACAGAGGAGGCCTCAGAGTGAGAAGGAGGCATCCCAACTAGCTGCCACCGGCAGCAGTGGCTCAGTGCTGTGAGGATCTGGGAATTTTTCTAGGGGAAGGTTTGTAGAGCAATGGAGGTCTGCCAAGGCCTCACAGTGCCAAAGCAGCAAAGGTAGTAACATGCAGAGCTGTTGTCAGGAAATAAAATGGAGAGGAGCAGCCTCCTGCCAAGGCTGTTGCAAAAATCTCCTTCCTTGTCCTTTTTTTCCTCTTCCTTTTGCTGATGACTGATGACATTGAAGGAGAACTTTGCAGAAGCAGAGTCTCTAGGGGAGCCTAGAGATAGTTGTGGGTTTCTCATTTTCATGGGGATCCTGCACCCCTAACTCCCACTGGATATTAGTCCAACAACTGTTCATGGCAACAGTCAGAATAACAGCTTTAGGTTTTTCTTGATGCTGGTGGCCTTGTCACAAATCCCACAAATACTACAGATGAGCATAATCTAGATGAAAAATGGGAAGGACTGCCAGGTCAGGAGGACTATTCTAAGATTTCAGGGCGAAACCTGAGACTGAGGAAAAACACCCTGCTACATCATAAGGGGTAGGCACTGCTCATGCTACAAGAGTGATGTTATAAGGGCAGCTCCTAGTGATGCCATTAAGCATGGTGCCGTTCTTAATAAGCATTATGGCATTCAAGTAATAGTTACACAGATTATAGCATTCAAGTAAAAAGTACCAATGTTGAGATCCTGCACTGGTCTATTACAGAGCTACATCTTCTGATGCTGCTCCCCAAAAACTCACCTTGGAAGTAGCACAGCCCCTTGCCAACATGGCTATTTCTATATTGTCAGAGTGGGTAGGGTATGCAGAAATGCATTGAACTATTTTCCTGTTGTTGGATACACTGTGAAAGGCATCTGCTAGAATGCCTACAAGGACCTCTGGGTATCCTTGGGACATCCCTGCAAATGAAGTTCTTACAGTGCATCCAGCTACAAAAATAACTTGACTTATTTCCATTGCTCTCCCCCACAATATGGAAATGACTGTATTGAGGGAAGTCTGTGCTCTTTACAAGGTGGTTTTGGAGGGGATTTTGGCTGTTGCATGGTTGGAACAGAAATTTGACTGTGTATCATTGTTGTGTGTCTTCAAGTCATTTCAGGTTTATGATGACCCTAAGGAGAACCTATCAAGATTTGTTCAGAATGGGTTCTGTCTTTGCTTCCTCTGAGTTGTGATAGCATGAGTCCAACTTATGCCATTGTAATTCATGAACTGCATGCTAACCCATGAAGAAAGTACACACATTCTCAGGCAGCACTCATGCCCTGACATTCTTCCTTCTTGCCCTGAAAACTGGGGAAGAGAGTCCAGTCCCTGAGATCTGGCAACCATGGGGAGAAACGTGTGACTCTCCAGATGTTGATGAAATCTTATTAGCTATTGTCAATAGTGAAGGATGATGAGAGGTGCATATGAAAAGCATATGATCAACACCCCTGCACTAACTTAAGTCCTTTTTTATTGCTTTTGTCCACAATATACTTTTCCTCAGTTGAAACCTCTGCTGGATGGCACTGCAAGGATTGTAAGAACTTTCCTTCCACAGTGGCTCACATTCTGTCTTTGCTAATGACAACTGATACAGGGTATTTTTAATTGGCGGAGGCAGGATTGAAGACTTTGTTATCTAACTCTATTCCTTGTGTACCTAAGCCCTATATGCACACAACACAGTCATTCCAGAATTAGCCAATTTGAACTGGGTTTTATCCTTAGATATACTGACATTTTAGAAAGCGGAGGAGCAGAGGTTTTATTGAGCTGAAAGAGAAATTCTGTAAAGATCAGGGATTCCTTAATCACCTCTTTCATTCCCTGTTACATGTGATAATAACTAACAGTGCAGCAAGTATCTCTGTGTGACTGAAGCTTATTTATTTACAAAAATACTTTTAAACTGCCTTTCACATCCTGACAAGGGTCTCCCTCCCACCGTCTCCACAACAGAAAATACAAGAAGAAATAATTAAAACCAAATTAAATATGGTTAGGGAAAGAAATGGTGGTTTGTGAATGATCTAAGAAAAGTAAGCAAAGATATGTGGTTAAAGGTTCCTGGATTTTCTCTTTTGCAGAGTCAAGTTTCTGTATGTTTATTGCTTCTGTAGCATAATGGCTATGACTGAGGTCTGTGTCAGTTGTAATCTAACCCCTCATTTGTAATAGAAAGATAACAGTGTCTAGCCTTATAGGACTGTTGCAAGGATTACTGTGATTATATGAGATTATATGGCATGCTTTAAACACTGGATGCATGCTATATAAATGAAAGGGTGGGGTTTTTTTTTATATTATGTAAGTGTAGCCTTGTATGGATTTTGCTAGAAGGCAGGCCTGCTTGTATTGTTCCCATGCCTGACCTTGTTAATGAACTGAGGGCCATTCCATGCATTATAGGGCATCAAGCCCAGAATTGGTACTGACAAGACTCAACAAGTATATTGAGGTAGACATGGACACAATTGACCAATTCTAGTCAGAGGAATCTTGGTGGAAAGCAGAATGAAATCATTCCACTGTGATACACTTGAGTGAAAGGAGGAATCTAGAGTGTCTTCTACCACCTGGGGCAGGCAGACATCAAAAGAGGTCTAGAACAATTCATCCTTTATTCAACTATCTCTTCTTGTATAAAGTGTGAGGTGCTTTTTTTTTTTAATGTCAAAAGGGGAATAGAGATGAGGGAGATGAAGTCTCTCCTCCATGTCCTCCTCTGTGAAGAAAATGTACAAAGTCAGGGACCATTGCTTAGAAAAAAAGGTGAACAAGGGGACATGGGATAAAGGTATGTGTGATTATGCACAGTGTGGAGACAAGCGGACAGACAAAATTTTTTCTTTCTTTTTCAAAATACTAGAACCCAAGCTCACTCAATGAAACTGAATGGCAGGAGATTCAGGACAGATAGAGGAAGTACATTATCCAGTGTGTTGTCACACTGTACAGTGATGGCTGCCAACTTGGGTGGCTTTCAAAGAGAATTACACAAATTCACAGAGGATAAGCCTATCAGCGGATAGTAGTCATGCCAGATATAGGATGCCAAATGTGGAGGCAGTATGCCTATGAATATCAATTTCTGGAGACCACAAATAGGAGGATTTTGATGTGCTCACATTCTGCTACTGGGCTTCCCATGGGCATTCGGTTGGCCACTGTGGAAATAGAATGTTATACTAGAGAGGCCTTGGTCCAATTCAGCAAAGCTCTTCTTTGTTCAGTTATTCTAGACCCTTTTTGGGCACACATTAATCTCTCTTCATTTGCACACTCCTTTTGATGTTAAAATAAGACCTTTACCTCATATTTTAAATGTAAGAAGCTACTTGACTGAAAAACCATGGCTGTCTCTATCATGCTCTCTTTTACTCGAAGAGTACAAAAGAAACAGTTGTGGCCAATAGGCACGAATGTGGTAAAGGTCCCAGGCACATCATACCCTCCAACATGTCACAGATGGAAATTGGGACATGTATGGCCAAGCGACATCAGAGTGTGGTCAAGAGGGCAAACATTAATGAGGAAGAACACCAAATCCAGGAGCGGATGCCATATTTTGCTTCTGCCTGAGCATACTATGAAAGGCAAGATTCTGCTATCTCTGTGCCTCTCCCCACTGCTGAGTCAACCAAGTACGAACTACTTTTGCACTCAGTCTGCAGCAACAGAAGTTAAGCTGAGGACAAAGGAGAAAAGTGGGAAAAGGAGAGAGAAACTGGTATAGTTTAAAAGCAGTAAAAAAAGTAAGACAATAGAGGATTAACCAGAACTTTCCCTGCCATATTGAGACACTTACAAGGTATGTCACATTAGAAATAGTTGTCAGTCCCACACATAAGATTGCCTGAGAAGCACTTCTCTAGAATACTGACAGGGTCAGGGAACGAATTCTTCAGGGTACTGTAACTATATTCTAACTTCAAACTCTGG
The DNA here is from genome assembly GCA_948474755.1 of Ctenosaura bakeri. NCBI lineage: Eukaryota > Metazoa > Chordata > Lepidosauria > Squamata > Iguanidae > Ctenosaura > Ctenosaura bakeri. The sequence goes on along the minus strand of CAOLHI010000324.1, from coordinate 248,419 downwards.
CAGCCAGCAGGCAGCCTCAAAGTAATCCCATTTATCTACCTTCTAGTCACACAGCATCCTGTGACATAACAATATCATAACGTGCCACAAGCAGAGGGCAGGCGCATAGCTGAATATCATCAACCAAAGAAGAAATGCCAAGAGAGGTAACCCAAATCTTAGAGAGGAAATGGTTGCAAAAATGGTTGCAAGCAAATGATATGAATAAGATTTATAGCACTGTGACATCATGTAGAGTAAATTAAAATCAATCAACTTCAAAAACAGTTATAAAAGCCACTCTGAAGAGATGAAGTTAAAATCTGTGGACCTCTTCCCAAATCCAAGGCATGTTAGCAACCTCTTGCCTTCCACTAAGGACTGAGATAACCAGTGACCCAGATGTGCTGTAGTGTGCTACTGAGCTTCCGGTTCATACCGTTCATTAACATCTTTCCCACAGGTGACCAAGTTATTTTTAATATTGGCAGAAATTAAAATTGGAAAGTTATCTAGACCAAATGCTTCCAAAAGGCCACTGCTCTCTAAAAAAAGGACACTCTGCTACTCAAATTAGCCTGGCCTACCATCACAGCTCCAGTTACAGAGTTTTAAATAAACATTCTATATTGTGGATGCACCCATCTCATTCACTTAATCTCTCCGGTGCCTGTTTGTCCCTTCTAGAACATTAGGCAGCACAACGTATCAGTTTTTCCCTCTGTCCAACTAGGTGACTGGTATTAATTTGGAGAACTCCAGGTTTGCCAATTAATGGGGTATTAACCATGATAGAACTACTTGTACTGCAAGTGATTTCATGTAACACGCTGAAGGAAGAAGGGACACAATTCACACAAACAATTTTGCTTGCAAGATGGACCTGTTCACTGATCATAGAAGGAGGAAAATTTCCTATATTAAAGCCTGAGTGATTTCAACAGCTCTTTCCCCAGGCACTGGTTCAAAATACATAGCAGGGGTACACAGAGGGCAAAGGACATGGTCCAAGTTTAGGAACTGGGGTGCATATTTCATCACTCTGGGATGAGGCACTCTCCTTTCTCAGACCACTATCAGCTGTCAGTGGCTAGATTAAGATCTACTGGTAGGTCTTTGGGTGTTTCACAACAGCTCAGCAAAGAGGTCTCCACTCCTAACTCATCAGCAACAATAAAAAGATTTCGTATACCCACCATAAATTACACTGTTGAACTGAACAGGGCTACACATCCTCCAATATGTTGCAGATGAAAATTGGGATACGTGTGGCCAAGCAACATGAGAGCACAATCAATATCAAAAGTTATTAATGAGAAAGAACACATAAACTAGGAGAGGCTGCAGCAGTTTGCTTGTGCCTGAGACTACAGGGAAGGGCAAGATTGTGCCCCTCCTCTTCTTTCTGCTGAGTTAATTAAGTGCAAACTACTTATGCAGTTGACCTCAGTTTGCAGCAACTGAAGTAAGGTGAGGACAAAGGGGAAAGTGGGAGGAGGAGAGACAAACTGGGATATTTTAAATGCAGGTGAAAAAGTGGAATGACAGAGGATTAATTGCAACTCTTCTGGCCAAATTGGCTTTTGAAAGCTTTTGGGCACCACTCAGTTCTGTTACTCAAAAAAAAAAAACATTAAATATTCCTTATTTCTATACCAGGTTCACACTGGGGGATTTCATGGTTGCAGTAATTGACCCATTGATCCACCCACATAGCTCTGAACTCTGCCTACCACTGTCATATCTGATGTTAATCACAAACAATTCTCAGCCTCATGAACAATAGTCTCTTCTTATTTAAAGCAATTGTTCACACTGCAATCTCCATTGGAAGACCAGGTTTGTGTGGGGTGACGTGAAACTTTTGTCTCTTTCCATTTTTTACCACAAAACTGAATGCACAATTCCCATAGTTTTGGTCTACAGGAAAACAATACTGGCATCCCTGATTTTTCAGAATCAGAAAAAGGAAATATGATGGTATGGCTATGTGGAGTTAGCATCACTTTTGATCTGAGACTGAACCCTAAAGTTGGACTCAGCCTTGAAATCGATTACTAGTGTCAGTTGCCAGCTCTGGAATTTGTGAAGTAAGGGAAAAACAGGCTTTGTTTGTTAAAACAGGCTTTGGCATATTAATGAGTTGCTGCATAAGGGCCTTATAACGGGAGATGCTGTACTTTTGTTCTCTTTAAATTAATCTTGTTTTTAATATAATATTTTCATTTTTTTGTCATTTAAACTTTTTGATGATGATGATGATGAGGGGATGGTAGCAGCAGTCTTTTAGTAGTATTTTGTTTTAATCTATGCTGTGAGCAAGCTTGGACCCTATATTGAGAAAAAGGCAGGATAATTAATAATAGATATATAGATGGCATAACAAATCATTTAAGTTCCTGCATTGCTCTCTCTGTGTGTGTGTATGTGTGTGTGTTAGCCCTCAAGTTGCCTGTCAACTTATGGCAACCTTATGAATTTCGTAAGGTTTTCTTAAGCAAGGAATACTCAGAAGTGGTTTTACTGGTCTCTTCCTCTGAAATACAGCCTACAGCACCTGGTGTGAGTATTCCATCCAAATACAAACCACAGCTGACCCTGCTTAGCTTCCAAGATCAAAGGCAATCTGCTTGCATGTGATTTAAGTATAATAATGCCACAGCAAATAGCTGCAAGATCATTTTTTAAAAAAGATGTTGAGATTCCCAACCAGCTCTAAATTAGTGGTAAATTTTGAAGTGCTGCCATATAATGCCAGCTCCCATAGGCATGCCCCAGAAAGAGAATCCCAAAAGGCAGACAGTTGTGAAGATCTATATTACCAAGCCTATCTCAGCAGTTGTCCTCTCCAATAGGAGTAGGCCTGTTGTAAAATTAATGGGTCTTCACTACTGATTCAAGATCAAGCCACTCATATTTCATATTACAACAGGGATACTTCTCCATAATGGACTGCTGTTAGGAAAGAACCATGTTCTACCCTCACTCAGTATTATAAGGATTGCACTAAACTTTAGAAAAACCCAGAAGAGGTGTGGCAGATGGCATCATCATTGCTGCTGCTCAAATGCCCTGGTGCTTTGACCTGTGAGCTCTGACTCCAGCATACCACTGCCCACAACTTCTTGGAAGCTGCTCTCTGACTCTTGTCGTAGTTACTCACTGGTCATATCAAATCACTCCATTGGAGGCACTCTCTTTCAGAGCCTGGAAATGTTACCATTTGGAGTACAATCCTAGAATCCTGAGCCTGCATGGCCATTACTACTGTAATTGCTTATTAAGTGCACTCTATTACACTTTTCTCCCCCTTCATCCAGAATTCAAGCAAATAGAATTCAATGTTCTGACAAGACCTGAAGTGGCCTGGGCTTTGGAAAAAAAAAAAAGGGAGAGAGAGACTGAGATCATGCAGAAGCAGCTGTTAAAAGAGGCAGAAATGTGAGGGGAGGAGAGCAGAAGAAGGTGGTGTCAAATTGACATTGAATATGGATGATGGATGGCAAGAGATCCTTGACAGATGTCTAAATCTCTTTGAAATAAAAGAAGGTCAGATGTCTCACTAAGGATCAACTCCAAAAAGCACTTTACATTAATACACTAACAAGTACCCCAACTTCCAGACTGGGCTCTGCCTCAACTCCTACAATAAAAGGAGTGTTAAGCACAGACTCTTTATGGGTCTCAGCACAGAGACTAATTCCTTACCCCAGCCCATCAACAGGCAATATGATATGAAGCCCATCATATTTATTTGTTATGCACTTACATAGTGTAAGCCTATGGAAATAGAACTCTTTCAAATCCAAATATCTCATTATTGCAAGAGTGGGTGATTGTAGCAGGTCCAGGAGAAAATTTTCAGTTCCTTGGAACCTGAGGGAAGGACACAAAGACTGCCAAAATTTCCCAAAAGGTTTAACTTCTGATTTTGAAAAGCAGGTATTTTAAATCATTAAAACTGTGCAGACCCTTGCGGCCGGTTTAAAAGGGGATCTGTCATTCTTGGAGCCTTCCAAGAGTGGCAAATCACTCTCTCTTTTAAGACCACAAAAAAGGCTGTCCAAGGAGTCTGAAAGGGTCATGAATCATAAAAACAGTCTGGTGGTGTTTGTGAGCTGTTTGTGGCCCCGGGCCACTCACTATCCACTTCTGCATTATTAGACCGTGCCTTCATGCTTCTATCACATTTTCCCACTCTGGCAGAAGGTAATTCACATGGTTGAAGACAGGGATGTAAATCCTCAATTATTTTGTCCTCATAAGCAAGGGCAAATAATTACCATAGTTTTCTCCCTGCTGCAGAAACAACATAGTTTTGCACAATATTCTCCGTGTATTTTAGTGTTCCAGAGTGTTACTGAGGAATTTTCTGCACAGAAAAATACATGTAAGCGTTTTGTTTTGAGAAAAAACAAATTCCTTGTGCAGAAAACATCATTTTCTATGCAACAAACGTGTTTTCTCTGTAGAAAATGTGTGGGGACTTTTTTTACACAAAAAGCCATGTGTTTCTCTGCACAGAAAAATCCTCTTGTTCTTTCAGGAGAATGATGTGGTGCAGTGGCAAACGACTGCATCAAACACTCAATTTTACACAGTCAGTCCTTATGCTTTTCAGGGTCAAATTAGAATGTGCATTTTCTTTGATTAAGTAGTTTTCTTGCCTATAGGGGAATTTTCTCAGATATCCATGCCTATCCAATCAGATTTTCAAATTAAGTCCATGTTAACCTTCTAACTACCAGTTACAAACAAAGTATACTAAACGCAAGATACATACTTGAGCAAAACAATATAGTATGACAAACAGACATTGTTCACACTAGGGGGAGGCCTTCTTTTAAAAACCTGTTAGGCATATATCTAGTTGGACCCTCTGTGGCCACAAAAAAATGATTCTCTGTTGGAGAAAAAAAAAGGAAAAACCAGAAATGGAATATTCTTACTAAAGATGCTTTCATACTACACAATTACAACACTAACTGCTGTGGCTACACCCTATGGAATCCCAGGATTTGAAATTTAGGTAGGGGAATTTAGAATTCTCAGCCAGAGAGCAGTAGTGCTCTCCAAACTACAAACCCTAGGATTCCATAAAATGAAGTGATAGAAGTTAACATGGAATCATAACACTACAGCTGTACAGTGTGAAAGGGCTCCAGCACTAAAATCCTGACATAAATGGAATAATAGTGAAACAGTGATACTGGCCGCTGATTTTTCCTCAACACTGAACAACCGAACAAGCTTGGAAAAGTACTTTTTGAGATTACAGTTCCAAAGAGACCCAGATAGCAGACCTCACTGATTTTGGAAAGCTTACTTGTTTGGGCTACAATTTCCACAATCCCCAAGCAATCCTCACAGAGACTGGGAACTTTTGGATTACAACTCCCAGAATCTCCCAAGCAACTGTCCCCACAAAACTTAGATGACTTAGTTTGGGGACTACAACTCCTAAAATCCTGGAAATTATAATCCAAAAATTAACATGTCCATTCTCTGTCCCCATGAATTTAATATTTGAAATGGAGGGTGGACTGCAGAAATAGATATGAATGCAATCAACCAGCCATAGCACCTCTCTTTCTAGAAATGAAGAACCCACATAAATAGTAAGTGCCAATCATAAGTGTTGCCACAAGAAAAGAAACCATACTGCTAGACAGACTGTGCTATTTGCTCAATTACTTTTTTTTCTTTTATTGCAGTGGAGAATTCACTTCTCTCTTCCTCAGCAGCTATAACTAACTTACTCTTTTTCACACTTACACATGCTCCTAGAACAACAGGCTTATTGTAGGAATTACAACCCACTAACCATGTTGGCCGACAGTAAATCTGAAAACAGTAAGCAAGCTGTCAGGAAGAGAAGCCTCGGCACTTCATTTATAATCCTCTACGGTCAGTTTTATAGCTCTCATAATACAGTCCATAACCTGAGGTCTTTTTTTCTATTTTAATCTTAATAATGCCATAAAACACCACTGCAGCTGTGGTTGCTTCTTTTTAAAATCTTCTTAAAGGAAAAGAGGAGGAGCAGGGGGGTGACAGTGACAAGTGCTGGTGAGAAGTCAGAAAGGCAGAAATAAATTGGAAACAGGTCTGGTTTATAGACAAGACCCAAGTGGATAAGAGAAAACTCTGTTCCCTCAGGGACACTAATGTATACTTTTAAGGAGAAATTATGGAGACTAGTTCTCAGTAGTTCAGAAGGCTGTATTTTCAGGACTTTGGACAACTCCTTAACCATTTAATGCATGGCTATAAGCTTTTATTTGGTGAGAAAGGGAGAGGAAACATAAATTCCCTCAGTGCTTTTCTCTTTCTAAATATAAGCTACAGTCAGCCTTCCACATTTGCTAGAGTTAGGAGGGCAGGAACCCCAAAAAAGTGGGAAAATCACAAAAATTAAAGTGTGTCTGTAGGAAAGGGGCCAAGGAATGGTGAGGCAAACAGGCACCCAGGGTCCAAACCAGATCAGGAAAAGGAGAGGGAAGAGGAGGGTGGGATGGCATGGTGATCCTATACTTCCTCCCTCTCGACCATCTTCTTCCTGGATGTGGTGGGGTGGTATTGGGAGAAGGTTTGAGGTGCTGAGAAATTGGGCTGCAAGCTGTCCTTAGCTGGCCAGGCAGTGGCTAGTGGTGGTGGAGGAGGAGGAGGAAAACTAGAAGTGGGTTTTAAAAGGGCTGTGTAGCCTGATCGAAGCTGCTGAGAGGGAAGGTTCCCCTGGAAAAGAAGCACCTGAAGGGGTGTGGGGTGAGGGAGAGCGTTAGCGAAACTCAAAAATAATCAATTCCTTGAAAGTCAAACACACAAATGTGGAAGGCCAACTGTACTGTGCTTTTCCTTTGACCTTCTTAGCACAGAAATTAATGTTTGGCACACACAAAAAGCAGTATCCCGAGAACCACACTTTTCTTGTTAAAGCAGGTTTAAAATTAAAGCCTTTAATGAGGCAAAGCAGTGCTGCTTCTCAGGTTTTGGAGGGAGTCCAAACATGGCACTCAGTGGGCCCCTCTACACTGGCTCAAGCAGAAGATGCAAACTGAGATCTTTCTTTGATTGCAACCAATTTTTTAGATACTCTGTGCAAACTGTAAGGGTGGTAGGTGCTCTGTCCGTGCTAGGGGTGGAGCTATGAGGACGAGTGGTGACAAATGAGGGCACTCCCCCTGCAATTAGAATCCTGTCACTGTGGAAATTTTCCTTCACTCCCCACATTTCTAGCATTGCAGTAACTTAAAACTTCAGCTGAGCATTTTGAAAGACAATTTAGGCATCCAAAGAATAAAGGCAGGCAAAGTTACCAAAGGAATATGAACACAGAAAACATAATAAGTCCAGCTGTTGTTGTTGTGTGCCTTCAAGTTATTCCAATTTACGGTGATCCTAAGATGACTCCATTAAGGGGGGTTTCTTGGCAAGATTTGTTCAGAGAGGAGCTGCCGTTGCCCTCCTCTTAGGCTAAGACTTGCTCAAGGTGACCCAATGGGTTTCCATGGAAATGTGGAGATTGAAGGAACATTTCATTTGGGGAGGCAGAATTGTTATGGGGGAATGCCTTTATTTTGGCCCCCTGTAGCTACACCCCTAGCAAGTGCCAAAACTTGCCAGTTTCTGGTACCAGATTTAATGCAAAGATAAGCTCATAAGTATGGAGGTAATGGCCTATATCCAATTGCTAGCCCCAGCTAGAGCTGACCAGCTGAATAATCCTAAATCCTAAATCCACAATCATGTCATTTCCATTGATTCAGTGAGTTTACTCTACATGGAACTAGTAATTAGACTTAGACCAGGAATGGGAATTGTTCTCGCCTCAAGCTTCTGATGAACTGCATCTCTCAGCAGTTCTAGTAAGAACATCCCATGGAACAGAATGCTAGGAATTACAGTCCACCAACATTTGGAAAGCTGCATCTTCCTTCTTTTTATATCCATGTAGCTTCCATGTCCCTGGAACATTAAAGAACCTATTCAGACTGTTGAAAGTTACCCACAAATAGGTTCAGCACCTCCATAAGTTCCTTTAAGGTTTGGACTTATCAATCTGTGACCGTATGCAAAACAAATTTGATAAAATCTGATGAAAGAAAACTCAACAGAATCTTATCTCAAAGTTTTGAAAACTTTTACAGACCACACAAAGATTCAAAATGGAGACACAACAACATTAGATTTTGGTATGTAAAAGCAAAATCAGAAAGAACTTTATAGTACAAGGAGAAATAGATGGTACGATAGGAATTTAGTTAGAGAGGAGGTGATGAGATTTAAAATAGAACTGATAAAATTTGGAAGAGTTTTTTAACTTTTTAACATTCTCCTGTTTTGTGCTTTCCCCCTCTTTTTCTTCATTGTCTTTTCTTTTTATTTACAGGTTTTTCTCTTTCCCCCCTCTATTTTTAGATTTGGTAGGTCAGGAGGATTTATATGTTGTATGAGCTATATGTTGTATGAGTTATATGTTGTTTGTGTTATATATAAAGATAAACTAATAAAGATTTTTTTTTAAAGTTTGGACTGAAGCCAATAGTTGATTCACTGCCTCCACAACATGGAAGCCAAAACTAGGGATGGAAAGTATATTGAGAATTATTCATTCCCACACTGAAATACACATTTCCCGACCACCAGGAAGCTCATTGAGAAGATTAATAGACCAAGAAGAATTTTGCACAATTTTCTCCTACTGTTTGAACATCCTGAAGTGCTGTGAAGGAATTATTCACAAAATTACATGGGGGGTTGCGATGGTGGAGACCCTTTTTCCTGAGTAGAAAATAGAGAAATTTTTCTGCAACACATCGGGACATTCAGCTATAAGGATAATAGTGCAGAAGAATATTCATTTTCTTCCACAGCAGGGAGAAAACTGCTGTCATTATTTATCCTCACATTTGAGGATGAAATAGTCAAGGATTTACATCCTTAGGCCCATCACTGCCTTGTACATATCTGAAAACTTTCAGCATTCATCACCCCCTTCTGCAAAGGATGGAAAGTTCAAGATCTGAGTTTGGCTCTCCCTCTCTCCACTTTCCTTCTTGCTGCCCCCCATCCATTCTTCTTTCTTTTTTAAAAACACCTTCAGGTATGGAATCTCCTTCTCTCTGTTTTTATCTCTATTTTCCCTCTTCCCAGCAAATAAGACAGACTAAAAAGATGAGAAATCCAGTGACAAGTCTCCAATGTCTCATCGAGTTTGGATTTAAAATACAACCTTGTTTGCACAGTCTTCTCATGGTTCCCGGTTTGCCTTTAGAGGCTTTCCTAATTCTTGAAGGGTGTCGTTCTCCCAAAACAAGAACTCAGACCAAGGACTATGGAGACTAGCAATTCATGTCTGACAGCAGCCAAATCCCAGATGCCTCTGAGAGCTTACAGGCAGGGTGCAATGGTGATGCCTATCACCTGTTTGCCTATCCCAGCATCTGTCGTATAGAAGTATTTTGGTGCTGAATGTTATGGTTTCATATAACGGTCATTACTAATACCCCGTGATAGAGCTATCCTCCGTGAATTCATCAAATCCTTTCTGAGAGTCACTGAAGTCAATAGCTATCCTCATATCTTGATGAACTTGAATGCCTCAAGTGAACTTTGCATTATACAGATTCTGCACTATGCACATCTCCACTGTGTACACCACATAACTATTTCATCAGGAGCATTTTTCTGAAACCCCACTTCCCAAAACAGCATAGCAGTGGCATAGTTAGGCAGTATTTTTTACCAGTGCCTGCAGAAAATATGATAAAGAAGGATTGTTGCTTGTAATGTATACTCTCATTTCATTTTTATCTCTACTGAAAGAGGTTTGGCATTTCTTTCTTCAGCCTGCAAAACTTATTTGATCAGAAGCAAAACTGGGAATAAGACGGGCATCTCTTCCCATAATATACACCAATTGTTTTCATCCCTCTCCTTTTTTTGGCTTGGGAAGCCATACTATCCTGCAGAACCCCAACCCTACCTCCTTCACTCTGCCAAAAAATCCCACAACAACAGCCACAACATCAGTCCAAAATAAAATGTGTTGCAAGCAATTTTATTTAAAACTATACATAGAGAAAAGTTTAACTGATTCAGACGGTATACAGTAAAAAATTTTTAGGAACCTTTGGGGGATGCTTGCTGAGTCCTGGATGAAAAGTTAAGAGCATCTTAGGCACTTAAAGTTTCCTCACTTGTATTTTTTAAACAATTTTAACTAGCCTCAACACTTTAATTCTTCAAACTGTTGGAAGATTCTGACATTGTCCCCTCCGTACCCAACCGCACCCCTTCTCTTGTTCTAGGGCTTACCTAGTATAGAATTTCATTTTCCTTAGCATGTCAAAGCGTTTTGCCTTCCTACCTAAAACCTCAATCTCATTCTTTGTATTATTTAAATGAATGGCTATGGTATCCAGACCATGTGATCCAGAATAGACCCTGGGGTCATTGACCTTACATAAGGACCACACTTCCCTTGCTTCTCTCTCTTTGCCATTTTTGCTTCAACTTTCTCCCTCTCTGACCATGCTTCACTTCTTCACCAAAAAGATGGTAAGAATGAAGCTAGTATGTTACCTAATCTTTTGTTAGCTAGTTAGGATCTAGGCTCTCCAATGCATACTTTTTATGTTTGGAACCTTAAACTATCTATCTTGTTTTGGTTTCTAAGTCAACTTCAGTTCAGGGAAGTCACACAGAGACTGGGACACGCTTTTTCTGTTACTCTGCTAAAAGAAGGCTGATTCCTAACAGTTTTAGCTCTCACAGAATTTTCCCCAAAGGGCTAATACCTTGTGAAACTCTAACTCCCAACATAAATTTTAGCCCTATTCAGGTATGTTTACTCCCTCCATCTCCAGTTCCATCATCCTTTGACAGAGCCCACTCTCAGATTACCTCTTCTTATATTTGAATTTTCACCATTCATCTTATCCACTCCTTCAATCTGCTCCTAGTTCTCTCAAAGAAAATAAGGTGATTTGAACAAGGAGGTGCGCATCCTTGGGGCTCTAGTAATGTATGACTGAGACCAAATGATAGAATAGGCTAGTGGTTCTTTACCTATGGTCTGGTCTGCAATATCCTCACAGGAGTCCACAAAGGCTTGAAGAAATGTTATGAGCTTTTACAGTTAAAATAGAAGAAAGAAAGAAAGAAAGAAAGAAAGAAAGAAAGAAAGAAAGAAAGAGAAAGAAAGACAGACAGACACATTTGCATGGAATCATTCCAATAAAGAATTGTAATATGAGTGGCTGTGTTTACTTATTTCTCCCTCCTCTCCAAATTTGAAGATCTTGGTGAGCAACTTTACATTAATATTTGATGCAGTTTAGTGTTTTAAATTGAGAATAAAGTCTTAGTGGTCTGCAGCTACAAATGATATTTAAAGAGGGTCCATGATAAAGAAAAGGCTAAGAACTCCTGGAATGGTCTCATCCACTGGTTAAACACTAATCCGTAAAAGTTTTATTCTCAAGGCTTTCCTTTGAGCATAAACAATACTAGGCAGCTCACTAAACTCAGTTCAGTGTGTTACAATTTTAGCATTCCTAACTTTTCCTTGAACTCACATTCTCCTTCTACTAGCTCATTAGAAATCACAACAACTGTGGAACTGCCAAACTGTTTTCTTACTTCTCTGTCCTTTCCAGCCCCCTTCACATTGGCCATTTCTGCACTAGCCTGTTATAGTGCAATGATTCCACTTTCAACATCCTATGGAATCCTGGGGTTTGCAGTTTCGGGAGGGGCCAATTGGCCCCTCCCAAAACTGCAAACCCCAGGATTCCAGAGGATGTTGAAAGTGGAATCATCGCACTATAACAGGCTAGTGCAGAAATGGCCATTCTGAGGGCCATGACAGGAAGAACCCAGGACAGAATGGACACCAGCTCTGTCTGTCATATTCTCCTATGTTTGGAGGGCAACAAGTCAGAAGTAAAGAGGCTTCCCATGTCCGGGTTGCTCTCCGCTTCAGACTCACCATCCCCCAGCACAGAAGGGTGGCAGAACTGGAGACGGACAGAGTGAGGTCAGTACACTCACTCACCTTGTGTGTTGAGTAAACACACTGCAACCACAATGAACACAGTTTTTGTAGGGAGTACACAGATAGTGGTTAGGATTCTACAGGGTATCACAATATGTTATAAGGTCTCCCTAACCCTACCCGCAAGACAAAAAAAAAAAAAGGCGGGGGAGGCAGGTAACAATGCTTCTTTCAAATTCCCTTGTTGGCTGCCTCCAGAAACTGGGCAGCAGTATGATTATTCCCTGCAAAGATGACTACAGCTGACATTATGTGGTCATCATGAAAACAACAGATGAAAATGGAGACAGCCTTTTCCAGAACAAACAGTAACCAAATGGAAAGATCAGATCCAGCTCCACCAGGACACAATGGGTAAAGGGTAAAAGCTCTGTTGCTAGGATTGTACATGCTTCATATTGCAAAGACATGTGTCACCCAAGGCACTTGTCACAGTCACATAGAACATGCACAAACCTAGCAACACTTTTCTGCTTCTTAGCAACGCTTTCCCTTTGCCCCATAGGTTCAGTACAGCTGCACTAAATGCTAAAGGAGTTGGGCCTTAATTCTTTAACCAACCTCTCACTCACATGGTAGAAGTAGCAAATTAGAGTTTGGGGCCATGAGCCATTCAAGTTTAGAGAATATACCCAATGAAGCCTACTTAATCTTAACTGCAATTGCTCTTTGTCAAAGGACTGGGCATCCCATCCACTTATGGTCATCCCTTGCTCCGATGTGCTGCTAGAAGTAGCAATAAGATGCTCTCCTGTTACTCCCCTTGCCACAAAGATTCAGTCGTACTGAAAATCAACCCGACCAAATATTTGTCAAAGGACTCTTAATGATCTCCACCGATGCAGTTCCACCACACCTCTGGAACAAAATGATTTGTTGCTCTGGAGCTCCCATGCTTACAATTGGGCTGCTTCCAGCTGGAGGAATCTCTGAGTATCATTCAGGCAGCTTTATCTAATGCCAGTCAGACCAGCATAGATAGTAGAATGATTGTTAGGTCAAACCAACCTAATGCCACATACTCAAAACTGGAGATGCCTCTTTCTTACACTGGTGCATTGGCAGTAAAGACACTGCTAACTAGAAATACCTAGAATGGTGTACAGTACATAAAAGCAACCAGATGACACATGCCCTGCAAACTAGATCAGAACCAGTTCTGGACTGATACAGCAGAAAGGAGACACACGGCATACAACCCAAATCAGAGCATTGGATCCTTTTTCTTTAAAAAGTTAATCACTGCTGCATCCAGTGAAGGGCATGACTCTGTGCATTATGTTTAGAAGCCATCATAGTCTGGTAGGATTTGGAGGTGATCTGTTTCCTTAGATCCCCAGGTTATTTGCCTGAAGAATAAAGTGCTACTGGTTGGCAACTTTATCCTGCACCAAGATCTTAGTGATGCAGAGAAGGGGTAAAGAGAGGAGAAAATGCCCCAAGATCTACCAATTGACACAAGGTTCAAACCAGAAACTTCTCAATCAGACCTGTGCCACATGGATTCCTGGGCAGAAAAAGAAGAAGAGCTACCAGTCATTCCGGATTTTACACCAATCTTGGCCTAGCAAGTCAAGTGATATAGAAAGTCCATTTAGATGTTATTGAGGAATGCACACACACCCAAACTTGCTTTCTTCCCTCAGTCTGGGCAATTTGTTATTGGGGAAGGCTACTCAGTTCTCCTTTTATGCCTCCAAACCTACTTGTCTCCATCCCAATCCTAGTCTACATTTCTGCTCTTGGATTGAGCATCTGACAAATCAAAGAGGGTGGTGGTGATTTAGGCTTCCTGAATCCAATTTATTGCAACTATGGCATTAGAATGCAAACCCAGCAAAATTCTTGGTTCCAGTATTTTAGAATTTAGAATTTTATATCAACACCATCCAGTGTGTGCAGTGATTTCAGTGTTGGATTACAACTTGGGAGACCAGGTTTCAAATCTCCAGTTGGCCATGAAAACCCACTGGGTGACCCTGTGGGCAAGTCACACTTTCTCAGCCTCAGAGGGAAGCAAAAGCAACCCTTGCAAACAAATCTTGCCAAGAAAACCCCGTGACAGGTTAGCCTTAGGGTCACCATAAGTGAGATGTAACTTAAAGGTACAGAGCAACAACAAAAATAGCAGAATTGAAAGCCACCGCAGTGTAGTGAAAGCCAGTTTGATGCAATGGCTGAGTGTCAACCAGCATTTGAGTGTTCCAGATTCACGACTCCACTGAGTCATATAAGCTCACTAAGTGACTTTAGACCAGGCACACTCCCTGAGGCTGAACTACTTCACAAGATTGTTGTGACAATTAAGTGGGAATATATGCCAACTCTAGCTCATTGGATGAAACACAGGATATAAACGTAATAAATAAATAAACTTGATTTTTAAAAAACTTTCACGTAAACAACACTGTTTTGCTTAACATGGTTTTAAAAGGGACAAGCTCTGACACCAAAAAGTGCTGAACCCTCCCTGCAAATTAAGCCCCAGATACATGAAGTCAAGTTCTCCCTCGGTCCCAAGTACCTTAGTTCTATCTTGAGTGAAGTCATTTTCCATTACCATTGGTATAAAAATGCAGCAGCACACAGGATCAAATGTTACAGACAGCTTTGGAAAAAAAATAAGATTCCCTTTCACTTCTCAGATTTTACACACTTTCAGGCAGTTCCCCTAGCAGAAGGGAAAATGCCTGTCTTGTGTAGGTTGGAGATAAATGCAGCTTCAGGACAAATGTGTCATCCCACTCAATAAAGTCTAAGTTAAAGCTACCACACAAGGCCTGACGTTCTCCTCTGCCACCCCTGCTGTGCGACGGATTTACCTCGGGCTCTCAACCTGTCATGTGCTAAGCAAGTAAATTAGAGTCACTGCAAAAGCTGCAGGACAGAACACACATTCCTCTCTGACTAATACCACTGGGAGTCTGTGTAGGCCAGAGGACAGCTTGTTTAACTTTGAGTGACAAAATTTGGATTCTTTGTGAATTAGCATTTAAGGGTACTGACCGTTATAATATTTTAGCAACAGCCATGGCAAATACTTCACTGGTATAAGCCCAAGATCAACCTGATTTTGCAACTCCCTTGTGTATGTGCATACCAAGCAGCCAGTTTTCATTTCCCTCTACATTTTTACTTTAATTTATTAAAGTAGCATAAGTATGTGTATCTGCTTATATAGAAATCTTTTCTTATTGTTGAAGAAAAAAGTGATTTTTTAAAAAAATAATCACAAAACTGCTTGAAGGATCTATGCACAACACAAATACAGCATTGTGAGTCTAATTTAACTGCCATGGCAACAGCCCATGGAATCCTGGGATTTGCAGCTTAGGGAGGGACATTTAGAATTCTCATCCAGAGAGCTCTAGTGCCTCCCCAAACTACAAACACCACGTTTTCATTGGATGCAGACATGGCAAAGTGGAAACATAGTAGTACAGCTATGTAGTGTGAAAGGGTCCCTGTTGAAGGTTTGGGTGAGATGCAAAGGCAACTTGAGCTGTGGTGACAGCAGTCCAGCCAACACATCATGTGTCTTTCTGTGTGTTGCTTAATGCCATGTTGACTCACAACAAAATATCTACCATTTCTGATCTGGTTTTGGGGGACGAGAACCAATCTAAGCAGATTATCTAACAAAAGGTGAGTTTTCAACTGAGATTTTCACGGCAGCACCAACACAGAATGAATGGCCCACTTTGGTTATAGAAGTCTACATTGATTCCATCTCCTTCTTCAGGTTCCCAGTTTGACTAAGGGCTTGATTGTCTCTATTTCGGGAAAGAAGGACAGAACAGGGAGTTAACAGTCTGTCTTGGGGCCAACAAATTGTGCTGTCAAGGGTAGCACAATTCATGACTTCCATATCAATTTGGGGACTGTTCCATTGTATCATCAGTCTAACAAAGGTTGGCTTGATTGTTGTCTTCTAGGTAGGAAGAGATCAGTTTCAGGGTCATGGCTTTCATTTAGATTCCTTGATCATAGGCAGATCTCCCTCTGGTGAGTTTTAGGGTTATAGTAATTATTTCTCTTTGCAGGGTGATGGATAGTCTAGTATATGTTAGAGGCCAGTGAATCCAAATCAGTTCCCAAAAGCCCTGAAAGAACTGAATTAACACTTCTGTTGAAAACTTGATTGCTTTTTGAGATTTGGAAAAGACTCAGGTGGTTAAATCAATTGCTGTTCTTGTATGTCATGCTAAGCCATGGTTTATATTAACCACAGCTTTTTGCTTAATCCATGAATTGTGTAAGAGACAATCAACCAAACAAGAGCTTGTTTTCTTCATTTCTAGTACGTTTCTTTCCTTTTATCAGTTACTATTTCAAAGTGCGTAGCTCAAGAACCAAGTCAGGGGCACCTCCCCAAGTCATAGGTTCATAATTAGTAACACACCATGGATTAAAAAAGGCAGTATAATAACCTAACCAAAAAAAAAAAAGGCCTCTGTTTATGGTTTATAGATGGCTAATAAACCATGGCTTGTTCTCAGGGACAGGTTCAGAACAATAACATGCCAGAATTCAGCAAACCACAGCCTTGTTTACCATGATATGTGGACCTAGCCAGTTATTCCTAAGTAACCACTATCCAGTCTGAGTTCATTGATTAATTTTAATTATTGAAGCTGGAGGATCTGGACAAGATGGTTGAAGGAAATAGTTTGATGCCAAGCTTGGATACAGGAAATAATTAATGTATCTGTAAGAGAGATTCCAGCTGTCCTGAAGGATGGAGTTGTGAGACCACATCTAAAGAAGCCTCATCAGAACTTGAAGTTTATTCTGTCTTCTAGTCACCATTCTTCTTTTTGGGGGCCAGACGCCTAGAAGACTGCTAGATAGTTCTGGAATTCTTGGCTAACAAGTGGTGACTATACCTGCATTACACAGTTATAGTGGTATGATATCACTTTAACTGCTATGGCTCTATCTTGTGGAATCCTGGGATTTGTAATTTCGTGAGGCACTTAGCACCCTCTGCTAGAGAACTAGTTCATAGAGTTCACCAGAGCCCTCCAGCAGATTATTCTAAGTATCTCATCAAGCTATTAATCCAGGATTCTACAGCATGGAGGCACAAGTAGTACAAAACTGCTTTAACTGTTTGGTGTAGACACACTCCTAGATCCATTTCAGATCTGGTTTCTCTCTTCATTTGGACATTAAAACTGTCTTGATTGACTTAATAAGATTATCTATGTTGAGAAAAAAGCTTGATATTCCTTTCAGCCTCTCAGCACCTTTTGATATCATTGACTGTTATAGCCTTCTGGAAAGCTGTTTCAAATGGTGCTTGTGGCCACTGCATTCCAGTGGTCCAGGTCCCTCCTGTGGCCTCATTTTCAGAAGATGGTGCTGAGACACTATGGCTCTGCTCCATGAGCCATGATGAGCTATGGTGTTTCACAGTGCTTTAGTTTGCTTCCATCACTATGCTATACAACATCTACATGAATCTACATGCTACATGAATCTATTCAACATCTACATGCTGAATGAGATCATCTAGGTTTCTTTTAGTAAAGTGCTTTCAGTAAGATAACAATATTCAACACTGTTTCTTCTTCTCATTTAATTTGTTGGGAAATGTGTGAGATATCTCTCACACATCTCTCAAGTAAAGTAAACAAATTTGCAAGGCAGAAGTTGAACAACAACCAGTCCCATGCTCACACCCCCAACCCACAGGGGTCTAGTAGGAAAAAAAAGTAAACTTAATCTTCTTCATAAAACATATAACAAAAGTAGCTTTAGTTACAAATGTAACTTTACTTATGGAAATTCAAATGCATGATCTAATGGAGGATAAAGACTGCAGACCCATTCCCGGGGAAGCATAATATTTAATATCCAAAGTTATTAAACCAGTGGTTCACCAGACAGGAACGTAGACATCCCGGTCTAACACTGAGGCACAACTAGCGAGGTCAGGCAAACATTCCCCCAGTTATGTCTCCAAGAGGGAAACCTCAAAAGGTACGTAGAAACACACAATGGACCATCAACAACAATTACACCTTGATGGGGACTACGTATCCTTTGGATGAACTTAACGATTGCAACACTGAGAAACATGAGATCCATCTGCATGATTCAGCCATTGTCCTTTTCCAGGAAAGGGTCTGCCCCCAAGGCATAGTTGGCACTATAATTGAGTCCCCTTTTGGGGACTTCTTCAGAGAACTCCCACATGTGACTAGTGCTCCGGCATTCTGCTAGTCGAGAGCTCCCCTCAGCATTCTTCCTTCGCTGAGCCACCTTTGCCTTGGTTTTCTTTCCGAGCCGCAGACTACAGGATCTACAGGATCAAGTGCAGTATAAACCACTCTCTTTCCGTCCACTTTTCCTGATCTTCCTATCTTTCCAACTCACCAGTCCTTGTGCGCTTGTGTGAGTGACTGCTTCGCTATGTGTATGTGTGTGGGTATCTTGCCAATTCAGCTAAATAAACTACTGACAATTGGACATTTGGCCTGCCTCTTTTTTGGTCTGACTTCATAGACATAGGATTCAAGATCTTGCTGTGTTGCCCTGCCCTCCGCTTTGCTAAGCGGCGCTCCGCTAATTTCCCCACTTAGTATTTTTGGAGCAAATCCGAGTGTCCCCCACGGACCCTCAGAAGTCAGGGTAACAAAAGAACAGAAAAGACTGCAGAATACAGTGATGCAGAAAGAGAGAAGGCGTGGGCAAACAAGCAAATGGGAGGTCACCACAATTCAAACTAGCAGTCAGTGAGCATAGGCATAGCATAGACTGCTAAATCTAACAAATGTAAGGGGTGGGTGGGTTGATGTATTGAATCTGTATATGGATTAATAACAAACTGCAACCTCCACATGAAGACTACTGCAATGTTCTTCTCCATGGAGCCGCTTTTGGAAACTACATGGGAACTTCAACTGGTCCAGAATATAGCTCCTAAGTTCTTGACCAAGACCGGCTGGTCTATGTCACGCTAGTTCTTAAGCACTCTCTGGCAACTGGTCCCTTTTGAGCATAACTAAAAGCTGTAATTTTAAAGTTCAAAGCCCTATATAATGTGGAACCTGAATATCTAAAGGACCACCTACTGCCACATGAATCCACATGAGTACTGAGATCTTTTGCAAGAGTCCCAGTGTCACTAGATGAGGTGGGTGGCTATCCAATTGAAGGCTTAAGTTTTTATTTATTTTAGACTGGTAGTGACCGTGGAAGAACCAGGATGGCGTAGTGGTTTGAGTGTTGGACTACGATAATGGAGACTGATTCTCCACTTGGCCATGGAAACCCACTGGATGACTCTCAGCCCAGAAAACCCAGTCATAAGTTCATTTTGGGTCAACAAAGTTGGAAACAAACTGAAGGTACACAATTACTACAACAATAAGTAACTGTGGAATTCCCAGATTAAAAATTCCTGAGATACATAATAGAAAAATCATTGTGTTATATGAGGAGGACAGAACAAAATATTTAGGTGGCTCTGGATAAGCAACCTTGCCCCCCCCATTCATTTTTGAACAGGAGATATAATTTGAATAGAAGATATAATCTGAGTAATGACATTATCTTTGCTGGAAAACTGACAAGGTTTTACACAGTAATAATAAAATATTTTTTTTCAAATGTTCTTGTTTTGTTTTTTTCAAAATAAAATTGATCCAATAAATAAACTTGAGGCAGGACCTCTTGAAAGTTTCCTAGATTGTTGACTTTAGCACTGAAAATAAGTTGAAATCACACTTCCCCCAAACAAACCAATTTTCCTGGCTACATTTACAGTATCAGTGTTAGTCACTAGAGATAGAACTAAAAGAGAGATTGGGGCTGGAGTGGGGAAACATCTGCTAGAAATAACTGTGATTATGTATTTCTTGCTTAGCTATCTGAACCAGCATTGCTAGGTCAAGGCTGGCCTAAAATTTCAGTGCCAAAACACAAGAACGATGCCTTTGTGATGTTGCAAGCGTGTTGTTACAAGAAGCAGCTTCTGCTTCTGCTGATGTACCTCTATTTGCTGGCGTATGAGACACACTTTTCCCCCCTGAGAAATACTGCTTGAAAATGGGGTGCATCTTATATACCAGTGCATTTTACATGCTGGCAAATAGTATTTGCAGGTGTATAAATGGGGCACATTTTATACGCCCATGCATCTTATATGCCAGCAAATATGGTAATTAGGCATAATAATAAATCAAGCATAAAGCACATTTCCTCAAAGTAGGCCAGATACAAAACACCAAGTCAAACAAATGAGGAAACCACACACACTTTTTAGAGGCACTGCTCTTACCCTGAGATTCCTCTCCTCACCCTGTAGACCAGAGCAGAGGGGCCAGGCCCTGAGATCTGGGTTTCTAACTTAGAGGAAGATTACAGGCACAGAGGAGTACATGTTGTTGACTCCTTCTCTGAATGTTGTTTATGCCAAGTTATGACATTAGAACAAACAAACTGATGGCTGCTGGACAAGTCTGCAAGGCTGAGTATTTCACAAAAAAGAGCAAATAAGAACTGAGAGAATTCAGAAATTAATACTTTAAAGTTTCAGTGGAAGCTTGGTAACATACCTTTCTATTGCTGATTTGACAGGAATAGTGTTGATTAATTTTCTTTCATCCCACTTTTTAAGCAGCTTTTAAAATATCCTAGGTTCTCTTTCCCCCTCCCATTTTCTCCCTTCATCCCGGCTCACTCCAGTTGCTGAAAACTGGGTTCAAAGTGCAAAAGTAGTTTGCACTCAACTGACCCAGAAGAGGCCAGAGGAGAGGAAGAGGTGAGATCTTGCCCTCCCCAGCAGGCTCATGGAAAAGCAAGCTGCTACAGAATTTCCTAACTTGGTTGTTCTCAAACTGTGGAACAGGACCCTAAGGAGGAAGAGGTGATAGTTGCTTAAGGGGGGCTCAAGACAAGTTAGTCTGCAAGTACTACTCGTGTGAGAAAGAAGAGCAATCCTGTATGTTTGTGTGTGTGCATTATTGAAGACTCAACGGTCTCTGCAAAAGAGTGATGCAAAATGTCTTCCCCCATTATGCCTCTCTCCAATCTCAGACATAGCAAAAATAGGCTCCCCCTCTTCCCCCCATTCAGGTTCTCCAAACGTTCTGTCATTGGTGCAGCAGGTGGGTGCGCCTTAGCGACCATGGGGCAGTTTCTCAGGTGGGAAGGAGGGAAGTGAAGAGAGGAGGCAGAGAGCGTAATAGTTCCGTATTAAGACAGAGGGAGCATGTGGCAGCAGGAGCCTGTGAGAGAGAGGGGGGAGAGGGAGGTATAGGACTTGGGGTGTGTGATGTTGAGCCAGGGGCATAATATCTGCATGTAGATATAAAAGGGGTCAGAAGTAGCTCTGTCACATAAGTACATTTGTTCACTTTAAGTCACAATTCAGAGCTTGGCCTAGACAGTTCTGGAGAATTGGAACTTGCACGCTGGAGAGGCAGAATTAACCAGGGAATGAAAAAGAGGAGGTGCTACTCATGTGAAAGTGGAAAGTGAATCTGCTAGAATTTAGAGGCAGATGTGGGGGCGGTCAGGGGAGCCAAGGGGCAAATAAGTGTATGTGTTTATGTGTGTGTGAGGGGGGCAGGCAGGGCAAGGCCAAAAAAAAAAGCCATGAACACTCAACACCTTTTTCCAGAGAACTTAAGAGGGTATTGAAAGAGAAATGGCTAGGACTACTCACCCCACTATTACAGCTGGCAGAACAAGTGCAGAAAACAACAACAACCCAGAAACCTAATGGTCTCTGGTCAGCCCAGAACTTAGAAAAGTAACCTTTTGACTACAGTGCCCACAATCCCCAGCCAGCCAGCAAGGCCTGCTGGGTCAGTCGAAATTACAGACCAGTAGCAAATGATGCCTCTCAATTTGCTTTAAAAACTCTTCCTTGTTTCTTGCCCAACAAAAGAAGCCACTTTGGTTAATGACCTGCTAGCAGTCTTCTGCTCTGAGGATGCATTGCAAAACCAACCCAATATTGCCAAGTCCTTAAAGATGGCCCAGAAGTACAGTAGCAGGTCTACCACAGGGTTTTAAAGGAGTAGAAGAATTCAGCTTGAATCAAGAGTTAGATCAAGGAGGAACACTAGGAAGATCTCCCTAACCTGTACCTTAGCCTCTAGCCTCTCTAGAGTTAAGTTTCTTAGGGAGGTTCTTCAATCTAACAGCTTGGAGGAATTCAGGAAACATTGCATAAGAGGTTCCTGTGGTGCCTCCTCAAACATTTTAATAAATTAGGATATTAGAGAGAAAGGGAGAGAGAGATGATCTGAGCAAGAGAGAGACAGAATTGCATAACTTTAACCCTTAACATAGGCAGTTTCAGTACTGTGCATTCTCTGCTAGGCATTTTTCCAGAGCCTTAAAGTCCATTACCCACACATTTCATCATTCCCCATCCAACTGCAATAACTAAAGATACAGATTCTACTTCAACACAAACACTTCAATTTTACAGCTTTGCAGACTTTTTAGGAATCTAAACACTGCCCAATCACCTCTTTTATATTAACAAATTAAGGTTCTCCTTCAAACCTTCACCTTAAAGTACAATGCAAATGAACAACAGGTTGGGATGCATGCAGTTTTTTTAGTAAGAGGGGCACAAGGGTAGGTTCCAATGACACAATAAGCGAGGGATCCAGAGAAACTCTAGCTTATCAGCTATGATCAGTATGCTGGTTCACATTGCTTGAGTGTTCCTGCTTGCAAGAGGAAAAGCTAAGCCATGGTTTGTTTTAGTTTGTTTCTCTGGTCTGTTGGGAGAGAGGCAAGCCAAAAAAGGAAAAGCACCTGTGTTCAGATAACACAGTAAACCAGGGTGGGAACTGTACAGCCCATTGGATATTGGAGAATTGCAGCTCCCAGCATGCCTCCTCACTGGTTATGCTGTTTATAACTGCTGAGAGTTGCAACTTACCAACATTTGGAAGGTCATGCAATACCCACCCCTTTAATAATCAGATCCCAGAGAAAACCTCCTTAGTTTGTTTAACCACTTCCACTACTAGCAGGATTGACCTGGCTGCACCTTCTTGGCCAGTGTCACTTCCCACAGTTCCCTGGCTTATCAAGTCAGGTGTCCATGGCCACCACCTATGGAGCGAGAGCATCAGTGACATTTCTTCTGTTATGAAAAGAAAAGGGGAGATTTTGTTGTTGTAAGAGTTCTCTTTCATGATTCCAGAAGATACTGAAGTAGTATTGAGGCAGTATATATATCATAGTCCCTATTTATTTTATTTATATCTCACTTTTCTCCTGAATGGGATTCAAAATGGTCCCTACCAAACCATAAAACTCACTCACTGAGCAAGCTCAGGCCATTCTGTCACTCACATAGGGTTTCTGTAGTGGGGAGAAAGAGAACCATGTACTCAAAAACTTTGAGTTTATTTGAAGAAAGGAGGGACATAAACATAGCAAACAAACAAACAAATAAAACCAACAATGCTAGTCACCCAGTGAAACCGAGAGGTAGAACATTCAGGCTGGATCAGAGGAGATACTTCTTCTCAATATGCTTAACCAGCATACAGAATTTCCTACCACAAGAACATTTCAGCATTAAAAGCAACTTCTTGACAATAAGAGCGGTTTGGCCATGGAACCAATTGCTTAGAGAGGTGCTGAGGTCTCTTTCTCTGGATGTCTTCAAAAAGAGACTGGACCTTCTGGGGATGCTCTAACTGGCAATCCCACTCTGAGCAGGGAGTTGGACACAGTGACCCATGGAGCCCCTTCCAATTCTATGTTTCTGTGGTTCTATGAAGATGTCACAGTGTCCATCACCTTGGACAGCTTTTACAAAGGGGATTAGACAAATCCACAGGCAATGGATGCCCTCAGTTATTAGGTCATGAGAGTTAAACAGAATCTCGATATTCAAGGACATTATGTCTCTGCTGAGTACAATCAGTTGCAAGAGCTGTTGTCAGAATCATAGAATCTTAAGAGTTGGAATAGTCCAACCCCCTGCCATGCAGGAATACACACCTAAACCACTCCTGAAAGATGCCCATCCATTTTCTGTTTAAAGACCCCAAAAAAGCAAAGTCCATCACTCTCTGAGGCCTTCTATTCCAATGTCAAACAGTTTTTACAGTCAAGGAGTGCTTCCTTTAGGTGAAATCTCTTTTCTTGTAATTTGAATCTACTGGTCCTTGTACTAGTCTCTACAGCAGTAGAAAATGAGCTCACTCCACCTTCTATATGACAGCTCTTTTATGATATTTAAATATGATTATCTTACCATAGAAGTCTTCTCTTCTCCAAGTTAAACATACCTGTGAGACCCCAGGGGCCAGAAATTGACCAGTAGTTTTAGCCAGCAGCTAAAGGCTTAAAAGAAAAGCAATAAGACTAGCTAAGCCAAACAAGCTAAAATGGGGAAGCAAGCGCAAGCAGATGCTAGCGTGTGGTTAGCCCCATGGTCTGCAATGTCAGGAGCATCCCAGACAAGACAAATGGGAGGGAGGGCAACCACAAGAGCTGAACTACAGTTACCTATAGCTTCATTAAGCTTCACTGTAATGTTAACTTTCACATCCCCAAGGTGGGATTAGGTATTATAATTTGGGGCCACCTATATGCACATGTGCAGTGCTTCAATGCTGACATAATAATGTATTCATGACATAGTTTCCTATACATATGGGGTTATCTCCTCCTAAGGGAGAACCATGTAATCCTTGTAGAATATATGAGATGTAGTTCGGCTTGTGTTTAGGGAACACTTGATTTGCCTGAGTGACTTGTGTTCCTTTCTGCAGAACTTTCAATAAAAGAAGTTCTCTCTCTCTCTCTCTCTCTCTCTCTCTGTGGCTTATTGGCTAGCGCACTGGACACAAACCCTGCTTGGTACTCCTTTCTCTGGGAAAAATCCAAGTGATATACCCAACTCATACCTCATAAGGCTTGGTTTTCAGACCTATGACCACCTTGGTTGCCCTTCGGTGGACACATTTCAACTTGCCAATATCCTTCTTAACTGTGTTCTCAGAACAAGACACAGCATTCCAGGTGAGCTCTAACCAAAGCAGAACAGAATGGGACTACTACTTCCCTTAATCTGGCCACTATACTCCTTTTGATGCAGCCTAGAATTTTTTTGATGGTTGCCACATTATATTTTTTATGTTTGCCCAGTGTACTACTAAAACCCCTGGATCTTTTTCACATGTATTGTATTCAAGCCAAGTGTCATTCACTCTATATTTGTACATTTCATTTTTCCTGTCTAGATATAGCACCTTATATTTATCCCAGTTGAAATTCATTTTGTTAGTTTTGGTGCAGCTCTCAAATCTACCAAGCTCATTTTGAATCTTGATCCTGCCCTCTGGAGTATTAGCTACCCCTCCCCCTAATTTGGTGTCATACGTTAACTTGATAAGCATGCTTTCTATTCCATCATCTAAGCAATTTATAAAGATGTTGAAAAGAACCTGGAGGCAACACACTAGTCACTTCATTAGTCACTTGTCACCAGGATGAAAAGCAACCACTCATGAGCACTCTCTAGGTTTCATCAGTCAACCAACTGTGAATCTACCTAACAGCAGCACTGTCTAGCCTACGGTTCACCAGGTTGCCTGTTCTGATGCTCAAGCTGTTATTTTCTCTAGAAGGAGCTTACTAGCTACTTTTAAAGAAAGATGGTAAGTTAGATGGATCCCTGGCCTGATCTAGGAGAACTCCTTTTAAGAGGCTTTTTACGCTCAAAATTCTGCTCAAAATACAAAGGAACACCTTAGTTCACCTCAGTACATAACACCAGAAGAGGATGTTTGCAGTTTTGGATCAACAGGTCGAACTCCTAGCAATGTATACCGGTAAGTCCAGCACAGAGCTTGGGAAAATGCATGTCTTAAACTAAAGCTTCCAGAATTCCCCCAGCCAACACCAGAAAAATCAAAACATAGTATTTCCAAGTTCTTGTCTAAATCATCTTAAATTCTGTTTTTAATCATCAATCATCTTCCCTGGCACAGTTTCTGGGATTTCAGTTTGAAGGAGAAAAACCAAACAGAAAAAAGAAAAGAAAGGAGATTTCTGGGTTGTAGACTAGCTTGGAGGGGATGTCAAAATCAGACTTCTCAGTTGAGTCAACGCAAGCCTGAAAACAGGACACCCCTCAGAAACCTTTAGTATAATGCACCACTCACCTTACTATGGATGTTGCCAAATGTGATAGTTTCCACCCCTTGATTGGCTGTCTGTTCCACTCCGTTCAAGCAAAGGAGAGCCAAGAAGGAGGACTTGCCACTCAAATTGCAAAGATCCAGTCAAATTTCCTGATTATTTTTTGGTCTTGTCAAGCAGGATTCCTTCTATGCAAGTTCTAATATTGCTAACTTAAAAATCAATGACCAGCATTACCCCACCCCTCCCTCAGGCAAGTGTTGGACATAAAACGGCTGCAAGAAAACCCCGACAGTCCTTAGACTTGGTTACAAGGCAGAACAGGTGCCAACTGGTGCTCATTTGTAACTGTAGCAATCACAGCTTGCCAAAAACTCTGGAATGCACTTGACATTAGACCTCAGAGAGAGAGAGAGAAGAAGAGGGAAGGGAAGTCATCTCATGCTGTCCCCTGAAGACCGTGCTTGAGGTCACTCTCAGATGACACTCACCGGCAGAAAAAAAAGAAGACCACTGTAGCTGCAGGGAAAAAAAACAGTTAATCCCATCTGTCTTTGCTTAGGAAGAAAGACTCCTTGACCCAGGAATGGGCAAAGTGTGGCCCATGTAGCCATTAAGGGCATTTTGAAGCCCCAAGAACCTGCATTTCCCCTGAAAATAGAGAAATCCTAAGGGAGGGATGTAATTTACCCAGGGACGGGTGGGCCATTTTAGGTAATGGGGCACTTTGAGCCAAAAAAGGTAAAAAAACCAGGGAGGAGCAGCAGAGACTGGCTTCCCAGGGTCTCATGGAGGGCTAATGTGACTCTCTAATACCTGGCAGCTCCCACCTCTCCTTTAATCCTAAATGTGTTGGGATATAGTTACTCATTAATGCAGGGAGAAGAGTTCTGCACATGTTCAGAAGTATCTTTAGTACTTCTCACACTGCAAGGTATGTAACCATGATTTCAAGAGAAATCCCCAACACCAATTGAGCTCAGACCATTTTCACCAACTATGGGATCCTTGGAATAGTTTTCTCAGTCTATGTCTATGAAACTCCACTTGGCTGGCAGCCCAAACCAGATAATATTTGGGGAAATAGAACCATTATGAGCTTCCAATGTTCATTGTTATAATCAGAGGTTACTGTATAGTGGTCAAAGGAGCCCAGGCTTTGCATTATGAGTTATAACCAGATCCTTTAAGGGATTATGGCTGATTGGCGCCATGGCAGGACAAATGCAGGGATGGTGTTAGAGCCCTGAGGGGAAAAGGGGATCCACTGAGATTCAACAAAGCTGGAAAAGAGTGTTCCAGCAGAAGCACCACAAGTTTTTGGCTTTCCTCTTCATCTTACCCAGAACTGAACAGAATTTATTCTGCAGTCTTGTAGAACAGAAAGGCGTAGTGTGAAACTGGAGAAGTAGTATATGACACAGCTTCCAAGTGGCACTGCCATGGAAAATTTCAGTGCTGCCTTTACCACAGAGTAATGGGAGCAAACTAAGCACAAGTGGCAGCCACTGAAGGGTCTGATTATGAGGGCAGCAACAGGCAGCGAGAAGTAATTTTACCCTTTCCTCAACTTCTGTGACCCTCATTCCTTCACAACCCTCACTCTTTCAAATCTGCTTTTTGTAACCTGAGGAAATCTTCCTTTGGCACAAATTCTTCATTAGAATCCACTAAAATATAAAGAATTGATACAGACAGAGCTCGGCAAAGGGGTGGGGTTTTCTGCACTACAAGTCCCAAAATATCAGAGCCGAGAGATTGAGTGCTGTAGTCCAAAAAGCAACTTTTTTGAGCTCTGGATTCAGAAGTGACTGACTGACAAAATGTGACATTCTGACACACATGCCGGTAGCAACAGTTGTAAATCAAGCCTGCTGACAGGGCTGTCCCAAGATATTATGCCCCTCTAGGCAAAAATGGTGCTGCTCTCTGTTCCACATATAAAAGCTGAATTCTTGACAGCTGAATCTTATTTCAGCCCTGGCAATGGGACCAAGTTCTCCACCACAATTGAAAGCAGTAGGCCAATTAAGGGTGCAAAAGACAGGTTGGTCCTTCAAGAGGGAGGGATGATCAAGGAGGGCAGAATTAGAAGAACAGTCATTGAACTGCTGTTGCTACCCCTGCTATCTGCTGCTCCACTTTGCCCAATGGCAAGATCAGCCATGCTTGAAGGAGAAGAATTTGCTGTGGACACTTAAAAGAAAACTGCTGTCATGAAGTAATTATCAGAATCCCCTTCCCATAATTGATCATCCTGGCTGAGAGATTTCTAGGAGATGTAGTCCCAAAAAGTATTTTCTCCTAGCTCTGGGATTCCGTGACTGCATCTTGCAGTGAAACTATTCTCCTACTGAACAGTGGAAAAACAAATAAACCTCAAAGAGAGGCATTTATTTAGTGGGAAGCATGATCACCTCCACTTCCTGCATTAAGCAGCAGAGAGAAAGAGATTGAGAGAAAACACTTTCTACTTAAAGTGACATTTGGCTTCAATTCACAGAGAACAGCTTCTATTGGCAAACACATTATGTTCTGCAACACATCGACAAATGACTGCCGAATGCGGTTTATACAGAAGATTCCCCCACATTGCTGCTGCCGTCACCACATTTCCACCAACTCATCTAATAAATTGGAAGCAGCAAGTGCTCTGTTGTTTAACAAATGTGATTAAGCCCCGATTTCACTAATGAGGAATCCTAAAGGAGTAAAAATAAACACAAACCCAGCAGAGCTAAAACCCCAAAGGCACAAATATCTTGTGGAGGCTCCCAAGGAAAAAAAAAGTATGCTTCATCTTTAAGTCACAAAAAGATACAGGCTCTTTTATAAATTAGAAGGTTAAATGGCAGGTCAAGGATTATTATCATTACAGTTTAACAGTCTATGAACTGAGAGAAATGAATCAAAGTACTCCAATTTAAAATGGAAGTTCTTCAGAGAGTCAAGTGACAGCCACTATCAAAGGCAACAAAACCACTCATGTCTGAATCTGTGAATCTGAAACTGCACTTTTGTCCTTTCTGGTAGGATGTGACTACAACAGAGCATAGATGGGATGACAGTTCCCTGAATCTTCCATGTTGGTTGGGAGATTTTGGAACCTGTAGTATTTTCCCACACTCAAAAGCTAAAGTTTCCAAACTCAGGTCTGTACTATCCTGACCCTTTCTGGAACAAGTGGAAACTGTCCTACCTCATAGAATCATAGAGTTGGAAGAGACTACAGGGGCCATCCAGTCCAACCCCCTGCCATGCAGGAACCTGCATCAAAACACTCCCGACAGATGACCATCCAGACTCTGCTTAAAAACCTCCAAAGAAGGAGACTCCACCACACTCCAAGGCAGCATATTCCACTGCCGAGCAGCTCTGACCATCAGGAAGTTCTTCCTGAGAACTCCCAGTTTCTGAAATTCCTGAGTTCTACCTCCTCTACTACCCACCCACTCGCCCTCAAAAATGTTATGCTCCTCATTATACAATTCACATTTGTGAGTAGCAGTTTCATACCCTGTAACATTTTACAGATATAAACTGAGACACACATGGCTGAACAACATTAAAGTGTGGCCAGAATGGCAAATATTATTAATGAGGAAGCTAGGAGAAGCTGCAGCAGTTTGCCTTTGCCTGAGCCTACAGGGAAGGGCAAGATTCTATCTCTCCTCAACTCCCTGCTGAGTTAACTGAAAATTTCTCTTGCACTTTGAACTCAGTTGGCAGCAACTGATGCATGCTGAAGACAAAGAAAAGGAGAGGGAGAAATAGAAACTGGGATATTTTAAAAGCAGCCATAAAAGTGGATACAGAAGATTAATCTTTCCAACTCAGGACAGCTGGAAGGTATGTACAGTTGGAGTGTATGCACATTAAGAGTAACCTATACAAGAATTTCTATTGCCATCTAATGTGGACATATGACAATTTTTATTTTTACTCACAAGAATACAGTGCTGATCCAGATTGGGGTGGTTGTGTGCAGATGGAAGAGTTTTAAATCCTCTCTGGGTTTTTTTAAAATCAAAACTTAATTTTGCTGCGAGACCTTAGAAAAAGAAGAAGGAAACTTCATTGGCGCCAATAGGGGCAACATTTAACAACCAAATTGTGGAGGTGAGTTTTAAACATTGCCTACCTAGATATAATTATCTGGAACCATGTACACATTTATATAAGTGTAATAATGAGCATATGTGTTACATATACATGCATATATAATAAGGTCTAAATACCCTAAAAGCACAAATCTTGCCTGATCTTGGAAACTAAACAGGGTCACCTCTGATTAGTACTTGAATGAGAGACCACCAATGAATACTATGCACTGTAGGCTTTATTTCACAGGAAGGAACTAGCAAACTGCCTCTAAATATTCCATATGAAATTCATGAGGTTGCCATAAGTCAACAGGCCACTTGAAAGCACATACACATACAGACAACAATAAGATTGATCTTAAATCACATGCTAAGTATTTAGCACAGCATACAATTTAGTCCTGAGGAAACAATGGTTCATGTGCCCCACAGAATGTCTATAGGCTGAGAATGTTAAGTTGGTAGTATATCTATTTTTTTTATTTTGTTAAATTTAATTTATATCCCACTTTTCCCCCAGGACTGGACCTTCTGTGAGGATAAGAGACTAGCCCCTTTAGTCCTCCTGCTTCTCATGCTTTTTAATGTAATCTATCCAAAAATTGTTAAGTGATGTCATTTGAGGATTTGGAGTGAGGTGTCACTAGTACAAGCAACTCTCCAAGCCAAAGTAGACATTAAGAGAATGTGTAATCCCAACACTTAACCTGTTTCCTCTCCCACAATGGCATTTCCTCAGAGATATGTGCCTCGGTGATCAGGCTTGCCTGATCTATCTTACCTTCCAATGATCAATTACAAAACAATGCATGTTAAATGAGGCTACAATAAGTAGCTGAGAAACACCATGTGCTGTGACAAGCAGATGTTAGAAAGCACCTCTACATAAAAAGTCAGGGATTAAATGTATAAATGTCTGGTCTACTTATACTTCCTCTTTGTATCTGATTCATATGAGGCAGGAGATGTGCTGAACAGGTTCTAGGATCAGCAATGGATTGGATGAAGGGCAATTTTTTAAAAAAATGGTAGGTGGAAAGGAGAGAGTAGGTAACAGAGTCAAAATAGCCACTCCCAATTTGCTACCCATGAACAAGAATGTTGTGTTTCCCCCCATCTTTATTGGCTGAAGCGACCTCTACAGTAGTGACTTTCGTCATCCTCGGCTACTACTTTAATAGGAACCCCTTCCGGACAGAGCCAGTCTTGCCAAGCTTATCTACTCGTCTTGTAACCTTCCAACAAGACTACTGTAATGCGATGTACATAGAGCTGCCTTTTAAGAAAGCAGCCCTACTTCTGCTGCTTCAGAATACAGCTGCAGTGCTGTTAATCAGGATCATATCTTGCCAGCCCTTCCACAGATACAGAGACTTACAGCCTATATCCAAGTATCAGTCAAAGTGCTGAATTAAAGATCTTTTGAACCTCTGCTATAAATGTCCATACTTTGGGACTAAGTAGGATGCAGGAAGAAAATGCTGATGTGAGAGGGATCCAACAAAAGACCCATTTACCAATATTGAAGTCAGACCAGGATGTTAAATTCCGGTGTTTGCAATTGCAACACCTATTGATAACAGACTGTTAGCCCTGAGTGTATTGCACCCCTCCCCCCGGAAACATTAGTCATATTCTCAGAGAAACTGACACCAGCAAGTATAGTTTACTACCATATATACCTGACGTTTTCTGGGGTTCTATTTTCTCATAGGTAATACTTGTTAGAAAGATTTGCCCTGGTGGCGCAGTGGTTAAATGCCAGTACTGCAAGCCACAAGGTTGTGAGTTTGATCCTGCCGGGCTCCAAGGTTGACTCAGCCTTCCTTTCGCGGGTTGGTAAAATGAGTACCCAGCTTGTTGGGGGCATGTATAGAAATGTTTCGAAATACATGCTATTTGTAAGTTGTTCACCGCCTCGATCCATATGGAGAGGCGGGATACAAATAAATAAATAAATAAATAAATAAATAAAAATAATCCTGTGCCTCTAATTCCCCAAACTGTCTTGTCCAGTACCTATAACTTTTCCCCATATTCCCCAATCCAATCTGTATTTAGAGTTATTAACATATAGAGGTCAGATTGCTGAGGGAAATACACTGTCTTCCTCCTCACTGCTAGGCTTCGTTTCCATAGCAACCGGCCTGAGTGCTCTGGCTGAGAATTCTAAAGTCCCCCTCCCTAAACTGTAAACCCCAGGATTCCATAAAATCTTCTTAGGCAGCCAATCAAATTAGGTCTCCATCTGACACAGAAAAACAAGCTCTACCTTTTATATATAAGATAAATATTTGTTGGAAAACAATATCTTTAATGACATCAGAGCTGAGTGGAACAAAGAGTTAGACTGGCCCACGCAAATTAGCCGGTGGAAAACTCTCATAGCTTCAGTATCTAAAACCTCTTTAGACACAAAATTATATTTGGTCTAGAAAAAAAAAGATGTTTGGGTTGTATTGGAAACAGATCAACATCCCAGTAGTGACACATTCATGCGTAAGTTGCCCTACACAGTGGGACAAATTACTGGTCACTGTGCAACACACATGTGCTATTGACAGCCATGGAAGCATAGTTTTATATACAGAAACACCGCACTTTGTGCATTATGATTTGCACACTGGGCATGGTACACTGCAGCTGCACTTTTCAGTGGCACTTTGCATGTTGTGCACTGAAGCTGCACATTGTACAATGGCAGTCACTGACATGTATTGCACAATATTGCTATTCTGCATGGAGGTTGCATAGTGCTGGCATAGCATATCTTTACATGTGGATATTTATGCCACACTAGGGGTTTTTTGAACTGTAGCCATTATGTCTTTCTAGAAAGAAACTGTCTGCTTCAATCAAAGGCTGGACAAGTAATGGAGACAATTCTTCTCTGTGCTGTATCATGTGAGTGGATATGCTGGTTGAATCGATTAAACATATTAATTTTGTATAAGAAAAATCTTTGGCATTTGTAGAAAAACATCTTCTCATGTTACATTCCTCTGACACGGAATCTAACTGAGGGTCAGTGTTGACAGATCTTGCATTCTTTCTTTGTTGTAAAAAGACAACATTCACCATTTATCTATTGTTCAACAGTCAAAAGATCTTACTGTTTAGCTATGCATGTCTGTGTATTTTACTGACATCAACTTCAAGAAAAGTGTATTTTCAGAAATATTGTTAGCTTATATTAATGTATAAACCTAGCCTTTATTTATATCCTGCATATTCCCCATTTTCCTTCCTTCCTATCTCCCTTCAGAGTCTTATTCTTTTCTGTTTCTTTTCTTTGTAATCATACTTTTAAAATTCAATTAAAAATTAAATTTCTGGCTTTTGCATTCATGTGTTTTTTTCTTGGGAATTGTCAGGACACCAGTTTTTCAGCCCTAGCGCAGGATGAGGAATAATTTAATAAACTAGGAGATCAGGACTTTTGGCACCCTGCAGCACTCAATGACTCTTCTAATGCTATTTTAAAGATATGATACAAAGTACTCCTATAAACAGTGTGAAGAATTTATCCTACTACCAAGACAAAGGGCACAGTTTGGAGCAGTCTGTCTTTTCAACAACTCTGTCCCTCAGTGGATGACTGTCGCAGCATTTTCCACCGTTGGCCTCAGTTCCTAAATCTATAAAATGGGCACAACGGTGATCCAGTGCACATGGTTCTTGTGGAAAAAATTTAAAGTGGATCTTATAATAAACAAAGCACACAACTCTAACGAAGTCTAGTAAGAACAGAAAGTGGGGGGGTTATTGCTAAAAGAGGGGGGATTATAAATGTTTTTCTGGTTATTTGTGCCTTCAAGTCATTTCTGAGTTATGGAGACCTTAAGGTGAACCTATCATGGGGTTTTCTTGGCAAGATTTGTTCAGACAGAGGTTGTCTATGTACGCCCTAGATTAACAAGAACAGGTTTAATTCAAGCTTTGTAAATGATCCCGAATTACCTATGAGAGACAAATTTCTTCCCCAGAGACCTCCAGACGAAAGCAAGTAAATTTCTACTGCAAAATTTTTAATTTGGTAACAAAACTCACATTATAGTTATGAAATCAGTAAGCAGTTTCAGCACAGGGTTGTCTCCCCCCTCCCTACCCAACACATGGTTGTTATCTGCAAACTAAAATATGACCTAGCAGTTCTCTCCATTAAGAAGACAACAAGGAACAGTTGTGCTGAAGCCTTCCTTTCCTCCTGCCAACAGCTCTGTCAATTGCAAGCACTTCTGTTGACAGACCCTTTTGATTGCTACAGTACTTTTACAATTGATGGCAGTGGCGCATTTCCCAACATCCATACCACGTGAGGCTTAAAATAGACAGTGGGCGTGAAACCTGATGTAGCTAACCATGTGAGCCAGCCTCCTCCAAGAGCTCTGCTCAGCCACTACGAGAATATATTTTCTCCCTCCTTTTCCTCTCCCTGCATGCCCCATCCCGAAATTAAATCTCTTTGAGCTCTTGCGAGATGGCAATCAGCTCTCTTGGAAGCTGCTCATCAGCATAATAAAGACGTGTGTGACCTTCACTGGTGACCGGCACATAAATACAGAAATGATTAGATAGGCGTTAAAATGTGTGACTCGGGGCTTTTACAGTTCTAGGAAGTCTCCATCATGTCTTCACTGCTTGTGATAATATTTCTCAACATTCTTCACCTTCAGTCTAGCTGCTCAACATGCGGGCCCACTTGTGGACTGCCACAAATACACACTTCCTGGCACCAACACTGTGCTGGATATTCCATAGCAGGCATGGGCAAAATGCAGTCCACAAACTACACGCAGCCCCTCAAAGCCATTTATGGGGGCCTCTCCCACCTCCACATATATAGAATACAGAGAGCTCAAAGCTGGTATGTCTTCAGTCCAAAGAAGATGTGGGGAAGACCTGCATACATTCCAACTGTCTTGATTTGATTAATTCTCTCTCATCCCAGTTTTTTCAGCTGCTTTTAAAATGTCCTGGTTTCCCTCTCCTTCTCCCACCTTCCCACTTTCTTCTCAGCTTACTTCAATTAGTGCAAAATGGTTTCAAAGTAGTTTGTACTCTCAACTGACCCAATGGTGAGGGGAGGATACAAGGGACCAGAATCTTGTCCTTGCTGCAACCTCTCCCAGCTCATCTGTTTTTTCTCATTAATAACTTTTTCCATCTTGACCACCTTCTGATGTTGCTTGGCCATATGTGTCCCAATTTTCACTGTTAAATGATGGAGGATATGGCCCTGGAATTTGGGAGCTGAGTGGTTTGTTGTATATTTAAAACATTTTAACATCTCTCTGTTAGAGGACCTTTTCGCAGCTTACCCTTTCACAGAGCTGGGTTGCAGTCTTTGCGCAAGAAGCCTAGGGAGAAAGGCTCTTGCAAGCCTCCTGTTTGGGCTCTGCAGCAGTGTCTTGGTTGCGCGAGTGCCCTGCCCACGCCCCACCCTTTCCTTCCACAGTGCAGCTTGGGAGTTGTAGGCTGTGCTGGGGCAGGAAGCGTGACCGGTGCGGCTAAGGAGGCTTCACACGGCAGGTAAGTGTGTGTGGGGTGCCTGACCCATGTGCAAGTGCACACCATTTTCGGCTAAAAGCCAAAAATAAAAAAATGCATATGTGCTGCGCATGAGGCTCTTGAGCATCATGTAAATGGGAGTGTGTCATGCAGATCACTACTCATATTTACGCGACGTTCAAGGGGCTCTTTCGCTTAAGAAACGCTGTGCGAAAAGGGCCAAAATAGAGTTGGGCAATTTCTGGGGAGAGAAGACACATTGTCATCTCCACTTTACCAGGGGTCATTTCCGCACTAGCCTGTTAATAGTGCTATTATTCCATTTTCAACATCCTATGGAATCCTGGGGTTTGCAGGTCCCTCCCTATACTGCAAACCCCAGCATTCCACAGGATGTTGAAAATGGAATTTTCAATTGATAATCATCAAAGGCTCCTAATTAAACTAGATTGTAAGCTCCCTGGATGTGATGGTGATAAATGATATAAATGATACTAAAATGACAATCTTGAAAGGTTTATGCATCCACTTTGGCTAAAGAAATCAAATCCACTAGCTGTGGTGAATTTAATTTCTGAAAAAGTTTGTTGCAAGTCATTCTCCAGGGTCCAGCTCCTCAGGTATCTATAGACCGATGTCTTAACACTGTCACATGTTTATGAACTAAGCATTCAGTAACAAGGACATTTCAGCTCACAGTAGGAATGAAGCATACCCTTCACCTGTCCCAATTTGGCAGGGGCAGTTCTGTTTAATCCTCTGCTGGTTCACTTTTTCAGCTGCTTTCAAAAGGTCTCAGTTTCGCTCTTCCTATTCCATTTTTCTAATTTGTCTTCAACTTGATTCAACTGCTGTAAACTGAGTTCAAAGTCAACTCAATGAAGGGGTGGGGAGAGAAGAGGGGGCAGAATCTTGCCCTTCACTCTATAGTTAGGCAAAAACAAACTGTGGCAGCTTCTCCTAGCTTGCGTGTTCTGCTACCAGGCTGTAAACCCCACACTTTGATACGGTTTAATTGGTGAGATATTATTTAATTGGCAAAACGTATTAATTGGTACCGATATAAAATGTGCCCTACTATGGCTGTATGGCCAAGCTGGACAAGAGTACAAGATTGGCTGAACATGTGCACTGCAAATGAAATCAGAAAACATCTCTAGGGCCCTTTCCGCAGCTTACCTGTTCTCAGCGCTGGGGTGTGGGGATTGTGCAAGCAGCCTCTTGCGAGGGGCTCTCACGTCCCCATTGCTTCAGCTCTGCAGCTACTGTCTGCTTGTGAGCAGGGAGTGTGAGAGCACCTCCTCTTCCTTCTGCAGGAAGCACAAGCGCCATGGCTCTGGAGCTCCACATGCATGGTAAGTGTGCACAAGGCCCCAGAGCAATGCGTGATCACGCACCATTTCAGCTCAAAGCCAAAAATGAAATAGTGCATGATCAGCGCCTGCCAGCCCCAGCAGCATCACACGATTGCAAGTACATAATGTGGATTGCTCCTCACAATCGCACAATGCTCCAGGGGCCCTTTTGCATGGCAAATGCCGTGCGAAAAGGGCCTAGGTGTAGCCAGGTCATAGTCAGGAAATCACGAGGAAACTCCTGAGATAATAGGCTTACAGCTAGCTTTAATGACCCTGCTTTTTGGACAATGCTGACTGGGAAATTTCCATCAAAACTGCTGATTGTCTTAACTCCTCTTTCCCTGACCACACAAACCTCTCCTTTGTCCTAAAACCTGTCCAATAAGCACTGAGCTATCAGGGCGACCATTAGCCCTTTGTCACTAATGCTGAGACCATTGGCTCATTCTGGGCCTTATTGTCCACTCTGTGAACTCCATTGTTTACTTGGCTGGAAAGTCATTCACATCCTTGCCCTCCAGCCAGAAATCGGGTATATACATCCCTAGTTTTGGCCACTCAACTTACAGTACACCAATTGCTGGTCACCACTCTGCTACTCCAATTTCCAATTGTGTACTATCCTTAGAGGCAAGTCTAAGCCACACTGCTGGTTCTTTGCTGCTCTTCTAGATTGGTAAATATTACCCACTCAGCACTGAAATCTTTCTATCTAAAACTTTCCTCTCTTTTCCTTCAGTTAGCTTTATGTGAATGTGTGACTGTTTGGATCTCATGTGTATGATCAATTCCCCAAATAAAATACAATTAAGCATACTTTCGGATCCCAGGCTGGTTCTTCCCTGCAGAAGTACCAGTAAACATTGGTGTCAAAAATCTTGGTAAGTTATACCCCCCCACAGGCCTCCTAATCTGAGCTAATAATTCCCCACCTTAGCACAGAGGTACTGGCATCATGGGTGGACCGCTGAGTCACCCACGTTTTAGAGTAACAATTCTTTGTCATTAATAATTTTTGCCATCTTGACCACACTCTAATGCTTCCTGGCCACATGTGACCCAGTTTTCAACTGTGAAATCTTGAGGAACATGGATAAGTGATGCTGTCACCTCAGCACACATTCAAGCTGAAACTGATTTTTCACACCTCCCATGCTAGATTTTCAGTGATATATTTTTTTGAAAGTATGCTGGGCCTCAAACAGGACATCATATCATGTGAAAGGGCATAGTTAGTGCCAAGAACAACTGTAATGGAACATTTACTGCCAAGCTCCTGAGGAAAGCATCCACTACACTTAACGCCAGTTTAACTTCCCACTGCTTCACGTAAGCTTCCTTAATTCCAGAAAATAACATTCAGATCATCTTAAACATTTGGAAAAAAAAGAGAGGAAAAAGAGAAAAGAGTGCTGAGGCAAATTGTTTCAGGGCTTATTTATGTAAGCTGCACACAAATGACTAATGGAGATGTAAGACTTTGTTTACACTACCTTCCTAGGTGGGTGTTCAAATACTTAAAGTGTAGATTTCAACTAACTACACAAATCTTCCTCTAGATATTTTCACAATATGAATTAGATTTATTTGATACTGAGACATCAGAACCCAGAGAAGCAAACACTAGTACAGTAGATCAGCTACTAAACAATAAATGAGGTATACATACTGACAGTATTATAACTTAATTAGTGTTATTGATAACCACTAAATGCAATAAACGCACACTTAAAAAAAAAGGATAGTAGAGTATAAACTCGCTGTTGTTCATTTCTTTCACAATACTCTACACACACAGAGAGAGACAGAGAGAGACAGAGAGCTCAGCCATGTCTTGGCTGCATATCCTGTAGCTTCTCTATGTAGCTGAGAGGCCCAGTTTTCCTCTGATGGTCAACCTTCTCCTCGAATGCTGGTCACTTTACAGTCAAAAATACAGTAAGAGTATTTTTTCCCCAGCACCAGTCTTTGTGCAGCTGATAGATATCCATTCTGGTCTCCCTCCTTCTCCTACAGGCTCAGAGATCTGCCTGAGATCTCCCTCTGCTCCAATTTAGAGACTGCCGCCCTGACTTTCAATCCCTTAGACAGAACCTTCTCAGCATTCAGACAACTCTCTCCAGGAACAGCCTGAGTTCTCCTACCATTTGAGATGAGAGGAAGAGCGCTCCCTCTCCCACATCACATCACCTGGCAGCTCCCTGCACTCTCCCACTACAAGAGGAAGATCTAAGTAAGGGGCCATTTACCTGCACTCTTAAATAAAGAGCAAGGTGGAATGGCACTGCTTGTGCCATTAGTTCTGGTGATTCCCATGCCAGTGGAACAGTGAATCAATTCCAGGTTTTGACTAGCTTTAAAGGAGCTATCTGTGCTGCTGAATCTATTTAGAACTAGGGGTCAGCAGTCTGGAGAGTTCCTTAAAAGCCTGGATTAAAATGTGGATTTACCACCACGCTAATATGGAATCCATAAGCCATCACAGTTGGTACCCTCACCACATCCTAGAAAGAGGAAAAGGAGGATGCAGCTGTTATTCCTGAGTCCTTCCCTCCCAGATGAGAGAGCAGTGTTCCCCTCAAGAAGGAAGACAACACAACTGTAGCATCCTGGCACTCCAGCAGCTGGCTAAAGTCTACTATTTTAGGAATGGGCTGAGCAGGGATGGGCAAATGGGGAGGACTAGGGGCTGCACTGGCAACCTGGAGGCCCATTGCACCCCAGGAAAAAAAATCATAAACTTTTTTTGCCCCCAAATTTCCTCAAATGACTTCTTGAGAGCATGGGAAGCAGTTCTGCCATGATTTTGCTCCCCACCCCTGCCATTTGAGGCACCGGAGTGCCTTTACAACAGGAAGTAATCTGAAAGTCCAGTTCACCTCCTGTTTTAAAAAAAGAACCCCCTTGAGCCTAAAACTGAAGTGTGTGTATGGCAAAATTGCTCCCCAACCCACCTCCAAGGGCATTTGAGGTAGCAAAAGGAGAAGGAGGCCAAAATCCTAAATAATTCCACAATAATTACTAGCTGATCTGAGGACCAAGCTCCTCAGAGGTGCATCTACTTGGATTAGGGAAGCCTCCTGTTCAGTGACTGACCTCTTTGCCAAGGAATGACCTCTGTCCT
Organism: Ctenosaura bakeri; assembly: GCA_948474755.1. Taxonomy (NCBI): domain Eukaryota; kingdom Metazoa; phylum Chordata; class Lepidosauria; order Squamata; family Iguanidae; genus Ctenosaura; species Ctenosaura bakeri. The sequence goes on along the minus strand of CAOLHI010000324.1, from coordinate 208,150 downwards.
ACCCCTCTTCACTAATAATTTTCCAGAAGTGGAATAAGGGCCTTTCTTTTAAATAAGACATTAAGTACATATTTTTAATTTGTTCTTGTGATCAGTCTCCATTACTAGCATTTTTACAATATTAGCACTGCTCTTCAATTTTTATTCTTCTTTTGCTGCTTTTTGTGTACTTTGTTATGTTGGGAGTTGGAAGGACATTTCCAATGGTTAAATTATTAGCTAGCACTCCTTAGAGATAAGATGGATATATAGACATTTTAAAATAAAAGCCAAAGAAGAACACAACTGCCAGACAACCTTCCCAATAAACCCAAAACAGTAGCAAACAAATATTTTTACAAGCATGCCCAGTTATTTATTTTTGGCCAAAGGAAGAGGGTGGGAAGTGAGAAGAAACTCAAGATTTCACTGCCTGGAGGCAATTCCTTGTTAATTCATACTTGTCACAGGTGGATAGGTGGCTATTAATAAGCCACAAACCTATCTCCAGATTTCTTGGTACTGTTGATTGCTGCCTTCTCAACCAACCTCAGGCTGGCTGTGAAAAGCAGATATCTGAGCAGAGGAGGAAGGAGATACCTTTCTAAGGGACCTTCTGGAATCTCCCATGCGTAAACCGGGTTTAATAATTTGTTGGAAAGCAAGCAAGGCCTGCCCTCTTGGGCCCCCATTAACATTCCCAGCTGGTGCCATTTGTTGTCACTTATGTAGAAATGTACTCACCTCTCACTGGAGCATCTGCATCAGGTCTCCCGAGAAAAGAGGCTGATTCCCTTCCCTCTCCTCATTCAATTTTTGTTTCTGACTTCAAACAAATAGCCTTTTAAATTAGTTCATTTAAAATACTAATGGGGATTCCACTGCTGTCTGTTCTGAGGATTCTACAACACAATTCCAGAGAGAAAGAAAAGAAATGAGCTTTAAAGTGACCACATACCCTCTAACATTTTACATTTGAAAACCAGGACACATGTGACCAAGCAATATCAGAGCGTGGTCAAGATAGACTAAGCTATTAATGGGAAAGAACATACAAACCAGGAAAGGCTGCAGCAGTGTGCTTTTGCCTGAGCCTACTAGGAAGCAGTGATGTAGACTCAAGTTGATAGACTCAGACTCATGTCGGACTTAAGTCGCTTCAGTGATTTGACTCGGACTCAACTCGGCAATAAATGATGCACTGACTTAACTTGACTTGAGACTTGTATATTTTTAATGACTGACTTGCTGCCCTTGATTCAGTAACAATGCATTCATCCAGAAACCTTACAACTTTGAACAATGGCTCCATCACTTTTTGCCTGCTCGTCACACGATGATTCATTTCAAGCTCAAAGTGTGGGCACATTTCTCAGAAGGGAACAGCAAATGGGTTTGGCAAGGGGCTTGAGGAGGAAGGATCCTTCCTTCTAAAGCTTTTGAATCTTCAGTAATGGGGAGTAAGAAGGATCCTATTCCCTATTTCCGAAGTTGCAGATGGCAAAATTGCAAATGTGGAGAGCCAACTCTGCTTTAATTGTTAAACTGTTAAAACTGATTTTATTTGATTCTGTCCAATAATTCTGGAATTTTGGTTGGGGTATAAAGTTGGCTTCCAGACTTGAGACTTGACTTAAATATCTTCAAGGACTTGAGACTTGACTTCAGACTTGGAGTAAAAGACTTAAATACCTCACTGCTAGGAAGATCAAGATTCTGCCCCCTCCTTGCCTGTCCCTCTCCTGAATTGTGTGCAAACATTTTGAACTCAGTCTGCAGCAACTGAAGTAAGCTGAGGACAAAGGGGGAAAGTGGTGGGAGGAAAGAAAAACTGGTATAATGTAAAAGCAGCTGAAAAAGTGAGATGACAGAAGATTAATGAGGCCTGTCCCTGCTAAATTGGGACAGTTGGAATATCCTATGTCATAGGAGAAAAGGAAGACCAGAAAGACAAAGAGGAGAGAAAGGGAGGGGGCTCTGGCACAGGATGAACACAGCTGGCATTGTTAGAAAACTGCAAAGATCCAGCAGTGTCCATGGAATTGAAAGATAACCATCAAACAGAAAAAATTCAAATTACTGTACAGGAATTGAGATATCGCGAAAGATGCCTCCGCTTTAGGGGAGTCCCTAAGGAAACTGGGGAGGACTTATACGTGAAGATGTTATCAGCATTGGCAGAATTTATTAACATCGAAGAGGAGAAATTGGAAATGTATATAGACAGAAAGTTCAGAGTAACCTCCAGAGTGGCCAAACAGAGGAAACTCCCAAGAGATATAATCATAACATTTACCAGGATGGTAATTAGAGACAAAATATTGCAAAGAAGCTACGATGGACAGTTGAAGATTGAAGATAAAGATGTGAGAATATTTAAAGATATACCGTTTCAGATCTTAAAGAAGAGACAAGAATATAAGCCATTGGCGAATCTCCTGGTAAGGTATCAGATTAATTATCGATGGGAGAAAATCAAGGGCATCTCTTTTATGTATAAACAACAAAGACATAGAATTAATTCAATGTATAAGGCGAAGGAAATGATGGAAAGATTGAAGAAAGACTTCCAGAAGATGAGTTTGGAGGAAGGGAAAGAAGAGGAACAACCTCCTGGAGAAGAAGAAGAGAAATCACAAGAAGAAGACGATGAGGAAGCACAACAACAAGAAGAAATTCAGCAGGAAGAAGGTGAATTAACAGGAGATCAAATAAAAGATTAAGCCGATTTTAAAACTATAACATTAGTAACAAAAGGGACAAAATGGACAAATGGGAATTTAGGATATACTCTTGGAACATTAAAGGATTTAATTCTGAATATAAAAGAAGACAAATATTTCACTATCTGGAAAAACAAAATTTGGATGTAATTTGCTTACAAGAAGCTCGAATCAGGACTCAAGACTTGGGATACCTTCGTAACCCAAAATTAGGTAGCTGCTACACAGCAACGATTGACAAAAAGAAGCGGGGAGTGATAATATATGTGAATGCAAGGTATGGAGCCCATCAGGTCTTCCAGGACAGTAATGGCCGATACCAAGGCATAGGAGTTACAACTAAACAAGATAAGATATCGATAGTCGGAATCTACGCACCAAATGGGGTGAAGGGTGAATTTTTTCCTAAAATACATGAGGAGATACAGAAATATATGATGGACACTGGCAATTTGAACATTGCTGTGCTGGGGGACTTTAATGGAGTTGTCAATCCAAAATTAGATAGATCGGTGCAGAAATTGATCCCCCGAAACAAGGGAAAATTACCTAAGAGCTTCTTTAACATGATGGATGACTTGAACCTCTTCGATGCATGGAGGTATAAAAATAGACAATTAGAAGGATACACTTTTTTTTCAGACAGACAGAAATCAATGTCCAGAATTGATATGATGCTGGTATCTAAAGCATTATTGTTGAAGGCTACAGATATAGACATCTTTCCGAATTTATGTTCAGATCACAACCCATTGCTTCTTAAGATGAAGATTAAGGAAAGGGAAAGGACATGGAGATTAAACAATGAAATCTTTAATAATGAGAAATATATAAATGAAGTGAAGAAGGAGTTGATTAACTATTTCAGTGAGAACATGACACTGGACTTGATGATGAGGACTATCTGGAATGCAAGTAAAGCAGTGATGCGAGGCAACTGTATCAGATGGTCTGCAGAAATTGGGAAAGAAAGGAGAAATGCTGAGCAGCAAATACTGGATAAGATGAAAGAAGTTGAGAAATGGATGAGGAAATATCCTTTAGATGAGAAAATCAGACTACAGATGAAATTTGAATCAACTGAATCAACTTAACTTGAAAGAAATAGAACAACAGGTACGGAGAACAAGACATAATTATTTTGAGCAAGCAAATAAACCCTCAAAGCTTCTCTCCAATCTGTTCCGGAGAAGATGGACTAAGAACATTATATCAGAGATAAAGAGTGGAGAAGAGAGAATTACTAAACAAGAAGGAATAAAGCAGGCATTTTATAAGTATTATGAGAAATTGGTGAGTAAGATTTCTAAAGTGAAAAAACAACAGGAACTGGAAGAATACTTGGATAGAACAAATAAATTAAGATTTACTGAAGATCACAGATTGATCCTGAATAAATCAGTTTCTATGATGGAAGTAATGGAAGCGATTAAGAACCTTAAGAATGATAAAGCCCCGGGCCCAGATGGCTTTACAGCAAGATATTACAAGACTCTACAACATGAGATTTCAATTCCATTGCAAAGTACTATAAATGAGATTATGAAAGAAGGAATACCAGACACCTGGAGAGAGGCAAATGTGGTGCTAATTCCTAAAGAAGGCAGAGACTTAACAGATGTCAAAAATTATAGACCAATCTCACTTTTGGATATAGACTATAAGATTTTTGCTTCAGTCCTTGCAACGAAACTTAAAAGACTTTGGCCGAGCTTATTCATGAAGATCAGAATGGTTTTATACCAAAAAGATATTTAAGAAATAATATAAGAACAGTATTGAATATAATTGAATATTACAAAAAGCATAATGAGAAGAAAATGGCCATGATATTTGTTGATGCAGAGAAGGCTTTTGATATGATCAGTTGGCCATTTTTGAAAACAGTAATGAAGCAAATGCAAGCTGGAGATAGATTTCTTTCATGGATTGAAGCAATATACAACCAACAAAGAGCTCAATTGGTTATTAATGGAGATAGAACTAAGCAGATTGAATTGAACAGAGGAACAAGAATGTCCTCTGTTATTCATATTGACAATGGAGATATTAAATAACAACATAAGAGAAAATAATGCTATAAGAGGAGTCCAAATCAAGAATTATCAATACAAACTTAAAGCCTTTGCTGATGATTTGGTTCTGTTTCTTGAAGATCCTAAGAGAAGCATACAAAATCTTATTGGAATAATACAAGAATATGGAGAATTTTCAGGATTCAAGGTAAATAAAGAAAAAACAGCTTTGCTAAAGAAAAACATGACAGACAAGGAGGAGAAGGAATTAGCACTTGCAACTGGATTTAATAAAGTACAAAAAGCAAAATATCTAGGTGCCTGGATAGCAAAAAGGAATAATGAACTGTTTCAAAATAACTATGAGAAAAAAATGGAAAGAGATAATTAAAGGCTTGGAAAGGTGGACTTCAATTAAATTGTCTATGTTGGGGAGAATAGCAACTATCAAAATGAGAGTTCTTCCAAAGATGAATTTTTTGTTTCAGAATCTCCCCATAATAACAAACAGTAAACCTTTCATACAGTGGAAAAAAGACCTGACCAAATTTATATGGCAAGGGAAAAAACCAAGAATTAAATGGAATATTATGACAGATCAAATACTTCAAGGAGGAATGGGAGTACCGGATTTTCAATTATATTACAAAGCTGCGGCATTCACATGGCTAAAAGACTGGATTGATTTACAAGATATAAGAATGCTTGCACTGGAGGGAGCAGAGCTGAGGATGGGATGGCATGCCTATATGTTTTATGATAAAGCAAAATTTGACAAAGATTTTTCGCGTCACTATATCAGAAAATCGCTTCTGATGATATGGAATGAATATAAGAGTAAAAACATAAGGCAGCTACCCATGTGGGTATCCCCTCAAGAAGCTTTCTTTGGAAGATGGAAGGAAACAGAGAAATGGCTGAGATATGAGGATATATTAGCGAAAACAATGACAAATGCTTATAAGATCAAATCAAGAGAAAAATTGGAACAGGAAGGATTGCCATTAAGTTGGTTTCCGTACAAGAAGCTAAATGAGAGATTCCAGATAGACTTGAAAACTTATGGAATAGAATCCAAAGAAAGGACAGGAGTGATTAAATGGATCTTTGACAATCCACTGCATCTGTTAGCCCATATATATCAAGAAATGTTAACACAGGAGAGACAGGAGGAGCCTGTGAAATCTGCAATGATTTTGTGGGCACAGAATATTGGGCATTCAATTCAATTAGATGAATGGGAACAGAGCTGGAAAAGGACACAAAAATTTACAATGGCTCAGAATCTTAAAGAGAACTATTTTAAAATGTTTCAGAGATAGTACATGACACCAGACAAGTTAAAAAAGATTTACAACACAGGTACGGGAATGTGTTGGAAATGTCAGAAAGAGGTGGGAACAATATTTCATATGTGGTGGTCATGTCCCAAGGCAAAGAAATATTGGAGTGAAACACATAAAAAGATGTGTGAAATACTGAAGGTTCAATTTGCAAAAAACCCTGAATTTTATTTGTTAAACATGACAAATGTTCTTGAGAAAACTAACATTAAGAGGCATTGGAGATTAATATTGTACATGATAATATCAGCTCAAACTGAATATGTCAAATTGTGGAAGTCCCAGCAAATACCCACAATTGAACAATGGTGGAGGACATTTATTGAGAATAGAAATGCGGATATTGTTTCACAAAGATTAAAGGGGAAATCGGATGATCAGATAAAAGCAGAATGGCAAATTGTAATGGGTAATTGCTAGGAACTGCCAAGTGAAAATGTCTGAATTATGGTTGAAATTAAAAAGGAATAACTGTAACATAACAGGAGTTGATGAGAGAAATGCAAGATCAAGCATGTAAGATGAACATAGAATTGTGAAGCATAATTTTTTATATGTGAGTAGATATCCAGAAAATGAAAACTAGATCAGAGTGGAAGAACAAAAACATTACATGTAAAAGTACAATTTGAGATGATGTTTTTTATTTGTGAAACTTAATAAAATTATTTTTTTTAAAAAGAAAACTGCAAAGGTCCAAAGCTGACCATGGATGCTTGCCCCATTTTCACTGTCTGTACAAAAGAAGTGCAAGTCAAACGAGAGATGTTGTGTTTTCCTTCTCCAGGCATTCCCACTGGGATGTAAGAAGTCACACTAAAGAACTTCCCTTCCTGTAATACTGTGTCTGAGACAAGAGTTCATTTCCTAATGAGAAGGGTACCCAAAGGAAGAAGTACAGCTTTGTGTTCCCTTTGGCACAAGAGACTCAAGAAGTATGGTCTAGTCTGCTCCATCTGGTGCTTCTCCTACTCAGAAATAGGACAAAGAGAAGACATGTCTGGCCCTACTATAGGGCAAAGTGAAGCAGCAGCCTCGGGAAGCAGATACTGAGTAGTGTGGTGGGTACTGTCATCCCCTCTGCTGGAGGACAAAGCTATGTTTTCTAGGCACAAGTATCAAAGGCCAATTTATCTGCCACCCTAGTCAGCTTAGATAAATGTAAAGCTTGGGGATTCTGGGAGCTGTAACCCAAAGCAATAACTTTTTCAAGTTCTGGGTAGGTGGCATGAGAGTCAGGAATTTGGTCCTCCTCAAAATTATTTGGGCCAGTCTTGTAAAGATGATAGCAAAGGCTGGATAAAAACCTGACTCCAACGTAAGGCTTTGAATACCCTTCTGTATTTGAAGAGAAATAACTTGGTGGATGGATTTGTTTGTTGAGCACCTAAAGAAATATGCTGGAATTTTATCTTGTTTTTTCTTCCTGGCATTTCCTAATCATGGTGAAAGAGACTGGGGGACAGGTATGTGCTGTTATACTTCAAGATCTATGTAAAGGACCAGTTCGGGGGAAGCTGCTGGACAAAGAGAAAAGGATCCTGGTGAAGGCAACATGGCCAGAGGAGGAAAGGTTGAAGCACTCTGAGATGTCATTCTTTTGTTCATAATTGCAAGTTCTAGAGATCCTTAAAGAAAAAGAACTGCCTACCTTTGGGAGAGTCTTTCTGTCTCCCATATTCTTTGGCCTTCAAACACTAGCATAGGTATTGGCAGAAATTATACCAGCTACATAGCACACAGGAACAATGCCAGTGCACAAAGTGGTGGTGGGGGAACTTCCCACTTCCTCACCTGTCTGGCAACTAGTGGTTTCCATGCCAGTGGGGCAGTGAATCCACTCCAGGTCTTAGACTGGGCTCCAAAGGCGAGCTATCCAATGAGATGAACCCCATCCCCATCCACTCCCTCAAAGTCTGGACTGAAACCCGGAACAGAGGATACATCCTACTGAATGGGAGCCACAAGCTGCCACACAAAGTCCATGAGGACATGGTGGGGAAAAGAGCCAGTCCCAGGTATAATAAGGTTGGAGGCAAACCTGTGGTCAGAGCTTGTGTGTGCACAAGTGTGATGATTCTATAGAAACTTGGAAAAAACACAGTATATGGTCTTGCTTAAAGAATCTGTACCTTGTCATTGTGAAATTGGAGGAGGTGCTGGATGAGGTTTTTGCAGCAATAGAACATACTATGCAAAGTAAGAGAAATAGAGCAAATATTGTATACTTGTTCTATGCAGTTTGTAGGATAAGAGTTTTGGAGCAGGGTTTGGTTTTTTTTGTCATAGTTTGGGTTACTTTGTCACAGAATTACTTCCATTTTTTTTTAATGGTCGTATCTATAGCCCCCTGTCCCTAGTTTACAATCCATTCTTTCTCACCCTCAGCTAGCTTGAGGGTTCCTTGGGGGAAGAGCCAGTAATGGCTGCTGGCTTTCATCCCAATGAGATGGTGGATCCACTCCTAGTTTTAGCACAAACTTTGAAGAGTTGTTGAACATATCTGAGGGATGGTGTTCAGCAGTCTGGATAGCTCCTTTAAAGTTCATACTGAAAACCAGACTGGTGTCACCACCATATGAAAGTCATTGTCATCATTTGTTTGACTCTTCTTTCTGAATTGGTGCACAAGAATTAGGATTCTGCATATTACTTTCACTCATGAGTTAATTTTTCAATCTGGATTGTAATCTGCTAAAACTAAACTAGTCAAGAATCTGTGGGTTAGTTTACTGTCTGTTGCCCTTGACAGTACAGAAAAGGAAGGGATGACTGGGGAAGCAAGGGGCTAATGTGAGATAAGACATGCTAAATTGAGTACAAAGCATTCAGAAAAGGGTAACCAGCAACAACAACAAGCACAGAGGGGAAAAGAAGAATGTGTCTTAAAAGATGGAAAACATGGACAGGCAAATGTAGCCGGACATGGGGCATAAGGAGGGCAACTCACTGAAGCTCACTGAGGATTCTTTGTTCGTTTAAAATCTGCTCATTGCAAAACACAAGATGCCAATGCCAGCCTTACTCAGCACCTCAAAAGCCTCATCAGGCAGCATAATTCAACACCGTTCCTGATTAAAAGGAGTAATCACTAATTGAGCATCTCTCCGCTGCCGTGGGATGTGCTTTTCAAGCCATCTGGAGTTCAGAATGAGCCTTTTCCTCTCTTCTCCTCTCCCTTCCCTACCAGTTATGCCGTTTTAACGTGATTAGCATTCCACTGATGTTCTCTGTGAACAGCACACTTAATACCGCTTTAGACTTTGCCAGAGACGAAAGCAGCAAGTGCCTTATCAGTGGTGACTCAGTAGATAATTTTTGCTCACTACCCTTCCTGGCTTCTTTTACATTTGTGTTTTTGTCTCCTGAAGCACTGCCATACAGACAGAACTTGCATGACAATATTCCCTGCAGTAGGCTTGCTGCTCCTAATCCTTTCCTATGATTTTTTAAAAACAAAATTAGCAACTAAGCAGTACTGATTCCTGCTCTTCTGTTCACACTCCAGCATCCATGTGCCAAAGAGTTCAGGGTCTCTCTGACAGTTTCCTTTGCCAGTGTGTGTACCCGCTCCCCACGTATACAGGTTGGGAAAAATTAAAGGGTAAACTTCTGCAAGAATTTTACACAATGGCATGCAATTAACTTCATCAGCCTCCTTTGTGAACACAGAACAATATCACTGGAAATGGCTTCAAAAACCATCTAGTCCAACCACCTCCTGCCAATGCATGAAATCTACTATTACAGCATCCCTGAGGAGCCCAGGAATGAACTCAATGCTCTCAGCAAGACCTGTAGTAATCAAAGCCAAAGCTGTATTTTGAATATTATCAAAATGAAGGAGATTTGAGGGTCAGCTGCCCAAATGGAAACATTTGTTTTGCAAACTAAGACACTAAAGACAACAGAAAGGCTATTTCTTTAAAATGATACCACTCTCATGGATCTTCTAAAGAAAAGTGGCAGTTGAGAATATTTTGTTTCTATTAAGCATGTTTTTATTAACTTGCTACTGTTGGACCCCTGGATTGTTTTCCTCAATTAAAATGAAAGGTCCTTCCAAATGGTGTTTTTGTTCTGCATGCACCCAGCTTCAGAAATGAAATTTTATGGAAGGTGGAAATGTCACCATCTTCCATTTTTAGTCCTCATTTTCCTCCAACTGCTTCTTCCATCTTTTCTCTTACCAGAAAATCCTTTAAGGATCAGAAGATGGAATAAATGTGCAACTACTTTTGATTCTTCACTCTTCAAGTCCTCCATCCATCTAAATGCATTTTAAGCTGCATTCCTGTCTCCTCTGCACTGCAAAGATTTTGAATTGCTGTTAATTAGGAAGAGAAGGTTTTATACTGCAAATTAGCATTCTGGCTACTATAGGGCTTACATTACCAATGCAAACTGACTGAGGGAAGGAGAGCCAGTTTAAGCCTCATGTGTAAAAATGACCTCAGAGTTCAAGATATTCAGTGCAATTTAGTGTGCTTCTAATCAGCCTTTGCTTTCAACAACTGTGGGTCAAACTGGATCTTAGGGGAAAGAGATTTTCCTCAGATGTATGATAATAAAACTTGCAAGTTAAGCCCATTTTGACCTTTGGATGACTAATCACAAACAAAGCACACTCAATGCAAGATACATAGGTAAGGAAAATCACGTCGGGAAAGCATATCTGAAACAAAAGCATGAGGTCTAGTTTAGCCCTCAGCTATAATCAAAATCTGCTCACTAGCAGAGCAGCTGCATCTATTTTGCTTTCCTTTTTACTACATCACCATTTAGCTCCTGTCGAGTTAAAGTTTGCATGGAGAAACAATTCTCCCTGCCCTCCAAGAGAAATATATAGATGAGCAGTTTCTCATAATTGCTGGCTATTGTGGTCAGGGCTCAACCACAAGAAACTCCCTTGCACCTAGTGTATTCCATGTACACAGACATCACACACTCTATACAGTCTGGTGACTCCACGCCCTTTCCCCAGCTGTGGATTAAAGACTGTACCCACACTGCCACTGCAGATGTAAAAGGAAATTCAAGTGGGGAGGTGGGTCAGTGACATGACTTAAACAACCAAAGACAAAAATGAAGCAGAGGTGGATTCTGCCTTTGTAAATAACACTCACCAAAACGTCAAGAACAGCTGCAAAGGAAAATACAGTCAGCCCTCCACATTCGTAGGTTTCACTTTTAAGATTTGATTATTCATGGATTATTTGCTGTCATCTCTGCTGTTTCCCTCTGCCATTTTGAAACAGGGACTGCAAGCCTCATGAGACTGAGAAACTGCGAGTGAGGCTTGTAAGTCCCTATTAAAAATGGTGTGGGGTAACAATGGAGGTGACAGTAAGCCCCACCCAGCCCCCCACTTCTGCCTTGTGAAAGAATCCTGATGCCTCAAAGGACTCTATAGTGGGTTGAATATGATGATCATACCCTTTTTTGTGTGTCAAATATGGTTTTGGAGGACCTAGAATTATTCACATTTTTTTCACTTTCACAGGGGTCCTGTGCCCCTAACCCTAGCGAATGTGGAAGGATGACTGTACTGTACTTATTACAAACACATTTCAAGATGTATATAGATGGTTTCTTTTTCTGCAGGGAGGTTGTAGGTTGTGGTGGATGTTTGAATGGCAATGGTTGAGACTTACTCAGCACAAGCTGGTTTGGAAAGCGAAAATAAATGAAACTAAATGAACTATGAAATGGGTTTGCCAAAGCCTTCCAGCAATATCATTCTCTGGCTGGATTTCCCTCGGTGAACTATGAAATGGGTGAAAATGTTTCAAGTCAGCTTCAACACCAGAAGTGATAATTCTAGTGGTACAAAGCCTAAAAGCTGGCTGCACAGAGGTCTGTGCTGCTTCTTCAATAACCTTTCCAACACCCAGCCATCTACTCCAGCCCAATTTTCCCTAATAATGAGGTGGAGAATCAGACTGTGCTTACTATCTGCTGCCTGCAAGAGCCACTTCACCTTTTTTCAGACTGGAGAGAATCCAATTTCCATCTTGTCTGGCATTTTTATGATAGACAAAGTTCAAAATACAGCCACCCAAGCAAAATATTGATACAAGTCTAGGACCACACACACATATAGTATTCACTCTTTATTTCCAAAGACCTCCTGAATAAATGAAGCACTATGTTGTACAGGCATCTCCCACTTTTCGATGATCCGCTTTCCAACTATTTGCTCTTTCGACCCGTTTCAAATACAACCAGAACTCATATATTCAATACATGGTCCACTCTTTTGACCACATGTTGAATGCATGGGTTCTGATCGTAAATGAAAAAGGTCAAAAGAGTGGATTGTCAAAAAGTGACCATGCACTCCTTTTTATCTCAATTGACTTGATGCCATCTTTTTGTTCAGTCTGGTGCTATTGCGATTTGTGGTGCCTATCTCAGAAATTGTGCACAATGCATCTCTTACACAGTATATATTCATAATCTACTTTTGTTCATTTTACTGTACAGTACTTTTGTATATTTAAAGGTAAACTTTTGTTCATCTTACTGTGCTTTCATGTGTGTATATACATGTATATATACATACACACACTATAATGTGTTATTTAGCTTTCACATGCATTTGCGTTGCTTATGTTTTTGAGAGGCCAAAATGCATTTGCAAGCTAAAAGACTGGCTTCCACATTTCAACAATTTCTGCCTTTTGATAATGCTCTGGTCCCTAACGCGTCAAATAAGCAGGGGATGCCTGTATCATCATCTTGAAAAACATTAGAAGCCTTTGCTTTAGAATTAATAGGGGTAATTCATAGTCCAAGCTGCAGGAGAATCTTACCCCATTAATGAAGTATAAGGCACCATCCTATGGGTTGTTGGTACAAATTAACCCAGATTAATCCACAGTTACCAGCAAAATCTTAACTGTGAAGAAACCTTGTTTGCAACCTTAACAATCCCAATAAAAGCTTCTTAACCTAATTATGAACATTAGTTTTAAAACAGACCATGATATGCCTCTATTGCCTAAGAGGGTATAGGTTGGTGTCCATTTTCTTTGGATACATATATCTGCAAATGAAGCTTCTTAAAAGATTATTGCTCATGAAGTAGTAGTAGTAGCTAATAATTATCATCATCATCATCATCATCAATTTATTTATTTATATAGTGCCATACAATACATGGCACTTTAAAAGTAAAAGAACAAAAAAAAAAAGTTCCCTGCCCTCGGGCTTACAATCTTCTTAAGGCATGACACAAAAGGGAAGAGAGGATGGTAATATGGGAGGAGATTAAATCCAGAAGATACTGCTTCTACTTCTCTTCCTCTGAAGCCAAGACAATGGCAGCTGGAATGGATGGCGGACATTTTATCTGCTTCCGTGTCTAGGCATGATGGAATTGTGCCTGCCTCTTCTTCTCTTCCTCCTTCAAAGCCAGGGCAGTGGCAGTTGGGATGGAGCAAGGGTCTTTCATCTGCTTCTAGGCCTAGGCAGGATGGAGCTGTGCCTACTTCCTCTTCTCTCTACTTCCTCTTCAGTTAGGATAGAGGTAGGGCCTTTCACTCACTTCTGGGTCTAGACAAGGTGGAACTGTTCCTGCCTCTTCTCCTCTCCTCCAAGGCCGGGGCAGTGGCAGCTGGGATGGAGGGAGGGTCTTATATCTGCTTCTAGATCTACATCTACAAATGACCATACATGCAGAAATAAATTCCATGCCAATGTACATTTTGCATTACTGAGAATGGAGGTCATCCCAGGTTGCTTTTGATTTTCATATAGTAAAGAATATCTTAGCTGTTTTTTAATGGACTATAAGTGTGAAGGGCCTTTTTTTCATTTCCCCCCCTTAGGATTCCGTTCTCTTTTGTCTTTCAGAGAATACACCTGAAAAAATGGAACAAAATCATGGAATTCATTGGAAACAGAAGAGAACAGGAAAGAGTCGCTGTACAACAGCAGAAGGATGCTCCCAGAGAAGCAACAGGTAGTAACCAATATAATTATTTAGGTATTAAAATCTTTCTAATTGAGAATAAGAGAATTGTTCTTGTTAATTGTTGTTTCCAAAAAAAAAATAGCAATCATATATATAAGATTCTTTCATAATGGGATACTGGAAGGAGGTGGAATAGAACCAGCTTTCAGTTTATAGTGATGGCTATGGTTTCTTATATCGTTCCTCCATATACTTCTATTAAATAACACACATTCCCTTTCACTGGATGGATTGGCATCACATGAGAATTCTTCCATAATTTATGCAGCTGTTTCCATTGCTACTAAGCTCAAAGCTGGGATTGGGGCAGGAGACTAGGAGAAACATCATGGATGACAGTAATATAATATAAAGTTATGTACCAAGTTAAAATTTCTATTTGTTGCTGTGTGCCTTCAAGTCATTTCTGAATTGCAGTGACCCTAAAGCAATCTTGTCCTAGGCTTGGCAGCCCACCAAGGCTCCTCAGCTATCTAATGAGCTAGGTAACAGTAGCTCCGTAAAACAGCCTCAGGGCTGAAGTAAATTATCCGAAAAACACAACAAAAGTCCAGAAAGAGAATAGTCCAAAGCCAAACCAATAATCCAAGCAAAGTGTCAAGGTCCAAGGTTCAAAGCACACAGGTAGAGAAAGCAAGAATCACCATGGCTGTAACCACCAATAGCATCAGTAGATTCCAGCAACCTTCTGCTGTTGAGGTCTCTGATTATATAGCCTTAGCCCTCTGGCTGGCTGTGTCCTAATTAACAAGCCCTTTCCCATATAAGCACTGCCAGAGGCCTGGGCTTTCCCTTTACGTCCTGCACTGGCTGCCGTAAGTACTACCTTTTCATGTTTCTGGGGTGTGGCTACTGGGAAAGGACGTGTCTGGGTCCTGGGAGTCTGGGTCCTGGGGTAAAAGCATGACAAAATCTATCACAGGATTTCTTGGCAAAATTTGTTCAGAACGGAGTTGCCTTTCCTCTGAGGCTGAGAAAGTGTGACTTGCCCAAGATAATCCAGCAGGTTTCCATGGCTGAGCAGAGATTCAAATCCTGGTCTCCCAGCATCCTAGGTCATTTCCGTACTAACCTGTTATAGTGCTATTATTACACTTTCAACATCCTATGAGGCCCCACCCTAAACTGCAAACTCAGGGATTCCATAGGATGTTGAAATTGCAGTAACAGCACTATAACAGACTAGTGTAGAAATGGCCCTAGTCCAATGCTCAAACAACTATATCACGCTGGCTCTCTAAGTGTTTTAAATGTCCACTTTCTATCAGAGGCCCTTTTCGCATAGCATTTTCCATGCGAAAGGGCGCCCGGAGTGTCGCGCAATTATGAGGAGCGATCTACATGATGCACATCGCATGACGCTCCAGGGTAGGGCAAGCGCCGATCACGCACCTTTTCATTTTCAGCTGGAAGCCAAAAATGGTGCGCGATCGTGCATTGCTCCCGGGCCCCACACACTCTTACCTGGCATGTAGAGCCTCTGGAGCCACGGCAGTCATGCTTCCTGCCCCAGCGCAGCCTGGGAAACTCCCAGGCTGCACTGCGGAAGGAAGAGGCGGGGCTCTTGCGCAAGCAGGCAGCTTGCGCGGAGCCGAAGGTCCCTGGACGTGAGAGCCTCTCGCCAGAGGCTGCTCGCGTGATCCCCGCACCCCAGCGCCAGAAGAAGGTAAGGTGTGGAAACGGCCAGAAATGTGATCAAGTTTTTAAACTTGTAACTGTAAGCATAATGGAGTGGCACTTTTTCACTAACTTCCATATCTCTGGCACAGGTCAAATATCCTCCTCCCACTTCCTGAGGCTCTTCAGTGAGTAGGCAGCAGCATTCTCCATGACATGTAGCTTTCAAGTCAAGTTTGAAGGTACACCTCTATTGAATGGATTATAGTAGCTTACTCTAAAAGGTAAATATTATGGATCATTCTTGTGAGGTCACCTCTGTCCAGGAAGGGCCAGATTTTACCTAACAGTTTCTCTCTTCTTCTTCTTCCACTTCCTCTTTGACTGGAGCTTATTTCAACTGCTGCAAGCGGAGTTCAAAGGGCAAAAGTTTGTGCTTCCTAGTGAGGAGGAAACAAATTAGAGAAGTTCTACCTGCAACATTAAAGAATGCACAGCCACAGAATGGTCTACTGTCTGTTGTAGTATGTAGCTTGTAACTTGAACTGGTGCCACGTATGAACATGATGACACTGTACTAAAGATAACACTATGCAAAAAATGTATAAAGCGTTGTGAATTGATGAAGGGGGGCTCTCGGTCTTTGGAAGCTATTCCACCAAGCCCAGCCGGCTGAATAAACTTTGAATTTCCTTTCCGTGGGTCTCGATCTCAATCTTTTCTGCAACACCAGTAGGCTTAGGCAAAAGCACAGTGCTACACCTTTCTTAGCTGTCTGTTCTTCCATTCATAACTTTTGCCATTTTGACCACACTCTGATGTTGCTTAGCCTCACATGTCCCCATTTTCATCTGTGAAATGTGGGAGGGTGTGAGGTGCTAGCCATCCCCTGTGTTGAAGCAAAATTCAACTGCCACCCAGTCAGCTTCTGTACATAGAATCATAGAATCATAGAAATTCAGAGTTGGAAGAGACCACACAGGCCATCCAGTCCAACCCCCTGCCATGCAGGAACACCTGCTTGTCCTTCACCTCAAGTAGCTACATATCTTGAGCTGGCTGCTACCCAATATATTGGGGAATTAATTGGCCCTAGTATTGCCTTTATTCATTTAATGGAGGTTGCAACTTCTTGGTTCACTGCAGACCGCAAAGCTGTCTCATTTAATCTGCCACTCTTAATAACATCCAAAATCTCCAGTAACCCTTGTTGCAGGCCTGGCCTTTGGTTGTTAAAGTGAAGGCTCAAGAGACCAAAGGTATAAATGCCAAGCCTTGAGAAGAAACTAATTCTTTTGCCTGAGAAAATCTTTGACAGCACCCCTAACAGCCTTTCCAGTAGAAAGGTGGCCCTATGGGCAGTTCCTTCCTTTCTCCAGTTGCAACTGAGCTAAAATAAGCAAGCCATGAGCTGACAGTTCTACGAAGCAGCCAAGCCCCCAGTGTTTGACTTTTAGCACAAGAATCAAGGCAGCTCTTGTGGACACAGCAAAGGCTTTGCATCCAGTATTAAAAACACCTCTGTCTCTCCTCTCTCAGTAACCTCTCTGTGCACTCCCTGGAATGCACCCTCTATAGTGCACATAGGTACCTTCCTGATACTTCGTTTGGTTAAGGTGGGGAGAGAAGGGGAAGGGGAGGTGCTGCAGCCAAGGCCTGTCTCTGTAGTTTGTTTGTTCTTTATCCAGGTCTCTTGGAAGCTGCTCCTTCTTGGAAGCTTCTCATTTACTTGTTTATACATACACCAAAAAGAGCTGGCTCTGAAAGAGGCATGGCCCAAGAGTGCCTCCTGCAAACTAATTGTATGAAAGTTTGTTGAGCTGCCTTGGCACACTTCAGAACATAAATATAGCCCCAAATATTCTGTAGAAGAAATAGGGACACACCTGTAGTATCTTTTTTCTGTACCAAAAGTCACTGCTTGAATGAGACACACACACACTATCAGCATTACCCCAACTCTATGATACAGTTCATTGTACATGCTGCCAAATCTTCCAGCTATCTCAGTTTGGCAGTGACAATTAATCCTTCATCAGTCTACTTTTTTGTTGTTGTTGTTGTTTAAAATGTCCCAGTTTCTCTATCCTCTTCTCACTTTTTCTTTTTGTCCTGAACTTACTTGAACAGCTTGAAACTGAACTCATAGCAGGAATATTGTCCCCCCTCCACATTTGCAGATTTGACTTTTGCAAATCTTGCCTTTTGCCCAGGTGCAGAGAAGGAAGACACACATGTCTGGGCAAAAGGCAAGCAAATGTGAGGGGGAGAATGGGGAAGGAAGGCATGCATGCCCAGGTAAAAGGCAAGGGAATGGTAGGGGACATGCAAGGAAGGAAGGAGTGCTTGTGCATTCCCTCGCTTGCTCTCTCAGGCCAAGGGGAGTGGTTTTTCAGCTTTCGTGAGGGTGCTGCACCCTGAACCATCACGAAAATGGAAGGGCCACTGCAGTTTGCACTCAGTTTCAGGGAGGAAGGTAGAAAGGATACAATCTTGCCCTTCCCAGTAGGGTCAGACAAAAGCTAACCACTGCAGCTTCTCCCAGTTTGTCTGCTCTTCCTCATTAACAACTTTTGCCATCTTGATCACACTCTGATTTTGCTTGGCCACATATGTCTCAGTTTTCATCTGTGAAATATTGGAGGTTATGTTACACTACAACAGGTTGCCCTCCTGTGATGTGAAGAACAAAACCAAAATATGTTGTTAAAGACATAGTAGAAAAATATTAATTGTATCATGCTGCACTGACAGTTCAAAATGAAAGATCTTAGTACCTCCCCTCTCTGACTGACAGCATATGTGTCATCCAGAGCTTATGGCAACATGTTAAATCTAACACTGCTACACTAATGCTTTACTTTCCTGACTGTTGAGTGATAATGACGTTTCTTTTAGAGGCTAATGGAAAGAGCACCAACAATTAATTAATTGCTAGTATGAGGATCAGCTCATCCTTGTTACGCATTGGCCTTTACCTAGGGAGACAATAACTAGTCTGTTTTTCACTGTTGAACAAGAGTCCCATGCTGGTCCCAAATCCCCCTCAATCCTGTCAATTTTTAAAAACAGTACAAGTTAAAAGTCAGCCAAAATCCACAGAAAGTCTTATTATAAATTTTGTTTGAATGTAAAGAGAATAAACAGAAATTAGGCAGTAAGACTTTTAACATTAGGATAGTCGGGAGTACATAAAGATTAGAGGTGTATAGAGAAATCGGTTGCTATTTACTTATTTGAGATAACTATTTCACCTTATAATAGTTGAGAAGCTACAGATATTTAATCGTAATGTATATATTTTAATTCAGGAAGAAAAGAATTATCTGGCAGTTGGATTTGTATCTAGATACTTCTATGTAAATGTGTGTATATATTTTGCTTTTGTTCTTGATTGCCCTGTGGAAATTTTAATAAAATAGGTAGGTAGACAGACAGACAGGCAGACAGAATCAGCCAAAATCAGCCTACAATTGCCAACCATCACAAAAAATGCAACGTAAGCTTGACTCCTACGACCTCCTCTTGCCCCCAAACTGGGTATTTTGGTGTTAAAACCAAAAATGGAAGAGATGTCATGACACTTCCAGTTTGGGCAAGATGTGGTCCCTGTGGCCTACCAGAAAATGAGAAGGCGGGGGGAATCTTCAGGGGCTGAACCTGTGGAAGGCCCCATGGCCTCTGGGAGACTGGACAATAAATAAACAATATATTCCAAAATAAAAAATGCCGTTATATCAACAAACCAGAAAGTAGCTATAATTTCTATTAATACATTTAGAAAAAGGGGTCCATTCTTGCATCTTGCTATGGACCAATTGCTAGATCTGAGTAGCCCTTGGTATGGAGGTGAAAACTGCCCTACATCCCTGATAGAGTTGTCCATCCCTGCTTCAGGAACTAATGTATCACATCAGTGAGTGAAAGTGATGTATATTGTGGCATCAGTTCTCCACATACATCCCCTATACTGGAAGGGAGAAGGGAGAAAGTAATGGGGGGAAAAATAACAAACAGGGTCACCAACAGAAAAGAGATACTGCATATCTTATATATTGAATAGATTCATTGAGAGTGAGGCAGCTGGCAAGTCCAGCTCCATGTGTTCCAGGATCTTTATAGCAAGCCCCTTTCAGTCTAAGCCAACATTTCCCTGTGGTTTCCAAAAGTCCCCGCTCTGCGATCTTCTCTTTACTCCAGTAGAGATTAATCCGGCTGCCCTTTAATCTCCTCTTTAAAACTCTTTCATAATGATGCTGAAAAATAAGGCCCTAGAAGAGGCTTCTAATACCTCTTGAAAATTTGGAGCTGAGCTATTTATAGTCTTTTACATTTTTTTTGCATGCTTTGTGAACTAAAAATACAACATACAAGAGCTGCCCCCAGCTTCAACCACTACAAGGATACCACTTTCAAAAGCAGTTGTGGGCTGCAGTATATACCTTGCTTTATTTCAAGTATAACCAAAGCAAAAACCACCAACCCTTTCACTAAGGAAATCACAGAGAGAATTAAGTTCCTCTCTTTAGATCATAAACACGTATTAGTCATGTCAAAATGCCCAAAGGCAATTGAAAAGTGTCCAGAGGTCATCAGCTGCAACCTGCATATTTATGGAACTGCGTAAATGAACTGATGATGATTAATCCACCATCATAATCTTTTAAAAAAATTATAAAAGCACCAACATATATGGCACAGTTGAAGATCAGCAAAATATCAACATCAGCATAAGGCGCTTACCATTTAATGTGAACCTTCCACACACTGGTGCCCTCCAGATCTATTGGCCTGCAACTCGCATCCACTCCAGACAATAGCCATTCTGGTTAGAAATGATTACATTTTAGTGCAATACCTCTGGAAGGTTGCAGGCTGGGAAACATTAGTTTAACATTTGCTACTAGGGAATAAATAAAGAGGCAAACAGAGGGAGGGGTGACATAAGTGGAATTTTAGCAGATGCATCTACATATACATAGACGTCAGTTGATAATAAAAGCTGGGATAGATACAAGGACTTCATGGGGGAAATTATTTTGGAGGAGAAGGAGAGAAGAGACTGAGAGACAAGTGTAATTGGGAATGCCCTTCCATGGGAGGCCCAATTGGTGCCAACGCCTTTTTCATTTAGGTGCCAAGACAAGACTTGACTGTTTGCTAAAGCCTCTGGGACCTAACGGATTTCTCTCAAATACTAATGTATATAGTTTTTAAGCTGTTGTAATCTTTTAAATATATTTTAACTTGTTAATTACGTTTAACACATTTTTATTTTATTTAAATTATTTTTGTTGTCTTAAAGTGTTTTAATGGGCTTGTTTTAATTTTACTTGTAAGCTGCCCTGAGATCTTTCTGATATATAATAATACAAGTGTCTGCCCCTAATTCGACAGGTTAGGGACCAGAGCACTGTCAAAACTCTTAGCCAGGCTATGGAGGACCAAGATATACCTATGATTGAGCAATGGTTGATAAAAACCATGGAGATGAAAGAAAAAGATCTCTTAACCTGCAGAATAAAAAAGGAAATCAGATAAATTAACAAATCAGTAGTTGCCAATTACAGAATTCATTAGACACACAAATTAATTGTTGATAAAATTACCATTGAGTATAGTTAAAGTAGTTATAATTGCCCTTTGGGTTTTCATATTCAAACATGTTTTGTTACATCTGAAGGAGTAGAGTAAAAAGGAGGAACAGGAGTGTAGAGTGCAGAACAAACTGAGTAGAGGTTTTACACAATAGGGAATTGTAAGAATAAACAGGCAAATGCTTGTTTTTTCCATTGATGGACAAGAAGGAATTTAATCTAGCTATACTGTATATAATATTTTATTTATACTTAGGAAAATCAATTAGCGATATCAAGATGGATAGCAAGAAGAAATACAGAACATAGAATATAGAATGGAAGATGCAACGAATTTAGATTATGTTCTAATATTTGTTTGCTTTATTTATTTATTTTTGTTTAGACTACTATGTAATATTACAGTTGGTACTATGAATTAATTTCTGGATTTTCGCTTATAAATATAAAGTTTAAAAAAAAAAGTGGAAATCATCGGAAAGTGGAATCCAGTCGCTTGAGAGAAAAAGCACCACAAATCTCTTAGATACTGTGTGCAGTTTGTCTCTTATACAGTATTTGTGCTTTTCTCTTAATCAGCTTGACACCATCTTTTTGTTCAGTTTGTACACAGAATGCTAAGTCAATTCAGAGAAAAAGCAGTATGTGGTTGCTTTTCAACGATCCATTCTTTCCGATTAAAGTTGGCCCTCCATGTTGGTGGGTTTGACTTACATGGATTTGATTATTTGCGAGTTTCTCCAACCCCAGCACACACCCCCACCTCATGCACTTCTTTTCCAGGGGGACCTTCCTTCTTGGCAGCTTCAATCAGGCCATGCAGCCCCTTAAAAAATACACTTCTGGTCCTCTTGTACAACCACTAGCAGCTACCTGGTGAGCTAAGGACAGATCACAGCCTGATTTCTCAGCACCACAAACTCTCCTGATGCCTCCCTACATTCAAGGAAGAAGCTGGGTGTTCCAGAGAAGAAGTATAGGGCCACCAAGCCAACCTACCCCTTTCTTTCTACTTTTCCTGACATTGTTTGGACCCTGGGTGTCCATTCTCCCCATCATGCCTCTGCCCCCTTCCTACAGAAACATACACATAGAATCATAGAGTTGGAAGAGACTATAAGGACCATCAAGCCCAATCCCTTGCCATGCGGGAATACATCAAAGAATTCACAGCAGATGGACACCTAACCTCTGTTTAAAAACCTCTTTGATATTTGTGCTTTTTCAACTTTTGCGGGTGTCCTGCACCCCAATCCCTAATGTGGAAGGCTGACTGTACTACCAGAACGCCCATATATTCCACAGGTAGTCAAAAGAGCAGACCATGCTTCAAATATACAGGTTCTGGCTGTAACTGAAAAGATCTGAAAGACCAGATCATCAGAAAGCAAATTGATGAAAAGAGGAGCAGCAGCAGCAGCAGGGGAAAGATTCACAGTGAACTGGTGCCAGGATATATCAAGACTGGATCCAGATTTAGTCATGCTGTTAAAAGTATCCCAATGAAATCAATATGATTTAAAATTGTTGTAACTAATGATTAATTGATTTCAATGGGTCTACTCCAGCTACAACTAAATCTGGGTCCAACTTACTGAAACTTAATGACAATACACATATCCCAGTACATTTACAAGACTGCTGATTGCGTTTTTAAATATCTCATTTTAAAGGGCAGGAGTAAATGTGTTATTGAGCAACAATTGTATGCATTTTAAAATAATAGGACTCCCTGTGTTTTGGCTGTGTGTGAATATACATAAAACTGTCCTCCACAAATGGCATATTTAGTCAGAGACCTTTGCGATGTGAGAAAAAAAGTCCCTGACAGTCTCAGGTTTTGTTCCTACAGAAATCAATTTTATTTTGGAGATCTACATTACATTTTCTTCACCTCAAAGTATTTCCTGTGAGTTCTTAGCATTACCAAGGACTTTTTCTTCCTACTTCCCAGGTAAGTTAAAATTAACCCTGTATTTTCAAAGTGAAATGCATACATACTTGGCTGTCTTTATGATCCTTGGAACCAAAAAGATGGCGAACACCAGTAAACATAGCTATTGTTTCCTGGACACTGATGCAATAGAGATCAATCAAGAAAAACAGAATTATCAATGTTTAGCTAGTGTAATATAGCTAAAGCACTTTAGTACTTTGACTATAAGTCCTGAATAATGATGATGATGATGATGATGATGATGATGGATCAGTGGAATTTGATCAAAATTTGATCAAAAGTTTTTGAAATGTTGCATGAGTCCAGATGTGACACAAGATCAGTGGGAGGAAGAAGAATGCAAGGAGGAGAGAGTAATAGAAACTTGGGATATTTCAAGAAATAATTTGAATGCAAAGTTGGGAATATGTTGGTAAAATCAAAACAGAAAAGAAACAGAACCTCTCCATACTTCAAATGACTTTTTCCCCCTTCTGGATGAACCCAGAGAATATATTGGGAGGCCTTTCCTGTAGGAATAGAGAGACAGGGGAAGAGGAAATGAGAAGAACAGGAAAGAAATAATCTAGATAGAAGAAAAGCAGATGTGGCCAACTGCATGGGGGGAAACTTTAGCCCCTATGACCACCTCTTGTGGTCTGCATCTATGTTTCCTGATGCACTAGAAATGATGTTGTGTCACTTCAGATCATGATTTCAGAGAGATTTTTCAGCCAAAGAAGCAAGTTTGGAGAGTGGAGGACAAACCTCCTTCTTATGCATTGTTTGAGGTGTTTTGACATGATTTTCAGGCAAAAATTGCTTGAAAATAATGTTGAATTTTAAAAGAAACTAGAGTATTTACTCGGCGTTGCGCAGGATTTTAGTTTTTCATAGGTAACACTTGTTAGAAATACCTTAGGAATTACCATACCTTACCTTACCTTAGGAATTAGATGTGGTTGAAACACACAGATTTGAGATCCTATGTCTCTAATTCCCCAAACTGCCTTGTCCAGTACCTGTAACTTTTCCCCATATTCCCCCATCCAGTTGTTAATATACAGAGGGTCGGTTTCTGAGGGAATACACTGGCCTTCTCCTTGCTGCTAGGCCTTGTCTCCATAGCAACTGGCCAGGCCCAAGAGCTATCTGGCTGAGAATTCTAAAGACCCCTCCCTAAACTACCAACTCCAGGATTCCATAGAGTCTTCACAGGCAGTCAATAATATGAGGTCTTCGCCTGCCTGACACAGACAAACTCACAAACTTCAACTTTTCCACAGTAGATTGGGGGAGGCTTGAGGCACTTTATGGTATTGGCAAGGGCTTTTTGGGGCTGGAAAAGTGGGACTTCAGAGCTGCATCTAGCCCATGTGCCATACTTTCTCCACCCCTGATATAGGCCACTGAAATTTGTCCCAAGAGCATCACTTTACTGCCAGGTTTCAGGACTTTGGAACTGAGGGCCCCAATCCAGCCCCACTGGAGAATGCCAAGGTTTGACTTTTGCAAATGAGCAGCCAGCTATGTTAGCTTGTCCCAGAAAAATCGAAATGTCTTGTGGCATGAACAAATTTTATTTGGCATAAGCTTTCGTGGATATGGGTTGTAGTCCATGAAAGCATATGCCAAATAAAATTTGTTGGACTTTAACAGGCTACACAACTTTGAGATTTCATTTGCTTTTTTCCCTGTTTTTTAAAACTCTTCCAAATACTGTTAAAAGCTCCCTCCAGACAGCACAGTAAATCTTTTGTGTTGATTAAATACTCTCCACAGTTCAAATAAATGCTAAATAACTGCCCTTTTGACCAAGAAAGCAAACAGCTTCTCTTCCCCACCTCCGCCCTTCTCTCTGAACGCTTTCTGTCTCCCAAGCTGTGAAGGAGAGGTGTGTAAACTAACAGAGGTCAAATATGAAGGGGGAGGGAGAGAGAGAAGTGGGAAGAGGTGAGGCAAGCACAAAAAAGGAGCATTATAGAACTGCTTCAAACAGAGAAAGGGCAAGCTGAGCTGCCAGTAGTTTGATGTAGCCAAAGCAGCAGTAATGTCCACTAAAATGATATTTTTAAAAAGACAAAAAAAAAAAAAAAATTGAGACTGATCAACTACACTAGGAAGAAATATTCCTAATACTTTGAGGGTTGGTGTGAATGATCTTTCAAAGGTCTTTTACAGTATGGGGGACCTCTGATTGCAAAGAATCAGCTCCTCTCCCAATTTTATAATGAGGCTGTACAGAATACTTGGTTTTGGGTTGGAGTTTTTCCCCCCCTTTTTGATCATTAATGAAAAAGTTGTCTCAACTCCATTGGCAGCTGGTGGCCCCTATGTCAACTGGCAAATCCACTCCAGGCTTCAGAGGAGCTCTCTAAGGTGGTAAAACCTGTTCCCAACAGATTCAGCACATTGGACAGTTCCTTCAAAGTTAGACAAAGGCTGGAGTGGATTCACTACCCCCATGATGAGAGCCACCATTCACCATGGCTACACACTTTGAGACATCCAAGAGAAAATGGCAATTGTTGTAAGACTTTTTTCATTCCCCCCCCCCCGATATTTGGGTACTTTTTGTGAGAATAAAACTTTAAATTTTTTTTTTTTTTTTGGTACAAAAACAAATTTTGTGCAGAAAAATATTTTGCATGAAATACCCTTTTTTTCTGTGAAACTCATATTTCTGTACAAACAAATTTCTTGACCAAGGGGAGTCCCATGGTGAAACAAATGTAATTTTTGTAATTTTATTTGTAATTTTATTCACCAAGCAATAAACTTTAAAAAATATTCATTCTCACATGCAAGAACAAAATAAACCAAGATTTTTATCCCTGCTCTGTAATTCTTATTTCTGAGTTTTAATAATTAAAGCTATCAGCAAACGTGGAGGGAAACATGACATTAGACAACAAATGGCAGATGACCTTCCTTGGATGTATTAATAGGAGATGGGATGGCTGGAGAAGAGAGCGGTCACTAGTGAAGACAATTCACCTTTCTATCCTAGCTCCTAAGAAGTATACTTTCAAACAGAGTTTGGGGAGAGGAATGGAAGCATGGTAATTTGGGTGTGGGGCAGAGGTTATTCTGTGCCAGAGCTGGGACCGGAAGAACTTTGCTTTCTCCAGATCCTATGGCATTATGGCCTCCCCTAGACATTTGGTTGTGAGAAATTTGTTGAAGTGTTAATGCTGTGAATCTCACTCATGACGTTCAGTTGGCATACATGTGTAATTAAACTTTGTACCATAAAAGTGTCATAATTCCCCAATGGCTTCTTTCCAAGGGAACAGTGTCCTGGGTAAATGGTGGACCCATAAAAATTCTCACTGTTCATAGTTGGAATAGTCTCTAACTGTAGTTTCCTATTTCATTTTAACTAGAAAACTGTGATTACTAGCATCAGGACAAGCCACGATTTTAAACCAGTTTCAAACTACTGTTTAAGATCTTGGCATTAGAGACATCCTAATTTGACTGAAGAAAACCACAAAGGGAGAAATGAATGGAGTCTGGGTTCAAGCAAAAATCTGTGATCAGGTTTCCACTTAACAAATTGAAATATTATCCTGCAAATATGCTGCCTCTCTCACGTATTGCAGCATGGCTTTTAAAGACTTAAATGGGTACTCTTCTAAAAATGTAAAGATTAAGGGATTCAGTGGGCATATTTGCATATTACGATAAATCACAGTTTTGTATTAATTATGCTTTATTGTTTATGCCACAAACTGCATAGCAGATGAGCAAACAAGCCATGGCTTACTTTTTTCATTTCTGATTTGTTTCTCTCTCATGCATTTTTGTTAGCTTCTTTTTCAGAATGGGAAGCTGGGGAAACAAGTCAGGCACAGTCCACAGTTTTTATTTGGACAACATGAGACCATTGTTTAAAGAAGACCATGGTTTAAATAAGCCAAAGTTTGAAAACCAGCAAGAAAACATGAGCTTAGATTGTTTTCTCTGACTGATTAATAAATCATGGCTTGTTAGCAGAGGTGAATTTGCACATCACAGCAAGGCTGCATTCAGAAAAAAGAATGGGGCCAAATATTCAGTTTTCTGTGCAAAAATACACATTTCCCTGTGCAAGGAACACTACATTTTGCACAAAAAAGTCATGTGTTTTTCTACACAGAATAATTCATCTGCTACACTTCAGGACATTTAAATACTGGAAGAAAACTCTGCAAGATTTTCACTTATCTATTATTTGTCCCAATGGGATTTCCTGACTGTTGGAAAACCTGCTTTTCAAGCATGGAATGAATAATAGCAAATGATTCCTCCCTTCCCTAATGGCTCTTAGATCATTTCAAAACAAGCAATCATTAGATTTTTGTTTTTCACATTTTCCTTCTATATTTTTAGCACAAGCTTAGATTAGCTACAAAGCATGTTTTGAATATTTTTCTCTTCCATCTCCTTACCCATACTAGAATCACTCATGTATGTGCTGTTTTTCTCAATCTAAAGGACACACTTACCTGACAGATATGATTTAGGGCCTTTCTGCACTACACTGTTATAGTGCCATTATTCCACTTTCAACTTCCTATGAAATCCTGGGGTTTGCAGTTTCAGGAGGGGCATTTAGAATTCTCAGCCAGAGAGCTCCTAGGCCTCAGTAAACTACAAAGCCCAGAATCCCACAGGAAGTTGAAAGTGGAATAATAGTACTATAACAGTGTACAGGGAAAAAGCCCTTAGTTTCTCCTTTCTTGAATCTACTTCAGTAACATAGGAGCGAGACCACCTGGGAAGATCCACATCAGCACCATTCCCAATCCATCCTCTAACATGGATGTGATTCTTTCCATTTGATTGTTCTTCTTCCTACACAATTTTTGCTTTTTGCCAATAGTGCAGCAATACTGGATAAAAACATAGTACACCTACCAGACTACTCGTGTAAGCAATACCACGGTAATTCCTTGGAAATGGGATCTATGACTGGCTCTCCTGATATCTTCCTTTTTATTTTAAACTGGCCACAATGGAGAGAGGATATTTAACTCTTTTCCAAATAATATTTAACCTAAAGGCACCAGATCCCAATTGATCTTGGAAAGTAAGCAGGGTCAGCCCTAGTTAGTACTTAGCTATGAGACCTCCAACAAATACCAGGTGCTGTAGGCTATATTTCAGAGGAAAGAACTGACAAAATCACATTGAGTAGTCCTCGTCTAAGAAAAATCTATGAAAAATTGATGCGGTCAGCATAAGCCAAGAGGCAACTTGAAGGCACATACACACATACTCAGCCTAAGAACCCTTGACATAGTTCTGTGATTCCACTTTAACTAGCATGGCAACATCCTAGAGAATCCTGATGTTTGCAGTTCAGGGGAGAATATTTAGAATAGTCAGCCAGAGTTCTAGTGTCTCCACAAACTACAAAACCCAGGATTCCATGGGAATTAAAGTAGCATTAGAGTGCTATCATTCTGTAGTATGGAAGGGTCCATGGCTACCTCTCTCCAAAAGTTGTGGATTGTCCAACAGATTAAAAAAAAAAACTACCTATTTATATATTTTTTATGAAATTCAACATCATCTCCATTTCCAACTATTAATGTTCTTCTTTCTGAAGAAAATATTGAGGTATTTACTTCCAGAAGTCCCACATAATGCTTAAGTTGTACCTTACTACCACTATTTAAAGCTTTTTCATATGACTTTTTAAGGCAGCCTTTAACATTTTTCATTACAGGTACAAACAGTATTGTGGAAAGAAAGTGAAAAACACAAATCTATTTCAAAACTGAATGTATGTAATAGTGTCAACTTTTAACATTGGCATTACAAATATAGGGGGAAAAATCAACTTTAAAATGACATCTGTGAAAACAAGCCTTACCTCTATGCCATTTAATTCATAATTTTGTCCACAGCTAAGTGGAATAGCTTGAATCATTACCCTTTATTTTCTTTATGATAACTTTTAAAAAGTAAGAACAACCTCTCTCTGCCTCCATCATTCATGTTACTATTCTAAGCTAAACATACTGAGCTCCTTCATCCTTTCCTTACAAGGTTTATTAGGCAGAACAGCCCCCATCATTGAGGCTGTCTTCCAAACCCTCTCCAGGTTGTCAACATTCTCCTGACATCTGGTGCCCAGGACTGAACACCAAAGAAGATCTTTTTTTCCTGAGATCCACCACTGTGTGATGAAGTCATCATCCCAGAAACAAACTAAAACTTCAAAAATGGAGGTCCATTCAAGTTTTCAGCCACAATCAAATGTCTGTTTTAGTTACAGCGTCTCTACCAGTCCCGGCTAGATTATATGCTTCCCCAGTTTATCTGACAGGCCAGGGACTGGAACAATGTCAGATAATGGAACTGGCTGAGAAGCGGAACCCATGTACTATACTGTAGGTAACACGGTTGCAAAGTCTCTCAGACAACTTAGCACTTTTTTTCTGCATTTCAGCTAACTTTGCAATCAGCACACATATGAAAGCAGTTCCAAGTCAGCCTCCATAGGCAAGAAGAACAGATGAAAGAGCAGAACCTCTGTTGAATTAATGGAACTTGTTCATTTGGAAGTATCAAAAGAATGAGTTGTCAGATAATGGGGCATGAAAAGGTATATGCCATGGAAAAAGGGGAAAAAAGACAATGAGCCTCCATTTTATATTTCAAATCTGATGGACCCATAAAAATGCACTAATAAAGTGCTATCTCAAGAGAAAACATTAATGGGGATACTTCCAGATAAGAGGGCTCTGGCTGCTCATAATTAAAAGCCATTCTCTCTTTTTTACCCTCTTACTAATTTTTCTCTGGTAAAAAACATGAACAAACAATGGGAAAAATCTGGGAGGGCTGTAAATGAAGACAAATTTGTCTGGATCTCCCCTCAACTTCCATAAAATGAACCAGTACAAAGGCATAGTAAAAGCCTCATCTGAAAGAAGCACAATTTCTCTGTGAACACAGAATTGATACAGAGGAGCACAGCCATGTTAAACTTCTGTTCTCTTTTCTTTGTCTCTTCTTTGCACATATACACACAATTTTATCTCTGTCCTCCAACATTTTACAAATGAAAATTGAGACACATGTAGCCAAGCAACATCAGGTTGTGTTCAAGATAGCAAAAGTTATCATTGAAGAAGAAGAGGCTGCAGGAGTTTGGTTTTGCTTGAGCCTATTGGGAAGGGCAGAATTCCATCCTCTCTTGTTCTTTTGTCTCCCCACCCCAATGATTTAATTAAGTGCAAACTATTGTATTTTGAACTTAGTTTACAGCAACTAAACTAAGCTGAGGACAAAGGAAGAAAATAGGAGGAGGAGAGAGAAATTGGGACATTTCAAAACTATCTGAATAAGTAGAAAGAGGATTAATCTAGGCTGTTCCTGCCAAACTGAGACAGTCAGAAGGTATGCTTTTATCTTCATAAAAAAACTATGAATTGTGAGTTTGTAGGTCCATTGCAGGAATGAATATTCTATTTAACACTGCTTCCCCCATCAGTGAGACTCACTGCCAACCAAGTAAGTGATTGATTTGGACTGTTAACATCATCTCTGATGCCACATTTCAAACAAGCCTTAGTGGTTATAGTTTCTTCAGTGCTGCATATGCAGGATTATCAGTTTGATGAGTGTGGCAGAAATCCTAGACAAAAGCCAGTTAAGAACAAACACGATTTCTGGTTATTACAATGGGGTTGGTGTGTAGGAAATAAAATCTAACCACATGAGCATGGTGTTTCTATTTCATGTGTTGGAGGACCAGCAGGAGTTTGTAGCAAATTAAACAAATGTTTTTTAAAGATACATTTGCTAGAACTTGAAGAATTTCCTTCTGGTTAGAAAAATTATGAGCTAATTAAGGAAGTGCTTGGGACAGTTTCCTCCTCCACAAAAAAAGAAGAGCAGTTCAACATGTTTCAGTAATCTTTTTATTCAAAACTAGGAATATGCACATAAGAAATGAAACAGCCAGGTCAAGTCAGTCTTGCATGAGGAAATAAAAACATTCTAAATCTTCTGAAGACCACTCAAAGCTCCTTCCAAAAGGTTTCCAACAGATTATTCGTTTTCTTTCAACCAGTCTCCAGTTTTCTTAAGGCTTCCATTTTGATGGCCAAATTTATATACAGATATTTAATGTGCTGGGTGCAGCTGATGAAACAATTTATCTGCTCCTCCTCTTTCTCCCTCTTTTGCTCCTCACAAACATTCAGGAAGGGATCTTGGAGGTGGCTGCTGTTTCCCTTACCAATTGTAAAGAGCAGGGAAGGGACGAATCCAGAATTTTCCGAATCTGAATCCAGATCTGAATCCCTGGAAGGTTCTGGGAATCCACAAATCTCGAATCTTTCTAATCCTTTTCTTAAAAAGGGTTTTAAAAGCAAGGGAACGAAGGATAATCTTGGGCAAGACACATTCTCTCAGCAAAAGCCTAGGCAAAGGCAAATCTCCCTCTGAAGAAATGTGGCCAGGACAATTGTCATAATTTTGCCTCAGGATCTCCCCAGATTGGAAATGACATGAAGGCCCTTTCTACACAGGCAGGAAAATGTGGATTAATCCCACATTTTCCTGCCTGTATAAACAGGGCTACATGCTACAATACATAGCCCAGGTCAAAACTGGATTTTCTTTGCATAGCTCCCTATGGCATCCTGGGGTTTGTAGTTTGATGTTGCACCAGCACACTTTGGCAGAGAAAACTGTGACACCTTGTAAAACTACAAACTCCAGAATTGTGTCTGAAAAAGTTTTGCAAGGGAGCTATGCAAAGGAATCTTTCAGCTGTCCTTGAAATCTCAAGAAGACTGTACCTTCCAGTCAAGTGCTGAACTTAAATATTAAATGTTCAATTTAAATATCTTAGAATACAACTCCAGATGTAATTTCTGAAATTGTTAGCAAAGGCCATTATTACTCAAAGGCAAAAAGTTACCTACTTGCCATCTCGCCTTGTGTGTCTGGTTTCCCAGGTTTTCAGGCATCTCGGTCTCCCAGCTTTTCCAGCATCCCGGTCTCCAACAAAGTATTTGGTTGGTGGATTCAGAGGATTTGGTTTGCCTAGTTTGGTGCAGGGATTCAGATTAGTGAATCTTGAGTCCTTGCCAAGGATTCAGTTGGCCCATCCGTAGTAAAGAGGAACTCACAGCTAAAGCAGAATCAACTAGGCTAGAATCCCACTTTTTCCCTGCTCAAAATTAACTGCATTGCTTGCTATAGACACAATGCTGCAACCTGACATTGAAAGTCTGTGTTTTGCCAGCCCTCTTTCATTATACTCCTAATGCCAGTGCTGCTAAAAGAGTCCAGCTAAACAAAGCACAAGGAGAGAAATGGAGCCTGCAGATATAAAAAGATTTTGTAAAAAAAGAGCTTTTTTGTCAGAGGCTTTGTTACTGAGGCATGCCTGTATAGTCTAGAACAGTGGTTCTTAAGCTGGGGTCTGTGGACCGCCACAGAGAGTGGGCCACAACATCCTCATGGGGGTCTGTGAAGGCTTGAAGAAATGTTATGAGCTTTTACAGTTCAAACAGAAAAGAGAGAGAGAAAGATAGATAGACAGACAGATTGATTTGTATGGAACCATTCCAAGAAAAATTCTTTCAATAAAGTGTGTGCATTTACTTATGTCTCCCTTCTTTCCAAATTTGCAGACCCTTGATGAGCAATTTTAAATAAATATTCAATGTACTTTAGGGTTTTAAATCTTGACTTAAGTCTTGGTGATTCACAGTAACAAAAGACATTTAAAGAGGTCCATGGCAAAGAAAAGGTTAAGAACTGGTGCAGAAGCACTCATATTCTCAAAATTTACTTTTCAGTTTGCAATTATGGTTTACTCTCTTTCCCCCACTGCTTTTCCTCTTCCACTTCCATATTCTTTTTGACCTCACTGTGTGATGCTAGCCAATCAGGTATCATGTATTGAGCCACATGATATCATATTGCCACCTAGACAAAAAAGCCTACGTTTCACAGGGTGCTTCTCATGCAAGGCTTTTATTGTGCTATTGTTTTGTCTTATTCAAGAATTTTGCAGGAAGTCCAGGCAACATTACCTTCCACATGTAACCTTCCCAAGTCTCCCTACCACACCGTACTTTTTCCCTCTCTCTTCACAAATAAAAGGCTAGGGAGAAAAAGACACAATAGCTACATAATGCCTTTTGATTTAATGGAATTAGGAATTTTCCATTTGGAAGATTTTAGTTACCTAGACAATGCAGGGATGCATGCTCTTTTCTTTCTACCATTTTATTTTGCATCCTCTCCTCCAGAGCATTGTCAAAATGGGGAATAGGACTCTGAAGCCCACAAACAGGGATGCAAAGTAAGGGGACATTTTCAATTAAGTATTAATTAATACAGAGAGACTTCAATACAGTCTTGTGATTTAAAGTCAATTTGAACACAAATACTCTAAACTTAGCCTGCTCTGAATTGTTCAGGACCCACTTAATCAATATTCTGCACACTACTGTGGTTTCTTTAGGCTTCTGCACTGCCCAGGGGCCTTTCACACTATACTGATATAGCACTATGGCCCTTTTTGCACCTCACCTGGTCACGGACACATCCAGGGTGGATGTGTCCAGCCTTGCCTCCAGGATCCAGGAAGCACAATGGCCATGCCTTTTCCTGCCGCAGCGCAGCTGGGTACTGTCCCAGGCTGCGCTGCAGCAGGAAGCTCAGCCATTGCACTTCCAGGGCCTCCACAGGGAAGGCAAGTGTGGGTGCGCAGTGGTATGGTGGCACAATTGCCAATCATCGAGAGGGAAAACCCATCAATGATTTGCAGTGGTATTGCACCGCCTGGCAACGGGAGGACAGGACTACGATGACATCATGCATACGTGCCATTGTGGTCCCATCCTTCTCCTGTCCCTATGGTGCATTGGGAGGATGGAGCAGAAAGGGCCTATGATTCCACTTTAACTGAAAGGGCTCCATCCTGGGACTGACATTTTAGGGAGGGATATTTAGAATTCTCAGCCAGAGAGTTCTAGTGCCTCACTAAAGCATAGACTTCAGCATTCCAAAGGATGTTGCCACAGCAATTGAAGTGGAATCAAAGTGCTATAACTGCATAGTATGAAAGGGCCTCCGGTTATGGTTGCTTCATAAAAGTTAAAGAAATATGGCTCCATCCTATGGAATCCTAGGATTGGTAGTTTCCTGGGGGATTTAGAATTCTCTGTTAGAGAACTCTTGCTCAGGGATTTTCAAAAAGGGGCCTCCAAATGTTGTGGATGTTAGCTCCCAGAAGCCTGCATGACAATGGAGAGAAATACTGGGAGTTTAAGGCCATTTCTGCAATAGACCTCAAAGGCCCTCTCTAAACTGCAAACTCTAGGATTCTATGGGATGTTGAAAGTGGAATAATAGCACTATAACAGCCTAATGCAGAAATTGCCTAAGTCCAAAACACCTGGACAATGAAAGCTTGAGAACTGCTGTGCTCGTTCTCCTAAAGTACAGCACTAAAGCTCTCTAGCAGAATATTCCAAATATCCAACCCAACACTAAAGTGTTTTCTGCTTTGGTACGTGGGTCCTGTAATGGTTTTTTAAGCACACCACACTAGTTAATGTGCTGGATGGATGCTGCCTCATTATGAAAATGAAATACTGTTATTTAGTAAGCTTTTACACATTAGTCTGTGCATCTAGTTTCTATTTATATATTCTGTATTACTTATTTGGTTGCATAAACATCCAAAATACATCTGTTTCAAAAACTCCAAACTGCCATGGCTTTCTACCTTTAACCCCTGCTGGCTGAAGGAGCCAAAGAGGTCATCTGGATAATGTGCAGCAGCTAAACCAAACTGGAATATCTAGCAGTGACAAACAGTTATTAGAAGTATCTGAAATGCATGGGAGTAGTATGTGGGTTGAGGCCTCTTGTTCCAAGGTGAGCAGCATTCTGAAATAGAGCAAGCCAAGCCAGGTGAAAAGTGGAAGGATTTGTGTTTCTCTTTGCAGGCAATTACCAGCTTTAGAAGACAGAAGTGGGGTTTTCATTGGCATTGGCATGAAGCAAGATGGCAACACCTTGATGGACAACTGTGCATCTTCCTCTTTTATGTTTGTCAACTATCCTTGAATGTGGGAGGAATGGAGAAAGACTTGTAATCAGAAATACAAATCTGAAAATGAGGCTCAAATTTACTTATGCAATGGAGATCTGGCAGAAATAAATACACACCTGGTGCCACACTGCAAGAGTGCTAAAGTTTTATGAGGGGGGCATCTTTCAAATCTTTTTTCAAACCCTCTTTCCTCTTTTCAAGGAAGTAACATGACATTCTGTCATGCTTGTGTCACAGAGCTTGCTCTCTGAGGGCCAACATTAAGAGGAGGATTTCGTGTGCTAAGTGTGCATACAATTACCTCCATAAAGGCAGTCATTTTTCTGTGATTGCCATGAGCTAAAAATGCACAATAAAGGCCCCTTCATCTACAGAGCAAGTAGTGGGTTGTTGCTAAGACTATCCTGCTTCAGGCAAGGTATTCAAACTGGCCTGCATTTAAGGCCTGTTTCCTCCTTTGATTCTTTGATAAATAGCCTCAGGATGTATTACCGGTTCTGGCTCTTAAATTTCCTGGCAGCCTCCCAAGAAGCTTCTTAAACATACAGGCGTTCTTTATGACCCATTTGTGGGGCATGTGAAGAAGAAATATTTGTCCTCACCCAGGGCAAAGCAAGTTTTCATGAAAGGATGGGTGTCATTTTTGAGAGCGGATGAAAGAAACGGCAATTGCTACTTGAGATGCAGCTGAAGAAGAACATCAGGACAAGCAGTCATCTTTGTATGTCTCAATCAGCCCTCAATTGGCCTACAGTGCCTGGCAGGGTTCATTACACTGCTCCACAGTTGTACATTTTGACTGTTTGTTTTGTACGATTAAAGCCTCCTAGGTTCCAGGCACAGAAATTATACATTTCAAATGCAGGGAGGAGGGCAGAGGAAACCTATGAGCTACTTCACCCATATAAAATCACAGCTTGCAGGAAAGAGGAAGGCAAACTTTCAAAAATGTTCTTAAATGCAAGACGGCATCTTAAAAGGCAGGCCCTGTCCAAGATCTCAATGCCTGGATTGTGTATTGCAAAAAGCTGAGTGTATAGAATGCCTTGTTTGGAGTATAAATTGGGTACAAAACTGAAAAGTTTAAGAAGGGTGGGGACAAATTCCAGGAAAGATTTTGCTGACATAAGAGCTGAAAGACACTTTTAAAAAATCATATGCCTTACCAAGAACCTAGCAACACTATAACCAATGGCTCTGTTTGTGGAAGTGTGCAAACTTTGTTATGATCCCATTTTGAGCTGTAATACCCATCAGAACTATTTCAGACAAACAGCACTAAATATTCAGGCATCATATTTCCAAAAGAAAACTGCACTCTCTCTCTCTCTCTCTCCAAGATTATCTATAGATATTTATTCCAATAAATGATCACTCATCTCACTGATCATTCAAGTGGCTTTCATTTATCAGTAGGGAATACAAAACAACAATCTAGAACTCCTTACTATTTGTTATACCTAGTTTCCACTTTGAGGATGAGAAGCCTTCTGCTTAATGTCATGCAAGCATACAAAACTTACTTTTTACAGACTGCAGCTCCCAAAATCCACCAGCAAGCACAGCCACTAGGAAATTTGATCTTAAAAGTAAGGTCTCTACACTCTAATATACAGGCATCCCTGTGGCTCTATGCCTGGATCAGCGCCTATATTTCTCAATCCAGTGTTTGCTAGTTACAGTCATTACTTAATGGTCCAGTTCATCATACTTGCCAGTTATGTATTTCCACAGGCCCTCCCTGAATTCCCTGTCCTTTTGCTTCTCTATTTTATGGCCTACCACAGATTTCCCCACAATCACAGTATTATCAGTTTTCCCTTCATCATATTTACTTTGGCCCTCATTCTTTTCCACACATGAATAACAAATGCTGCTGTCAATTTTTCTCTCTGAGGCCTCTTTTTCTCTCTCTCTTTCACACACACTCTATATTAAGTGCGACCAACAGCAATCCTTAAACCTTAAGAAAAACACCTCTAAGAAATTCTATTGGCCTTACCAAAATTTGATATTCACCATTAAAAGCTGCATAAAATAAAATAGCCACTGCCAGTCTTGCCAGTCTAGTTGCCAACTTTTCATCTGTAAGGATGAACAGACAAAAGACACTTTTTTAATTTTCATGCACAGCTGGTATAGCTGTGCATGAAACTTGGAACCTGCTGGAACTCCAAAATTCAGTGCTGCACATTTCTTTCTAATCTGCAGATTTATGTGGCACAATTTCTAACACATTATCAGCTAGCACTTGCTGCCCCTCAACAGTCCACTCCACGCCATTTGAAAGAGAATTAAAAACCACCACAAGCACTAAACTTAATCACTCACATAAGTAGCCAAATTAATTGAATAATGTATCTGAAGACACAAGGGGATGGCTGATATCTTCCCTTTACAGATTATTTCTCTTGGTTTGCCACTTCCGATCACTGAGCTTAATTTGCCAGAGGCATAATTACTTTCTGTGCACAAAAGCTATCAAAGTTATAAATCAACTGCCAAGGTTTTCAGATCTTGCTCCCTCACATGCTTTAACAGGAAGCTTAGGCTGAAGGACTTAATTCATTGTGTGGCCATGACCACAACCAACCTGGCTAAACCCCTTCACCATGAGGACTTCCAGATAAGGCTTGCCTTAGGCATTTGCCCTGCCTTCTTCATGGAAATTTTGAGGAGGCCTAGGCGACCAGGTTTTCAACTTATCCTATATTTTCATGCCCCTACTTCCATCTTTTTGCTTACCACAAAAAACCTCAAAAGTATGAAAAGACAGAAATACTGTACACTGTCTTTTAATTCTGAGTAGTAGTTCAACCCTCCATCTAGAATCAAGTCATATTTGGACTACACAGTTCCCACATGCAGGTGAAAAATTTCCACATGCATCTGCTGCAGAGTTGAAAAAAATACTTTTTAAACTAAAATTCCCAGAATCCTCCAGTCGAAAGATTTCAGAAGCTACAACTTCCAAAAGTAATTTTTCCAAATTCTGATCTGTAAACAGAAAAATTGCCCAGAATATAACAGAATCACTTTCAAGAAACTTAGTAACATTGATCTGATTGCTTTTGTTGTTGTTGTTTTGGGGTTTTGAGGGGGGGGAGGTGTTCAGTTTTCTTTCAATGTATTAATTAAAAATATTAAAATATTTATAAAGTAATCTATGTGCCATCCAGTCACATGTTGACTTGCAGCATGAACACCATGAAACTTCATAGGGTTCTTTCAGGCAAGGCCAACCCAGAAGAAATTTGTCACTGCATTTACCTGAATATAGCCTGCAGGACTGGGTACTTCCTGGTAGTCTTCTTTCCAAATACCAACCAGGCCTGCCTCTGCTCAGCTTCTGAGGTCAGATCAGATGCCTTCAGGGTATTAAGGGAGATAGGAAATATTCATATCTTACCCTATATCATGAAATCTCAGGGCAGCGTTCAGGTGAAATTCATACAGGCAGATTATATAATTGTAAAACAATAAAATGATTTAAACAAGGTCAAAAATACTTTAAACATTTTTTAGAGGTTAAAAGGCTTAAAAGATCTTAAAACTGTGCATAAGTAATCTGGAATAAGAATCTGAAAATCTAAAAGTCTATATTTCTATGGAGCTTGTTTCAGTTGTAGCATACTTACATTTCAGCAGACATTGAACTTTCTTCAATAACCTTGACTGCAGAGGCCTGGTCAGTACTTACTTTTGTTAAAACTAATCAGACTAAGGTTTGCTGGTCAAACTGCCTCCTACCCTCATTTCTGTCTTCAAAGCAGTGTATTGACAAACCCCATTATCATAGCTTTCCTGCCCTTTACCACAGCAGGTAGGTGGCAATCCCTCAGAAGGCAAGGGTTGATCCTATGATCATCAAAAACCAGCAGAAATTATTTAAAATGGAAGCTCTATCAGTGAGTGACTAAGAGAGGCATGTTCATTTTCTGTACTGACTCCTCAAAGCACATGCCTTGACTGGATTAAAAGGTAGGATTTCAAGACATAGTCTCCCTAGAACACACTCAGAACAAATAAAGCTGAAATGCAACCATTCTAAAATGCAGATTCATTAAATAACTACCACCGTCTCTCATGTTTGTGTGCATGCTCCCTCTCTCCACGATGATCAGACTCATCCCAAAAACTTTAATCTGAGCAGGATCCTGATAAGTTGTGACTGAAATTTTCAGAGCTGTTTCTAATTCTTAGTGGCTTATGTGATGGCTCTTACTTTTTGCAGTGTGCACATGGGCACCAGGTGACAGCTGTTTCTCAGTGTTTTGAAGGGAACTAACAGTTCCTATTCACCTCCAAATCCTTGACACTTTATCAGGACTTTTTGCACAAGAATAGAAAACATACTGTGTTGTGTGGAGGATGCACCACAGCGAGGAAAGAGATATTAGACATCTGCAGAATATTTCCTTATTGTGGTCCTTCTTTAGTCTAGATGTACTCTTATTTCACCCCTCACATGCCATTTCCTCACATATTTGTTTGTCATCAGTCAATACTAGGTTCATAGATGCAAAACAGACATCCAGGAATTAAATCTTGGACAGCTGAGTAACTTAAGATCTGACAGGATGCAGCTGATGGAAATCATCTGTCCAGGTACCACTCACCTGAATTCTCAGTGCAACAGCAGCCCAGACGCAAAGACAAGGAAGGGGAAGAAAAGGTCACCATGGTCTATCAAAATACTGTTCATTCTCTGTTTCCACGAGGCAGTCACCCTGTTTTGAGTATCTCTCCTTGGTGCTGAAACCTGGAGAAAGGCTAGTGACCACAGCTTGGAAAAGTTACTTTTTAGGCTATATATTCTAGAATCCCCATGCTGGCTGGAAAATTCTTGAAGTTGTAGTCCAAAATAATGATTCTTGCAAGCTCTGATAGTGATCTTGTTTGCATACTGCCCTGTCCGAATACCTCCCTCCCTGCTGCCCCTTGCAGAAGTAATCTCAGGGGTAGTGTCAAAGGCCATCCAAGTTGCTCTGGTGACTTCCATATTCAGGACAAGGGCATCTCAACAGCTAAGCTTGGGACTTTGTAGCTTCCATGGCAATCGCAGGACTGCTCTCATCCTATATAGCAGGACAAACTTTTCATTTGGTGTTCTGCCACAGTTGGAAAGATTATGACCTGTTGGTGTAGAAATTCTGTGTGTTGAATCCAGATTTATTCAGGCTGGCTGAATGAAATCTATGGGACTTAGGTTGGACTTAAGTCCCACTCATTTCAATGGGGAGACTCCAAATATGGCTACATTTAGATCAGTGGGTTCCCAGTCCTGGGCCCCCAAATACTGTTAGACTTCAACTTGCAGATGCTCCAGCCAAGGCTTCTGGGAAATGTAGTCTAACAACAGCTGGAGACCCACATTTGGGAAACACTGGTCTATTTCCATCCAATATAATTACTCTTGGTCACTGATCTGGCCTCCAAATTCCACAAAGGTATAGATGTTCAGGCCTTGAAACACTGGTGGATCCTGACAGCTTGGGGCTATTTTTCTGCTGAAATTACTAATGTTTGGAATGAGGAAATGTCCCAGCAATTGGCACAGTGCTTCCTAAATGCTTACTCCAAACAGAAGCTGTTCAGACTCTCACTTTTTTGAGGATCCTGATAATGATGACATAGCAAAGACAAACAGCTTAAGCATGAGGGGTAGAAAACTCTTATCAAATTATACTGAAAGCATATTATAGCAA
This sequence comes from Ctenosaura bakeri, assembly GCA_948474755.1. Taxonomy (NCBI): domain Eukaryota; kingdom Metazoa; phylum Chordata; class Lepidosauria; order Squamata; family Iguanidae; genus Ctenosaura; species Ctenosaura bakeri. The sequence goes on along the minus strand of CAOLHI010000324.1, from coordinate 167,172 downwards.
TTGTTCTTAACCTGTGCTAATCTAGATGCTTAGACCTTCAGAACCATAGTACCCAGCCACTAACCATGCTGCCTGTGGCTTAAAGATGTTGAGGTCCAAAACATCTAGTGGACCAAAAGATTGAGAACCAGTAGAACAGACCTCATTTTACTGCAGTAGTTCTTAACTAGAGGAGGTCCAGATGTTCTAGGACTTCAGTTCCCAGCACTCTGAATTCTCAGAGAGCCATTGATTTTGGGAGTACTATTTGGAAACAATTACAGCAAAGACAACACACTTTGCTGTTTCAGTTAACCAATAGAACTGTTCCAAATGCTGGAGGTCTTTTACACTGAGCCCTCTAAGGGAGGTGCTGAAACCTCCAGCAAAACACACTCTGAACAGTAAGCAAATCTGCACATGAGTTACCACACATCCATAATGTTAGTCAAAAGTAGCATTCCAGATGTGTCTATGACTTCTATTTGCCCTGTTTTGGTAGACAATTTCTGAGAATGCTGGACTGAATTTGTGAGAAGAGGAAACTTAAAATAGTTAACTTTGTGTTCCTAGATTATTTGTGCCACCAGAAGATTAGACAGTTGGATTATGGAAGCATTAAAAGAACAGAATGAAGAAACAGAGGGATAAGTGCTCTTCATAGCTTTGAAAGAAGTCATGATGAGGTTCTTCCTCAGTTCGAAAAGTTACTTTTTAAAGGAAATTAATTGTGCCATACTGGCTGTGGGAGACAGTTCTGGAATTATAGTCCAAAAAGCCACTTTGCCAAGCTCTGTGTGATTTTTGTGGCAGGGGTTGCCAGCACCTAGGCCTCATTCACCAGGTGAAAAAAGTGACTAAGGCATTCACAAGTAAAGCAAAACTTGGGCTCAGGTATAGTAGACGATAATACACATTGGCAAAAATACAAAGTGTGCTGACTACAGGAGCACTCAACACATCAGAGGTACACTACACATTGGAAGACAAGAGTGCTACATCTTGTACTAGAAGGTGACACACAAATCTTGAGAAACTCAATTACTTTTTCTTTTGTGGAATTGCTCAATTTGTCCTCTGAAATTAGAAACAAAACCAGAAAGAAGCTAAGATCTAAGAAAGCATTCACAGATTTTCTATCCCCCTGTTTTCCACTTCTAACCTGGTGCAACAAAGACTCTTAACAGCTTTTACATATGCTTTACCTGGAAAGGCAAGCTAGGGTTTTAATTTGAACTTTAAAGGAGCTCTCCAAAGGACCAAAGCCTAGCCTCAAAATAAGTTCAGCACCTTGGACAGTTCCTTTGAAGTTAGAGCCAAAGATTCTTTGTGCCTCTGGCAAGGAAGCCATCAGTCACAACTGCCTGATGCACAATCTTTGGGCACAGAGCATGGAAAACCAAATCAATAAAATAACTTTTTCAAATTCTACGTGGATGCAAATTTCTCTTCTTTAGGAGCACACCTTAAATGTTTGCAATACAACAGCTTTTCTTGGCTGGCAGTGGAGAGGGGACAGAGTCACTGCTGTGGGCCACCAATCTGATCCAACAGTGCTATTTGTGATTGTAATCTACTCCTGAATCAAGGAGAGATACAGCTTCTGCATTTAGGCCTCCTATCATGCCCAACCAAGGACAAGCTTTTGTGGAAGGTTAATAAATGTGTCAGTGCAGTGTAGCAATCTCTATCTGCACCAGATTTGTTATTGTGCTATTAACAATTCACTCTCTTGGTGCCCTTGAGAGAGAGAGCAAGATACTGCCCCAGCTTCTTCTTTTAAAAAGTGCTCAAAGACCTGGGCGTGTTGGAGATTTCCCAGTGACAGGATGTGACCCAAATTAGTGGAACAGTAAGAAAGGAAGCAATTTTCAGTGGCCTCATGAATTCTTACACACAAAAGATGACACATTGCCACAGTTCCTCACAAGTGATTGTTAATGCAAAAAATGAGTTGTAGTTGCATTAGCTCCAAGTGATATGATGAAAGTCCACCAACATTTTAAATAACATTATTAAGGTGTGAGGATCTAATCGCATCTGACACAGGACTTCAGGCAACAATTATTCAGAACTACTTGACTCATCAATCCGATAAAGGTGCCTGATGAAGAGTTGAGTCTAAAATAAAGCCCAGCATGATGCTCCCAAACACCAACATTTACTATCCAGTTTTACTGGACTAAGTTACTGAGAGGGCTCCATTTACATAAAATTTTTTATCAGTCTAGTAAAGAATTATGCTCAGTGCCTAATGAATGCCAAAGTATCATAGTTCAGTGCTAACAGGAGCTGATTGCATAAAAGATACGGTTATGCTATGTTTTCCTATTTAAAATGCTAACACTCTGTCTAAATTTCTTTATGCAGCAATGTGGCATTCTGATTATAATAATGCACAGCCTTTTTATGTATGCTGTTGTTCACAAAATGGTCTGCTTGTACAGGTAAGGGAAGACATAGTATTGGTTCAATTTCTTTTTAACCCAGAATGACAAAGCGTTCTTGTAGTTAGTTCCTCAGACTAAGAGTTCTGTGTAGCTACTGTCTGTGGCATCAATAATTCAAAAGCTATATACTTGTACAGTCCTACATGCCCAATATGACCATGACAATTTGCTTAACCTATTCATACCGGCCTATTAATTGAAGCACCGTGCATAGCTCAAAAGACGGCACAGTTACATATAAACAAAAGTTGACACGTTATGAGTTTTCTGCTGCCTCTTTGACTGCCTGGTTGAGAATTTTGTTATAAGTCTTATACACTCTATTTAAGTCTTGTACACTTACCCTTGTACATTCTTGCATCAACCATCTGTTACAGACAGACGATAAATTCTGTTTACAAGATTTATCTAAGTTTCCAGCTCATACAGCTCACCTTGTCAAGCTTTTGGAAAGGGGAGGCTTTCAGACAGTGACAGGACACTAGTTAAGCTTCTGATATTCAAATGTTTCCAGCGAAAAGTGAAACCTAGGGTTCTTAACATGTTGTTCCTATGTAAAACTCATTAAAAAGCACATTCAAGACAACACCTACCTATGGGTGCTAGCTTTCCATATTAGCTTAAGTCACACCATTCAATTCAGTTCAACTTCCCCAGTTAGCCATAGTTCAAATGTAAAATCTCTTGGACTCATACTCAAGTTTTTGAACGGTGTCCCAACATAGAATTCTCTCATAAAATGACCACCAAGCCAAGGTCACAAGCAGAGAAGCAAACATTCCCAATACTCACTTTCTCCAGTTACTCTTCCAAGCTCTTTCTGCCAAACATGTTCCACCCCCTTTGAAACATGGCTTTTGGTTCACCAGGAACCAGAATCTTTAATCGACCCCTTGATCTGCAGCACAACCAGTACTTTGTTAACAATAAATAAACAACATTAAAGTCTGGAAAGTTCTAAGCCAAAGAAGGGAAACTCTGCCACATGCAAGCCAAAGAGGGGAACAGATGAAACCTTTTTCAAAAGTTCCCTTTGCTTCTGACAGAAACAGGACTTGCCCCAAGGAGGAAAAAGAAGGTGTGAGGGGAAGAAAGAAAGAAAATATGCTTGCTGGAGAAGGAGAACAGGGAAAATGGACTGAGAGGCAGGCAAGAGAGAAATGCAGCAGGAAGGGAAAAACAGGGACGAAGAACAAAGATAGACACTGCAAGGAATTAAAACTGGGAAGAGAAAGGGAAGGTCGGCGGGTTGAAAGAAAAGGGAGAGAGAGTTGGAGGCATGGCGAGGGGGCGGAATCGAGAATGAATGAGAGAATTAAAAGACAGAGAAAAAGGGGACTGAGAGACAGGAGGACCGACCGGCAGGAGAGACAGAGGGCTTCGACAGCGGGCAGATAACTGGAGAGGCAAGCGAATCCTTCTGCCCTCCCTCCAACATCTCTCCCCCCTCTTTTTCTTTGCGTGGGTCAAGCAAAAGTCTTGCCCGCCCGCGTGCCCACTTTTCCACGCACACCTGCTCCTCCGCTCCCGGAGGCGCGAAAGCCCGGTCCCGCCTCTCGGGGTCGAGTCGGCTGTTTTCTTCCCTGAGGGGGAAAGAGGCGCGCAAACAGGACCCGGGTCCTCAAAAAATAAATAAAAAAATAAAAAGGCTGCCTTAACTGAGCCGCATGTCCCTGGCCGCTGTGGATGGGTAGGTGGGTGGCTGGCTTGGGCTTTCCCCTCTTCCCCCTCACCTGGCCGGCCGCTGCTCAGCAGGGCATCGCTGGTAACATCCTCTCCTCCTCCTCCTCCCTCCTCCTCCTCCTCCTCGCGCGGCAGAGCGCAGGTCGTGAGCAAGGGAGGCAGCCCAGTTCGCGCCGGGGCAGAGCGCGCGTGCCAACGGCGCGCGCCTCCCTGGCTGCCTCCCTCGGACCCCGGGGGACGCGCACGCGCACTCTTCTGGCTCGTGGGAGGGGTGTGGATATGTATAGATGACTATGTGCGTGTGTGTGGCTGATTTCCCTGCTTCGGGCAGCTGCCGGTGGAACGTTGACCCGGGCAGCGCGCGAGGCGCGACAGCTGCACCAATTAGCGCGGACAGAGCGGAGAGAGAAAGACCTTTTTTGCATGCCGGCTGCATTGTAAAAAAAAAAAAAGGATTTTTTTTTTTTTTGCATCGAATAAATCGAGGAGGGTGTCGGTGCGGTTGCCCGAGGAGGCGCAAAGAAAGGGTGCTAACATGCTCAAAGGGTTGGAGCCTCTTCTGTGCAAGGAAAGGCTGAAGTTTGGGGGCTCTTCGGTTTAGGAGGGGAAAAAATAGTACTGTGCGAAGGTAACACCTGGATCGGAGAAAATAGATGGAGATTCTGTCGCGTGCCCTGTAATAAGACGGAGGGTCAGTAGCTGCGGTAGGTTCGGGATAGGTAAAAGAAAGCTCTCTTCCAGCAACTTGTCATTTCCATAGGCGTGAGAACGTAGGGAGCTGCCTTAAACGGAGTCAGACCAGTGAACACTCTAGTCCTGTATTGTCAGCTCCGGCCAATAGCGGTGGTGCGTCAGAGTTTCAGGAACGATTTTTTTCTAGACGTACCCGAAGATCCCTGGTGGTCTCCTGATCAGATAATAACCAGCCCTGACTTGACTTTATTCTGAAAACTGGCGACATGAAGTGAGTTCCTGGTAATAGGGGAAACATTTTGGGGTAGATCTATGTGAATTCCAGAATCCTCCAGATAGTATATCAATACTGACTGGGAGTTTCTGGGGGTTGCAGTCCAAAGCATAATTTTTCATAGAAGCGGCCCAAAAAGTAAGGTCTTCAGCCAGGGTCTGGCTCCAGATCCCTGCTTTCTATTATTTCTTAGGGTTGCCAGAGTGAAAACAGGAGAGACCTCCTATACCTTAAAGGAGAGAAAAATTTCAGCAACCTGTTACTTATCACACCACCAGAGCAAGACCTGGGCCATTTCCGCACTACACTGTTCTAGTGCTTTATTCCACTTTCAACCTCCTATGGAATCCTGGGGCTTGCAGTTTAGGGAGGGGCATTTAGAATTCTCAGCCAGAGAGGTCTTTGGCCTCCGGAAACTACAAACCCCAGAATTCCACAGGACATTGAAAGTGGAATAATAGCACTATAACAGTGTAGTGCGGAAATGGCCCTGCTGAAATTTTCTCTCCTACACAACTGTTAAAGGTACAGCAGCCCTCTCCAGTTTTCATGCTGGCAACCTGTAAGGCTGTTCGTTGCAGTGACGTCCTGCTGGTTGCAGAGCGCTCTCATACCATGTTTTACTACACTAGGTGCTCCCTCTTCCACAGGTTTTATTCAACTATGCTTTCCAAGAGCATAGTAGTGGGTGTACAACCACTGTTGTCGTGGTCTGAGTGCTGGACTCTGGCAGCAAGGGTTCAAATCCCTGTTCAACCATAGAAACCCACTGGATGACCTTGATCAAGTCACACTCTCTCAGTCTCAGAGGAAGGCAACCCTCCCCCGCAACAAATCTTACCAAGAAAACCCCATGATCGCTTTGCCTTAGGGTAACCACAACTCAAAAATTACTTGAACAATTTTTTTCAAACTACTATGAAATCAAGTTTTAAAGAATTTTATCCTTGTCTTATGACAAAATTGTTTCTATACCACCCAGAACTCTTAACATTTATCATAGAATGAAGGCTGGCACATGCTGTAAATTGAACCATGTCTGGAATTTCTGCTACAAGAGGTATTATTTATTTATTGTATTTATATGCTGCCTTTTCTCTCAAAGTGGGACCCAAGGTAGATTCCAAAAAAGTTAAAAAATGTTTACAACAGTTAAAGACGTTAAAAACATATAAAATTTTAAAACTTAAAAAAAACCCAGCTTAATAAATAAATGAAAGTTCACCGGCTCACCCCTTAAAAGCCTGCTTGAAAATAAATGTCTTTGCTGGTGGAAGGAAAGCAGGGAGGGGGTGAGCCTAATCTCCTATGGAAGAGCATTCCACAGAGTGGGAGCAGCCACTGAGAAGGTTCTCTCTTGTGTCCTCACCAGGCAAGCCTGGACAGTGGTGGGACTGAGAGAAAGCCTTCTCCAGCAGATCTTAGGGCTCTTGCAGGTATTGATAGGCACTAGCTTAAAACACTATAAATCAGGGCTGCAGTCCTAAAAATACAACGGAGTTGACTGCATTGGACACAGTGGGACTTGCGCTGGAACAAAAATGCTTAAGATTTTGCTGTAACACTGCAATACTATACCTCCTAACTTTGGACTGAGTGGGACACACTTCCTTTTTTTCAACCCACAATCAACAAATTCATTTTCCCAATAAATATATTATTGCATTTACTCTGCCCTCTATCCCCTCCCCCAGGGAACAAAGTCAAACTTTATTTAATATCCTTTTCCTTTCATGGGGAGAATTGTATTAACTGTATTTTTTTATAATTTTGTACCCCTTGCTTTCTTTAATTGTTTCTATTACTTTGTTCCACTTCCTTAAACAATCACCTTCATTAAACTTATCCACATACCCAATTTTTCTTTCTAATATAAAATCAAATGTTATATGTTCTGAAATATAATGTTGCAATCTTTCTACTTTCCATTTTCCTTCATCTTTCCAACTATGCAATAACCACATGAGCTGCCCTCAACATTTACATTCCTCATTTCTATCCAGTCTCAAATCCTTTACATTTAGAGTCATGCATGTTTTTTAATTGCAACTTTCTCCCTATTATTCCCTTTATCTCATTAATTATTTCCTGCAAACATCTCTGCACCTTATAACATTACTACCACATATGTGTATATATGTGCCTTCATTTCCACTTCCACATCCATGCCAACAATCCAGTCTGTATTCAGAGTTGTAACATATGGAAGTTGGGTTTGTGAGGGGACTTGCTGCTAGGCCTTGTCTCCATAGCAACCAGCCTATTCAGAGCTCTCTGGCTGAGAATTCTAAAGGCCCCTTCGTGAAGTGCTCACTGCAGGATTCCATAGAATCTTACAGCCAGCCAATCATACGAGGTCTTCTTGCCTCATACAGCCAATCATATGAGGTCTGCACCTGCCTGGCACAGACAAATAGACAAACTCACAGAGAAATTTTGACTTTTATATAGTAGATGATGATAACTGATGTGATGGATTAAGACACACTTCTAAATCGATATGTACCAGATCACATGACAGTGATAACAAATGTGTGACCAAGGGATTTATCAGCAGCCTGAACTCTCCCTGGAAGCCAAGATGATTAAACTGAGGCTGTCATACTTTGGCCATATCGTGAGAAGACATGACTCTCTAGAAAAGACAATAATGCCTGATAAGGTGGAAGGCAAGAGGGAAAAAGGAAGACTGCACTCAAGATGGATAGACTCAATCAAGGAAGCCAGAGCCCTGAGTCTGCAAGACCTCAGCAGGGCTGTTGGTGATAAAGTGGCTTGGAAGTCCCTAAGGTTGCTATAAGTCAAGGTTGACTTGACAGAAGTTAACAACAATATGGTAGAGGAGACAGAGTGTTGGAATAGGAATCAGGAGAGCCAGATTCAAGTCCCCACTGAAAAATGAAAATTCACTGGGTCTTATGCTCTAACTTTAGGTCAGTCATTCTCTCTCAGTATAATGTATCTTACATGGTAATTGTGAAGATAAAGTGGAGAGGAAGCCATGTACACTTCCTTGAACTCAGCTGAAGAAAGGAAGGACAGAAATTTAACAAAATAGTTAAATAAATATTGGCTGACTCATTTGAAGATGTATTATCTACCTCAGTATCCATCATTATTAAGAGGATGCTCTTTCCTTCATGTTCTGCTTATAGGCAGAAAAGTTACTGCTACAGAAAAGTTACTACTACAAAAGCTGAACTACAGCTTCCAGAATTACCCCTGGTTGAGGGAATCCTTCTGGGAATTGTAGTCTTTAAAAACTGACTTTGAAGTAGAGACCCCATGTATAACTATGAAACATGCTTAAGCTTATAGAATCTAATATGAGGAATCATCTGAAAGTGTGTCACAAGTCAAGGGATTTCCACATGCTGCGTTAGCAATGATAACCAGAGTTGTTTCTGTTTTTGAATACAGAGTTTCGGTCATGGTGTACTAACTGCTGAAATGTTCTATAACATTGCCTGGAATGTAAATATCTGAAGAGTAAGGGGGTGTCAGAGAATATTGCACACATTGCAAAACCTCAGAGGGGGCTGGCAAGAACAAATGTCTTTGTACTATGTTCCTATAAAACTGTCTTGCAAACTGGTTTCAGGGTTCTTGGCGTTGGAAGCGATTCCAGCCACCAGCTCGGCCGTAATAAATCTCTTTTTCCTTATCTTCTGGTCTCTGAGTCTCAAAATTCCTGAAATAACTTTTCCAAGATCTGCGCAATATTCACATTCGACTGTTATAGTGCTATTATTCCACTTTCAACTTCCTATAGAATCCTGGGGTTTGCAGTTTAGAGAGGGGAGGCCCCTCCCTAAACTGCAAACCCCAGGATTCTACATTGGTTAGGCCTCATTTGGAATACTGTGCCCAGTTCTGGGCACCTCAGTTCAAGAAGGATATCGACAAGCTGATGTGTGTCCAGAGGAAGATGACCAAAATGGTGAAGGGTCTGGAAGCCATGCCCTATGAGGAGCAGCTTAGGGAGCTGGGTATGTTTAGTCTGCAGAAGAGAAGGTTAAGAGGGGAAATGATAGCCATGTTTAAATATTTGAAGGGATGTCATGTCGAGGAGGGAGCGGGCTTGTTTTCTGCTGCTCCAGAGACTAGGACAAGGAGCAATGGATTCAAGCTGCAGGAAAGAAGATTCCACTTGAACTTCAGGAAGAACTTCCTGACAGTCAGAGCTGTCCAGCAGTGGAATATGCTGGCTCAGAGTGTGGTACAGTCTCTTTCTTTGGAAGTTTTTAAGCAGAGGCTGAATGGCCATCTGTTGGGAATGCTTTGATGGTTGTTCCTGCATAGCAGGGATTGGACTTGATGGCCCCTGGGGTCTATTCCAACTCTATGATTCTATGATTCCCTGAGATTTGTCCAAAAGTAAAATCCACCAAGAGCTGGATGCTATGTGGCCCATTCCTTAACTCACTTACTATTTTCCATTAATAGGAGTTTGATCAGCAGATGCCTATACATGATAAAGTTTGCCTTGAATCTTTGACATTCAAAGGTGCTGAAGAACTGGTCTACTGGCAATTCTGGTGTGAATGGGAGACTGAGGCCATTTCCGCACTACACTGTTATAGTGCTATTATTCCACTTTCAACATCCTATGGAATCCTAGGGTTTGCAGTTTAGGGAGGGGCCTTTGAGGATCCAGGATTCCATAGGATGTTGAAAGTGGAATAATAGCACTATAACAGTGTAGTGTGGAAATGGCCTGACAGTGAGTGGAACCTTCCTGTCCCTCAAACAGCAAGAGAGTCTACGTTCTGTGGCTCCACACAAATGGAGAAGAATGGTGGGTTGTTATGCTGGGCTAGGGTGGACAGCACAAGACTTTTTGCTGTCTGAGGCAGAATAGAATATGGCATAACCAAAGTGTGTAAAACCCAAAGACAGCCAAGTTATTCTGGCAAAAGTACCAGAAAATCCCTCAAACACCTCTCCCCATCCCTGAGAGTAAAAATATAATAATTAACAAACAAATCTTGAACCATTTGCCACTTTTTGGTGACCCACAAAATCTGGAACCTGAGGCAGATGTTTTTCTCTATTTAATAGGTTTGCCAGACTGAAAACTGGAGAGGGTCCTGTAAAAGAACTGGAGAGGGTTGTGTACAAGAGGGAATTTCAGCAGCAGCATGCCAAGGCTAAACAGTACCTAGGGCAAGCATTGAAACTGCTGCTGCCCCCCTCTCACTACACTGGACCAGGAAGGACCCTGGTAGAGGTGGGGTAACAGGTGGGGGGGAGCAAACAGCAGTGGGCGGGGGTGAGCAGTGGTGGGTGGGGAAGGCAAGCGGGTGTGGGGTGAGCTGCAGCGGGTGAGGCGAGTGGTGGCAGGCAGGGGGGCAGGGCAAGTGACAGCAGGTGGGGGGCAGAGGGCGGTGGGGATGTCCTCTTTTTGCACCCCCCTGGCATAGGTGCCCAGAGTATGCACTCCAGTTGCCCCACCCTAGGTGTGACTCTGAATTTCAGCAGGTGTTGCTTGTTATTTGTTTGGGTGACAAGCAATATCTGTACTACTAGGCTGTACACCCCCACTCCATGATATGGTTTAATCAGCAAATATCATTTAATTGGCATAAGATATAAATTATACACTGCTATGGCTGCAACATCAAGCTGGCAGGAGAGGACTGGGTGACACGTGTGACACAAAAGTAGGTCAGATGGGACTTCAGGGCATGGCCAGGTCATAGTCAGGGAAACTCTGGTGATAATGGATTTGCAAATGTCCCTCAGCGACTCAACTTTTAGAAACAATAGCCCTCAAGACAGCCTCTACAGAGCAACTGATTGTCTTCAACCCTCTTCCTCTGTCCACCGAAACTCCCTTTTTGTCCCCTCACCTGTCCCACCATTAGAGAGCTATCACAATTCCTATCAGTCCTAAGGCCATTAGCAAATTCTGGACCCCATTATCTACTCTACCATAGAATGATTAACACTCATTTACTCAGGTCAGAAAAAGGAGTATAGAAACCCCAAGCCAGATAATTTGTAGTATTACCCTCTCATGCCGTCACTCTGTTGCCCAGATTGCTGTTCATATTAGTACCCTTGGGCTCTTAGTCTGAGCCACATCGCTTCATCTCTTCTCTCCAAATAGATAAACACCACGTACTTCAACTCTTCTTTATCCAACTTTTCCTCCCTTTCCCTCAGTTACACTTGTATGGATGTGAGACTGCTTGAGTATTGCATATGATTGGGAATTTTACCTAAAGAAAAACATTTTAATTCAACTCCCAACTGGTGTCTCCCAGTTAGTACTGTGTATACCCAGGTATAAATGATCCTGTAAGATTACCCCCCCACACAGGCCTTCCTATTGAGCTGGTAATTCCCCACTGTTCCATGGAGGCACTGGCATTGTGCGTGGACCCTGGAGTCATCCACCTTTTAGGGTAACACTTGCTGAAATTCCCTCTTCTACACAAGCATTAAAGATACAGAGACCCTCCCCTTTTTTTGCTCTGCTTAATGATAGAGCCATCCTGGCAGACAGTATAAATAAAACAATTTTATTCTTTTCTTTGCTTTTAGTGATGTTTGTTAGCTGCCTTGAGCATATTTTAAGTGAAAAATAGGAATGCAGGGATAAAAATGGAATAAATAAATACATTTCTACAAAGAAAGCTAGGTCGCTCAGTTATGAAATCTCACCTGTCGCATTTGATTTGTGATGGAGCAGTGAAATGCAAATAGCTTCAGATAAAAACTTCCTCCTCCATAATGTAAAAAGGGGAGGACTCTGCTAAATCAAGGTTCATAAAGGTCCGTTTACCTCAGCATCCTTTTTTTACCTGTGGCCAGCTCCAGGGTCATTTCCACACTAGGCTGTTAGAATAGAGTGGTACCATTACCTCCCTCGATCTAGACACCATACTCCTATTGATGCCACCAAGAATCACGTTGGCTTTCTTGGCTGCCTCATCACACTGCTGACTCATGTTCAGCTTGTGATCTACGAAGACTCCTAGATCCCTTTCACGTGTACTGCTATCCAGCCATGCATCCCCTACCCTATATTTGTGCATTCTATTTTTTCTGCCTAAGTGTAGGACTTTATGTTTCTCTCTGTTGAAATTCATTTTGTTAGCTTTAGCCCAGCTCTCCAATCTGTTAACGTCATTTTGAAATTTGATCCTGTCCTCTGGGATATTAGTAACCCCTCCCAATTTGGTGTCATCTGCAAATTTGATGAGCATGCCCTCCACTCCTTCATCCAAGTCACTGATGAAGATGTTGACTAGCACTGGGCCCAGGACAGAACCTTGTGGCACCCCACTAGTCACTTCTCTCCAGGATGAAAAGCAGCCATTGGTGATCACCCTTTGGGTTCAGTCAGTCAACCAATTACCAATCCATCTAACAGCAGCCCTGTCCAGCCCACATTTTACTAGCTTCTTTGCAAGAATGTCATGGGAAACTTTGTCAAAGGCCTTACTGAAGTCAAGATATGACACGTCTACAGCATTCCCTTCATCTATCAAGCTTGTAACCCTATCATAAAAAGTGACAGGATTAGTCTGGCATGACTTATTTCTGAGAAATCCATGTTGACTTTTAGTGATTATGGCATTGCTTTCTAAACTGATTTAACTGCAGGACCCAAAATCCCAGCAGCAAAGCTGACTTGGGGATTTTGGAAGTTGTAGCCTCCACAAAAAGGTAAATTTTTCAAAGATCTGATTTTTCAGGAAATTGTGTTTATGGAGGTGGTGGGGAGAACTCAGTTCATTCGATTCACAGATCATTCGTTGGGAGCCTGTATTGATCACAGAGTCTATCACATGATGGCTTGGTTGGGAGTAGGAATCCTGGACTGTGCCTTTGGAGGTGATGAAAGTCTCACATTGTATCAACAGTTCTGGACAGCAGCCACTTAGTACTATTGAACAGCAAGGGGGGTCTGTTAAGAAACAGTTTGAGGAGTTCATTCATATGGGACTTTGAACAAACTAAACATTTCCAGAATCCTTAATGACACACAAACTGACTCAACAGCCACCTTTGGCAACTCTAGCAAAGTGTGTTTGATGCTCTCAAAATCCTCCAGTTGGCTATTACAGTTCATTTGTTTTTCTTTTTCTTCCCCTCCCATTCCCAAGTAATTGGAAGTTGCCAAAATCTTTCCATCCCAGCATTCCCCTTCGTGCAAAACATCAGTCATCATTAGAATCCTGTTACGGTAGAAGTAAAGGGCAGGAAAGGAATATTAAATATATTTAATATTGCCCTTTCATGTTCTCGAAAGGAGAGTGTTTGCTTTTTAAGCTGGGCTAAGTTGGCTATGGGATGTTTTATTTAAAACTGCTTTTGCTGACTCCTTTTGCTAAGCTGCTTTATTATTCATTGATCTAAATCATCCAGGCGTTCAAGGCTGTAAAAGCTACTGGTGGACTGCTAGAATAAGCACCCCCATTATCAAGAAAACAAACCAATTTCTGCTCAATTTGTAAACTAGTTTTACTTATCTCATACTTCCTCCCCCCAACAAGATGGCTGCCTTCCAAGGGCAACCAGACCGTTAAAAGGGATTTCGTGCCCAAGTTGTAACTCAACGGGGCCAGGGCCCCCTCCTCAAAGAACTTTAGGCATTGCCAACTGAAAAATATCCGTTTTGCAGAAATCAAACTGCGGGAAGCTGAAAGGCCACCAAATGGCAGTACACCACAAAGTTGTAAGCATGCTTCTGGAAACCACAGTTTTCTCATCTAACAGAACACCCAAGAAGTCAGTCTGATGAAACTGAACAATTTTGTAACTTACTCAAGTGCCTGAATCCCACACAGAGGTTGTGTCTTGACATCCTGCACAGCCTTATTTAGCTCACCACTGTCCAGACCGCGCAGACACACACAGCCACAGACAGACCTTTCTAGATGCTTTAAGATGGTCCATTACACCTGTTTGTTGACTGGAACACACACAGAGATTATGCTAAAAGAGCGGTAGGATAGTGGATCACTGGATATATCATTTTCAAAGAGAGGAAAAAGAAGCCGTGCTGAATCAATTCACTACTTGCCACATCAAATCAAGTTTTGTGTTTTTGTTTTTAATGAAAGGTGGTTAAAAATAAATAAATAAAGCAACTCTTCCCTGAGTCATTCCTCCCTTACTTCTCTGTCCAGCTGGCATGCATCCAGGAGGTCTCTGGATATCTCAGAGAGCCCTGACACCAGAGTTCTATGAGATGAAGGCTTTGATGGTCCTGCTCAAATGCTTTAGAGTTCATTTAACACCAATGAAATGAAATTAAGTGCAGCAGCAATACAGTAAAGTGCTGTCCTTCTGCTGATAGTTATAAGTAATTTCATTATTATCTTTTAAGAACTCTTTTCTGGAAAAGGGGAGTGTCCACTTGCTGTACAATCAGTGCTTTTTTAAAAAAAATCAATACAATTTTTTGTCTCCTTCTCTATAAATAATTACAGATGCTCTAATGGATCTCATACCTTAGCTGTCAAGAGGCTGATATAGCCTCCTTTACTCATCCAAAAAGGAGGAAGCAATAGTACCACTACTTCACTACAACTATCTGTATGTATCTTTTTACTTTTAAAGTGCTCTGTAAACATTTCTTTTTCTTTTTTGCATCCAGGAAAGATTCTATTTTGTAGGTAACATCCCAGAAAACTGAGTTTATCTGTAGGAATAAGAAAAAAAAATTAATGTAAATTCTTTAATGTAGATCCTTTATTTGATCTAGACCTCATTTGAATCCAATATTGGACGGTTTCATGGTCTTGAGGGGTGGGGAGAAGATGGTGAATCTGGTGAATTCAGGTGAGCTGAGAAAGCTTTGATGGCATTTATTTTCTTTTCTTTACACCCAGGTTGAAAAACTAAGGGGTTTTTGATTGGCTAGAAAGAGCTTGAGGGAAGAGAGTTCAAAGATCTATAACCTTAGTCTTGTTCTAAATCCTTCAACTAGTTAGACCCACCCTTTCTGATCCAATTGTGCAGTTTTCCATATGTTTTTATCTATACCTACCAAAATCCCATTGGCTATGCTGAATAGGGCTGATGGGAGTTATAGGCCAAAAACATCTGGACAGCCACAGATGTCAATCCTAGACAGATAGGTATCATCAGGGCCATCCAAGAAGATATGAAAGCTGCTTCTTCCATTTGAATCTAATTCTACCTTCCTTTCCTTTCTCATTCTCCACATACCTAAACAAAAATGAAGGTGGTGGTGCCAGTGGTCCACCTTGGATGTTTTCATAGAAGGAAAATAACCTTCCACAGATACCTTGAAGTTGATTAAGAGGGCAATGCTTGCTTCCAGGGTGCAGATTGTAGCATCTGAGTTCTGCTGGTGTACCATGTGTTCTGCTACTGTGTGCTTCACACTGTCTCCTTGGGCTGGCCTATTTCTTTCACTGTTCCCTTTCTCCTTCCTGACATATTTGTTTATTTCTGCCCTGCAGAACCTTCTTTCAATAAGAAGTCTCTTTCCAAACACCTATAACTGCAAGACCCATGAAGCTGTCTCTGACCAGACATTTCTGCATCAGAGGATTTCTGGAATATGGATTCATGGAGCTGTTAGTCCTAGACTTGCAGGTCCCTTTTCTTTCATTTCATCCCATCTAGGAAAAGCCAAGGCATGAGAGAAGTGACTTGCTTTGGCATTCTTAACTTGCATTGGTTTCTTCCGATTTGCAAACAGGAGAAGAAAATCTGTAAGCCAGGCCTGCAAAGGACTTTTTTGTTGGTGTTAGCCTAGATTTCTCAAACCAGGTCCTCTCCAGTTGGATTGGACTGCAACTCCCACCACCCTTTGACAACAGGACTAATTACATGCCAGGTGGGATGATGGTGGTTGTAATCTAACACATCTGAGAAGGAAAAAAATAATCTTGGGGAAAAATTGGTTTAATTTTTAAAAGTCTTCCCAATGCTTTCCTTTTCCCTGTTATTAATCTCACACGCCCATTCTTTTACAAGTACTTTTTTCTGAATCTGCAGACTTTCTGCATGTGTTTTTTTCTTTTCAATAATATTTTTCCTTCATTGTCCATACATTCCTAGCCTTAACCTATTGCTCCCTTTCTGTGGGACAGAATTGACTGAGACATGGGCACCAAAACAGATTTGATCAAGTTTGCATTTGAAAACATGGGAGAAATGGCAGTAAATCTGAACTGGAGATCAGTTTGATTAGAATAAGTGGTCCAAGGTCTTTCCCTCTCCCTCTCTTTTAAATGGTCCCAGCTAAAATGTTGGCACTTATTGGGCATTTCCATCTGAAATGTGTGCCAAGGCATCACCATCAAATGATTTTTTTATGATATATTTATTGGACATGAATTGATTTGGCAGGGACTATAGAGTGGAGTATTCCTTTTTATTGTGAGGATTTGTATATATCTGCCTTTTACTATAATAAGAACCATCCTCAAGCTTCCAGGGTCTCCTCCCTGAATCTCAAGGCCTGAATGCCAAGAGGCCTGGCAACTCTATGCAACTCACACATACAAATAATTATAGAAGGATAATTGAGAAAAGAAGCAGTGAACTAGAACAAACATTTGCAGAGCAGACTCCATTCCACATTTTAGTCTATGCCTTGAAGAAGGTGTTGAACCTATTTTGGCCACCAGTCACCAATAATGTTGCACATATTTCTAGCTGACTGTTTCAACTAATTGCTTAGAGCACTTGCATAAAAACAGAGCTGAAACCATCTATAGTAGAAGTGGGTAACATGCACTCCCTCAGATACTATGATTAGACTGCCGCTCTCATTATCCTTCATCATTGGCTACACTGGTTGGGCAGAAGGGAATTGGTGCTATCCAACAACTTCTGGAGAACCACGGGTTCCATCTACAGCTGAGTGCCTCTTTCAAAGTCTCTGTTTATAAACAAGTGCCCAGTCTGGCATTTCAAACTGCAAGGCTGACATCCAGTTGAACACTGGTGGAACTGACAGTCTTGCTAGCATAGCAAAGTGGGGCCTTCACTGCTTGCATGGACTGTGATCTTCACTGAGACGAAGGGACATCTGCTTGCACAACTGAATCTGGGCTATCTTGCTGTGCAAGCAATAAATAAATCAAACTGTTTGTACTATGATTACATTGTATATGGAGCTTTATGCAATGGGATTCCATTGGACAGTAACTGGAATTTTCCTGGTACATACTACACCAGTGGTCACACCTTTTCCAAGGTTGCACACGACTGTCAAAGGAAGGCAGACAAATCTTCTAGCTCCAAGCAACCTATTTTTCCACTCCCTTACTTTCTTTATGGCCAGGCTCCTGCACCTTTTTTTCTTGCTGCTATACCTCCTGTGCCAGCATAGTTACACCAGTTTAGTGTATATACAGGATTCTAGCATATTTCATGGACTTGTACAATTGGAAGGGACCCCAAGGGACACCTAATCAAACACTCTGCCATACTAGTATGCACAGCGAAGATACTCTCAAAAGATGGCCATCCAACCTCTATTTAACAGCTGAACAGCTCTTACTGTCAGGAAGTTCATCCTAATGTTTAGGCAGAAGCTCTTTTACTGCAGCCTGAATCCATCAGTATGTGCCTTAGTGTACCAAGCAGAAGAAAAGAAGCTTAGCTCTTCTACATGACATGGGCCATTTCTGCACTAGCCTGTTATAGCACGATGATTCCACTTTCAACATCCTCTGGAATCCTGGGGTTTTCAGTTTCGGGAGGGGCCAGGCGGCCCCTCCCGAAACTGCAAACCTCAGGATTCCAAAGGATGTTGAAAGTGGAATCATTGCGCTATAACAGGCTAGTGTGGAAATGGCCATGCTTTCAGATATTTAAAGATGGCTATCATTTCACTTTTCAATCTTTTCTTCTCCATGATAAACATACACAATTCCCAAAGCCTTACAGCGCTTTGTTTTTGAGACCTTCTACCATCTTGGCAACCTTTCCATGGATTCATCCCAGCTTGTCAATATTCGTCTTGTAACAGTGGTGTCCAGAACTAGATACAGTGTTCCAGCTGAGGTTCATCCAAAGAAGAGTAAGAGTTCTACACAGATTTTTGCCTGATCTAAAATGCATATGCAGCTTCAGTTTGGTCATATTCCCAAATTAATCACAAACAACATTCCTCAGTCCAGTGCTCTCTATTTGTTGGACTTGGGGATGGTGGCATATGCAGTCCAACACCTTTGGAAGGTGGCACCATGTTGAGGAAGGCTGAATGTCTTCCAAAGAATTAACATGGAAGGGGAAAAGCTCTTGCACAGACGTGCCATCTAGTGGTGATGCCTACAGTAGCTGAAGGAGATAATTAAAATCCCATTTGAAAGACAACCAGAATTCAAGATTTATTTGGAAATCAAACGACTCCTCATATTGACTTAGATCTTGATAATGGTGAAGGAAATATGGGCACGCTATAAGGCAATGCCTCTTTGCAGATGCCATTTCTGATAGTTTGTCCTCTCATTTTGTCTCTCCAAAGAGTATGCCGACAATTTTTCAGTGTGACTGTGACAAATACACAGCCCGGCAGACTCATTCATCATAGAGGTGAGTTCAGCCACTGAACCATGATCAACTTGCAGAATGTGTTTTGCCTTTGTGGCAGGACAACTGGTGGTGGGGGCAGTGTCTTCATTCTCAGTTTTACAGAGTGGCCATAAAACTGAGAGTAGATTCATTACTCCTCTGGCTGCCCATTCTACAGCTGCTCCAGGTTGTACAGGGAGCTGTCCAGGTGCTAA
This sequence comes from Ctenosaura bakeri, assembly GCA_948474755.1. Lineage (NCBI taxonomy): Eukaryota > Metazoa > Chordata > Lepidosauria > Squamata > Iguanidae > Ctenosaura > Ctenosaura bakeri. The sequence continues at coordinate 148,363 of CAOLHI010000324.1, read as the reverse complement.
ACAAGCTGCTGTACAACCCAAAACCACTGCAAGAAAATCAGCAGTAAAAAAAACTGAGAGTGGATTCACTGCTCCTGCAACAATGGATCTAATGGCTGCCTCTCATTAATGGCAAAACTCGACTGGTTGCAGCATAATAGGAGACTTGGCACTCCGGCCTCCTAACAGAAGAAATGGGATGGCTTCCTCTTTTTAGATCTGTCATTCCCAACATCCCATAAAGCATGTGTTGGACACATGGGGCTTAACCATCGGCTTAGCAGCGCTAGCTCATGCCACCTGGTGCACACGTAATTATTTGCAGCTGTTAATTTTATTGTTTTAGTAAACCCCTGCCAAGAGAAGGCTGTTAGGCTCAGTGTGTGTATATGCGTGCAGCTTTCTTTAATTAGGTTCCAGTTTGGTGAGGAGATTAAGAGGAGATAATGGGACCCAACTGGATAAAGTAGCAGCGCAAACACAAGCAGGAATTTGTGCTAAAGGTTCCAAACCAAAACAAGGAGCGGTGGTACTGGTGTTGATATCAGGTGATATTTCTCGCCAACAAATTTAGTTTTTGGAACACACCAGTTCAGCATGCTAAATGCTCGCAAGTGCCAGAGTATGCAAATGTATTGCCTTAAAACGGATGGATGTACTTCTATTTCACAAGGAGCTGGGTGGGGCAGGGAGATGATACCAGTTTTCACTGTGGGGGATATTGTGCCTATGGCCATTTCCGCACTAGACTGTTATAGTGCTATTATTCCACTTTCAACATCCTATGGAATCCTGGGGTTTGCAGTTTAGGGAGGGGCATTTAGAATTCTCAGCCAGAGAGCTCTTTGGCCTCAGAAAACTACAAACCCCAGAATTCAACAGGATCTTGAAAGTGGAATAATAGCACTATAACAGTCTAGTGCAAGAAATGGCATACGATGAAGACTGGTTGCCTGGCAGTGCCACCTTTGACATCACAAACCCACTTCACCACCCAGAACCCCAGAGCAGTTAAAATATATCCTGTAAAATGAGAGAGGAAGCAGGTCATGTTCAATATTTTAAAAAAAGGAGGGGAAAATGAGATATTTTGTATTGTTATTAAATAAGAAACCTGAAGAAAACATGACCAAATGAGAATGCACAAGACCCACATCTGACCCTGCATTAGATTTGGTAGTAGGTACATCTGTCATACTGCTAGGTGTGTACGGTCAAGAGGGAGGTGTCTTTGCTTCACTGATGCGGAAATCCCTCTATCTCCTGTTCTTATTTACTGCATCTGTCTTCACCCTGAGAGGCCAGCTATGCAAAGCTCTATGATAACCGTTTCACCTTTCCACCCATGTTTCTTTGCCAGCAGAACAGCTACATCACACAGAAAGTTCAGCTGAGTGCTTAGGCAAACAACTCATTCGGACTACAATTCCCATAATCCCTCAGCCAGCATGGCCAATGAAAGAGCTGCTCTGCTGGTCTACTTTATTTATGTAATGGTGGCACATGGTGTGTGATACCTGTACAGCAGGACTTTTTCCCAATCTGGCAACTCACCTCCTCCTGCTGCCTGCAGATCTTCAGTACAGGATCATGTACTGTGGGATGGTTATGAATCATCTTATTTTTTCATTACAGGAGAATGAGTAAATGAGCAAATCAGCAAAGGCACAGAGATAATTTTTTAAAAATTAATAGGACCTTATCCCACGTCTTCAACAAGGTTGGGGAGTAGGATGTGGGCAAAATGAGGTTGTTGTCCCCAAATTAGAATTCAGTCTCCAAACGAATTTTTCCTTCAGTCCACAAATTTCTAGCATTACAGAGATTGTGAAATTGAAAAGTATTTATACCTAGATTTCTTCAGTTTGCTGTGTTTGCATTCATTTCGTACATTTTTCTATCCTTCTTCTTTGGGTGCCTAAACTGTATCTAGATTCTCAACTGAAGCTTTAAGGTACCTTAACACTAAACATTTGAAAACTGAAGGAAAATTGCATTGGAAGGGCAGAATTCTTATAGGGGAGGCAGGGCCTTCATTTTACATTTCTGTAGCTATACCTCTCAACTGCAATGCCATTGTACAAACTTGAAATTGAGGCCAGACAGAGGGTTAATCTTGCTCACTTTTCCCCCTCTGAATGAGCTCACACTCTGCATTTTGAAGATATTAGCACAAATACAAGTCTCCAAAATCCACTTCCAGAGTTTTTGTTTTGTATTACTGCTAAAATATGTTGTTAAAGGAATATTAGCTTTCTTGCACGGTGTGTGTGTGTTTTGGCAAGGCTCTGTAAGTTTGCCTTTTGAAATGACAGGTGGATGTGCTTCCCGGTGACAAGAAAAGCTGCTTGGGAAATTGTGGCCTTGCTGCTGCTTCTAGTAGCAACTTGGATCACCCCTCTGCCAGCAAATCTACTCATGAGGAAATGCTCCAGATGCTGTGCTTAGTGGTAGTCTAAACCTTTCCCTGCTGGTAGATCTGTTCACAAGGAAATGCTGCCATTTGTTCCTGACTGTGTTCTCCCTCTATAATGTTTTCTCTGTGGATCTTTTTTTTCTGGTAGACTGAAAATACAGACAAAAACAAGCAGTGTCAATTAAGATATAACAATAACAAAAATGGAAATGGGGAAGAGGGAGAGACAAACATGTCACAATAATCCCTGAGGTGTGCTCTCTAAATATTTAGCATCCTCAGTAGTTCAAAACCAAGGAGGGAAAAACTGAAATAAATCGCATAGGGCAAGGCACCTGCTATTGATGCAAATGTCTTGGTATGTGATGTTTGCTAAGCTTTCCCATGCTAATCTTGCAGGTACAACTAGGCTATCTATGATTACTGCTTGGCAGATTAGAAAGAACACATGTGCTTGGTCCTGGATGTAAAACAAAACCCTCCTATTGAATTCAGCAACTGGAAGGAAACCTGCCTCTTCTATGCAATCATCACTCCATTTATGTCACCATAACAGAGATGTGCAGTGGTTATATTTTAGTACTGAATGACATCACATCGCCATGAACATGTAAACTAAAGGCAAGTGGGAGATTGTGTGGCTGTTACTCCAGTTATGATATGTCGGGTGAGAGCACTAGATATCCTTTTGATATCAAATAATTCGGCCTTTGTTTGAGCTTTCTCTGCCACCCTACTCCACATGTTTGCAAAGGTCCACTGGACAAGACCGAATTGGGCGCGGCCGTTAATAGGTAAACATTCCAAACCTCTTTAAGGCAGGCAACTTAAGCCTCTCTGTTGCTTTAGGGAAAAACCTCCCTGTAAACCGGCTTTGCTCAGCGCATATCCACACAAAGCCACACAGCCAATAGCTGAGCCATTTCTTTATGTTGGGCCATCAGCGTACTGGCCACGCTATTGTCGTTAAGTGCTAAGCTAATCATGCAAAACCTGACCTTTTCCAAATCCTTTGTCTAGCTCCAAATTTCCTTTGTTCTCACCGAGCATAGCATAGCCTGTAGGCACACTCCACCCTATAAAAACTCCCCACTTCTGGGACTTCCTTGGACTACTTTGGACTTCCATCCCGCCTTGCTGCCGGTTGTCTAAGGAAACTCCCCTCAGTGAACCACGCTGAGCTTTCTCTCCCAGAACCCCATCTTTCTCTTCAGGACACGAGACCAGGTGTTGTATTACCCGCTCCCTTGAAACTCTCCATTTCCATTTCTAAGTTAGTTAGTATTTGTCCTGTCTTTCGTGTTGCTTGTTCTTAATAAAATATTATTTGTTACTTTCAAAACCTTGTCTAGCCGCTCTCTGACCTGATGCTGTATACATAGGGTTAAAGATCTCAGCTAAAGTTACCTTGCCTCTTGTTAGCTTAAGAGAGTGCTCCAGCTTAATTTCCCCAACTTGTGCTTTTATTTGGTTATTTGGGCGCCCCTCCCAGGACCCTCAACATACTGGGTAACATGGCTCTCTAGATGTTAGGGGACTACAACTTCTAGCATTCTGCACCATTGGCTATGCAGGCTGGCTGGCATTGAATGGAGTTGCATTTCAGCAACATCTGGAAGATCACACAATTCCAACCCCTGCCCTAGGGAGACCATAAGAAAAGTGATAGGGTCTGCAGTGGGGGTGCTCTCTCTCTCTCTCTCTTTCCCCTCCTCTCCCTCTCTTCACAGACAGACATCTGAATTGCCTCATTGTTACTTGGCAGAGAGAGCGGGAGGAGGTCTGTTTCCTCCTCCATCCCCCATCAAAATGTTCCTCAAATGATCCTATATCAAAAAGCAATTGTCAAACTCTTTAGTTCCCATGACAACATATTACCTGTAGTTTCCATTAAAATAAAGAATGTCCCTGGCCAACTAAGTCTGACCAGCTTTGAGCTAACAGATCAGAAAAAAGAGAACTGTTTCACACTATGCAATTATAACACTATGATTCCACTTTAATTGTCATGACAATATCCTATGGAATCCTGGGGTTTGTAGTTCAGTGAGCCCCTGGAGCTCTCTGGGAAAGAATTCTAAAATACTCCTCCTTAAATTGAAAATCCCAGGATTCCATAGAATGTTGCCATGGGAGTTAAAGTGGGACATGGTGCTGTAATTGTGTGCAGGGAAAAGGCCAAGAGATAAGCTTTCTCTTCTACAGGCTAACAATGAATTAGACTAGGCGCTTCTTTCGATTAGACTCTTTTGAATGAGAAACAGGAGAAAGACATAGCAAAAAGGAGAGCTGCAGCACTTCAGGGTGCTGGTGGTCTTCCTAGATTGTTGATGGGGGAATATTGGATTTTGGCTGTGTGTTGGCTGAGGGTAGCAGTCTTCTAGCTGTTGTTAGGACTGAAAATCCATGCAGCATAGCAAACACAGCCGTTGTTAAGGGATTCTGGGAGCTGCAGTCCTACATTATCTGGAAAGCTACATTATTCCTACCCAGTTTCAAAGCTGTGTCTTCCCCAGTGTTCAACCTGCATATCTACTAATATCTAAAAGTCAAAGTTTGTCTGTTTGTTTGTGTCAGGCGAAGACCTCATATGATTGGCTGCCTGACAAGATTCTATGGAATCCTGGGGTTTGCAGTTTAGGAAGAGGCCTTTAGAATTCTCAGCCAGAGAGCTCTTGGGCCTGGCCGGTTGCTATGAAGATGAGGCCTAGCACTAAGGAGGAGGACAGTATATTCCCTCAGGAACTCATCCTCTGTATGTTAATAACTCTGAATACAGATTGGATTGGGAAATATGGAAAAAAGTTACAGGTACTGGGCAAGACAGTTTGGAGAATTAGAGAGCCAGGATCTCAAATCTTTCTAACAAGTATTACCTATGAGAAAATAAAATCCTGGGCAACGCCAGGTATATATGCTAGTTTGTGATAAGTGTTAAGTACTACAAATTTCCAACAAAAACCAAACCTGGGTAAACACTATACCCACAAAACTCCTCATTCTTCCAAGAAACAGAGAGCATTCTACTATATTAACCCATCAAGTATGCACCCAAATTGCTCTACAAAGCTATTAATGCACATCTTGGGGAAAGTTACTTATTTCCTCACAACTGCCAGAATACCCAGCCAGCAACAAAGCTCTACATTATCATACATATATTTTGAGACCCTGTGTTGCTAACAGACTACAGTAAGAACCATCCACATCTCCTAGGATTGGGGCACAGGACCCCTGCAAAAGTGGAAAAACTGCAAATATCAAAATATGTGTGTGTGGGGGGGGAGGGAACCGAGGCACAGTGGGAAGAATAGGCTCTCTGGGTCCAAAGCAGATCAGGGGAAGGAAAGAAGTGGAGAGAGGGTTGGCATAATGGCACTATATTTCCTCTCTCTCACCCATCTCCTTCCTTGGGCATAAGGTACCATCAGGAAGGGGTTCGTGGTGCTGAGAAATTGGAGTGTGAGCTGTCCTTAGCTGGCCAGGCAGTGACTGGTGGAAGAAGAAGAGGAGGATCAGAGGTGGATTTTAAAGGGCTGAACAGTCTGACTGAGATGCCAAAAGAGAAAGTTCCCCTGGAAAAGAAGCACTTGAGGTGGCGGGGGTGGGCAGGGATTAGAGAAAACTGCAAATGATCAGATCCATGAAAGTGAACTCACAAATGTGGATGGCCGACTGCAATTAACTTTTCATCCAAATTTCATCAACATGCCTGGAAAAAGTACACAGTCCACATTTCTGTACTGCTGCTAAAATTATTGTACAGATTTTTTTAAAAATGGAGAACCTTAGCAGGGGTACACACACTGTAGAAGTAGGGAAAAGCTTGGGATAGTGCTGAAAGCAATTTTTCTGGGCCATTTTAGTTTCATTAATATTCCTCCAATGAGCTCAAAGAAGCATCTGTGATTCTCCCCACTCCCACTGTATTTTCACAACAAACCTGTGAAGTTGAAGGAAGGAGAGAAGTTGCTAGTTTCTTGTGCTGCCCAGTGTGACTCTTCGGGTAGCATCTTTGGGATAAAGGTGAGGCAAGTCTTTTGGCAGCAAGGATTATCTTGGGCAGATTGATTTCTTTCATTTACTTCCTGTCTTTCCTCTACTAAATGCAAAACAGCATATGTGGATGCTCCTCCCACATTATTCTTACACCAATTTGATGAAGAGATCAGGCTGAGAGTAAATACCTGGTTCAAGGTCACCATGTGAATTTCATGATTCGGTGAGGTTGTTGCTTCTAGTAATTTCTGACTTATGGCAACCCTAAGGCGACTCTATCATGGATTTTCTTGGCAAGAGTTGTCTAGAGGACATTTGTTTTTGCCTTCCTCTAAGGCTGAGAGTGCATGACTTACCCAAGGACACCCATTGGGTTTCTATGGCTGAGCAGGGATTTGAACTCTGGTCTCCAGAGTAATAGTCAAACCACTACACCACGCTGGCTCACTCAGTGGGGTCCTGAACTTTTTATCTCCCAAATCCCAATCCACACACTTCAACAACCACTACACCATATTGGCTCTAATATCAACCAGTGTTTAGCCAACATAAAATAGCATTTTGCTTAACTTATTTGAGTTTTTGGATAGGGGTTTTAGCAGATCTAACAATAACAATTAATAATAATAAATAATCCAGGAAAAAGCAGCAATTGCAGTCTCCAAATGCTAACTCCATGGGGCCCACGACTGCCCTTGTCTCCCTCTTTCCACTTTCTTGGTGAAATTCCACATCAGGCATTGCATACCTTCCTACTATCTCAATTTAACAAAAACAGTCTTGATTAATTCTCTGTTGTTCCACCTTTTCAGATCTCACCTCCTCCCACTTTCTTCCTTTGTCTTCAACTTACTTCAGTTGCTGGAAACCAAGTTCAAAGTACAATAAGCAGTTGGCACTTCACTCCTGGTTAGTACTTGGATTGGAGACCACCAAGGAATGTCAGGTGCTGTAGGTTGTATTTCAGAGGGAAACAATGGCAAACCATCTCTGACTATTCCTTGCCTAAGAAAACTGTATGAAAGTCATGGGGTCACCATAAGTAGACAGCTGACTTGAAGGCATTTAAGCACAACTCATTAAGGCAGAGAGAAAGGGGCATGATCTTGCCCTTTCCAGAAGGTTCAGATAATAGCAAACTGCTGCAGCCTCTCCAAATTTATGTGTGTTTCCTCATTAATATCTTTTGCCATTTTGACCACATTTTAATGTTGCTTGGCCACACATGTCCCCTTTTTCATCTGTGAGTTATTGGAGGGCATTGATCCTGCCCCTTTCCAGTTTTGTTTCTTTTTTCTAGTATTTGGTATTTGGACACTGTTAGTAAACTAAAACCAGTTACTTTTGCTGTGATGCTGCATGTACTGCTAAGCCCCTAATTGCTGGTTGAGTCATCTACTTTGCTGAAAGTGAATTTTGTCAGGAGCTTAATAACCTCCACAGTTTCTTTAAGAACAGGAAGCGATATAAACCCATCACAATTTCAAATCCAGATTAACTGGAGGGGAAGCTTGTGATACCAGTGTACTCAAGTCAGGGAGCAAAAGAGACCACTCCAAATCGTTTAGCTGCTGAAATTAATGCTGCCAAAGCAGCCTGCCTGCAGTGCTTCCATTATCGCAGCTCTGAAACAGTCACATTGGTAACTATTTGTACAAAAGGACAGTCGATCAATACTTGGATTTGAAAATCCAGCTTCAGTATGCCAGGCAGGATCCAGCTGAAGTGACTGCAGGGGGGACTTCATTTTTCATTTCAGATAGTGACAAGAGGGAGATCATTGGTAAACTCATTGGCTGACACCTTCTTCAAGAGAGCTTAGCCACTTAATTGCACATTTTAATAGATTAGTCAATTAAGTCACATTTATTTACATATGAATAATAGTTCTGACAGAAAACAATATTCTTTCTTTGGTTTCAGATGAGGCACACATGTGCCACTGGAGGTGCCCCCTCAAAAGCGGCATGCTTTCCTGTGTGTGACAGAAAAGGGAATACTTCCTCCAAGTTCAGAGAAACATAGAACTGGGGGGGGCGGAATTCAAATGTCATCTAGTCCTGCCAATGCAAGAAATCTACTGCAGCATACCCGATAGGAGACCATCCAATTTCTTCCATAGAACCTCCAGTGAAAGAGCATCCATGCCGTCTGAGGCATCTGCTTGTTGAACAGCCTGTGCCATTAGGAAGGCCATTCTAATGCTAAGTCTTAATCATCAATGCTAATCACACAGCCCTTCAGAGGTTGTTGGTCTCAGACATCTGGAGGGTTACATGATTCCCATTTTTGTTCTAGATCCTTTTGTTCTGTAATTTGAACTCATTGGTTAACATTACCCCCTAACGTCTCCTCCAGAGCAACAGAAACTAGATGTTCTTCATTGTTTATGGAACCCTTCTAGTATATGAAAACCAGTATCATACCATCTTTTCTCCTGGTTAAATACATCTGCTTCAGCCATTTCTTACAGGACATGGTCTCTGCTCTCTTGCCATTTTTTCTTTGTTTTCCTTTGCATGTGTTTCAGTTTGCTGATGTCCTTCTTAAACAGTGGAGACCAGTTCAGGACACGCAACTCGAGCCTCAGGGGAGGCTCTGCGTGAAGCAGAAGAGTGAGGCCATTTCCGCACTAGATTGTTATAGTGCTATTATTCCACTTTCAACATCCTATGGAATCCTGGGGTCCCTCTTTAAACTACAAACTTCAGGATTCCACAAGATGTTGAAAGTGGAATAACAGCACTATAACGGTCTAGTGTGGACATGGCCTGAGATATTGTGACTTCTTATCATTTGTTTCCTATGTACTTTTTCTTTAAATTATGAATTTAAAAAAAACATTCCCACTTCAAACTTTAATTGCTTGTTATTTATTTACATCCTTCCCAGAGCTGCTTAGAGGAAAGTAATTTGACAGCCCTCAAGCTTAAAATGTGAATAAGACATGGCAAACAAGAGGAAAGGGATGGATGGAGAAGGATGGGAAAAATTAAGTCCAGTGCTTATAGTGAGCCTGGTGAGATAGAAATGGTTACTGGAGCCTGCTGCTATTGATGCCACCAGTTGATAGTTGGGGGACAAAAAGCAGAAGTATTCTTTTCTCCCAGGGCAGTAGGTTCAAGCAGTCAGATGACAAAGTGCCTTTCCGATCTTCTCTGAAAGCCAGCTGCCAGACTCTGTGGCTTCCCCTGTGACAAACTTTCCTCCTGTTGCCCTTCAATTGTTCAACGAGACTTAAAACTGCAGGCAAAATATAGGATAGCAGTCAGCAGCATCTGAACTCTGGCACAATGAGCCCTGGTGGCACAGTGGTTAAATGCCGTACTGCAGCCACAAGGTTGTGAATTTGATCCTGCCGGGCTCCAGGTTGACTCAGCCTTCCATCCTTCCTCAGGTCAGTAAAATGAGTACCCAGCTTGTTGCGGGCAATTAGCTAATACATTGTAAACCACTTAGAGAGCACTTAGCTGATAAGCAGTATAGAAATACACATGCTATTGCTAATGAGAGTCTTCCTGACTGCTCCTGGCCTTCTTTTCATCAGCTTCATCTAATGTAGGGGTGGTGAACTGGTGACCCTGCAGATATTGCTGGACATTGCTCTTGTTATCCCTGACCATTGATTGTGCTGCTGGGATTAATGGTATCTGGGTTCACATACCATCTGGAGGGCCACACAGAGCTAGTGGCATACACTCTGACATTTCATACAGGAAAACAGAGACACATGTGACCAAGCAACATCAGAGTGTGGTCAAGATAACAAAAGTGATTAATAAGGAAGAACACACAAGCTAGGTGAGCACTGTCTCTGCCAAATCAGGACAGTTAGAGAGTGTGTAACGGCTTGATCTGTTGGGGAATGTGAGAAATAGCAATGTATCTTAAAAGCAGAACAATTAGTACTCATAAGCAGAAGGTGAGCAAGAACCAGTTCCACACCACCACTACCCCCACACAAAGTCTAAAAAAGAAATAAAGCAGACTTAGTAATGCAGGAAGACAAACGGTGTGGCTAAGATGAACAAACTAGAAATGACAGGAATACATTCTATGCAGAAACTCCTACAGGGACATGTAAATTAGCAATTACTGAGTAAAGGTTGCCTCTAACATGATTAACTAAAGCTGAGTTACACATTTATATTGGAAAAGGCCCTGTTAAGATCGATTAGACTTAATGTTTCAGTAGACATGCCTAGAATCCCTCCCTCCATCCATCCCAACCGCCAATGCCCTGGCCTCAGAGGGAGAGAAGAAGAGGCTGTATCTTCTGGACAATCCTCTCACATGCTGCCATTGTCTTTTTCTTGACTTTCATGTCTGATTTTCATTGTAAACTTGAGGGCAGGGAAGTGTCAAATTAACAATTTGTAAGCTGCTCTAAGAGCTATTGTGGCTGAAGAGCAGGGTATAAATACTCTGTATCAATATATGTATATATAAATAGATATAAATAGAATCGCATCATAAACCTTGCAGCCCTATGTCTAAAGCATGTCTCAGGGATTTTGACTCCGAATAGTTGAAAATTAGAAGCAGAATGGGAAGTTAAAAAGGCGGTGGGGAGATGGGGAGAGGAAGATTTCTATCATGGCTGGCCTTGTGTTAATTTCTTGGCCTCATTTTAACTCAGCAGTAAAATTAGAGTATTAATTGGTTATTGTGGTCTTTGTTCAACTATACTGGCAACTTCAAAAGTTTTGTATTAGAAAACCTCATGTGCAGCAGCTCAGATAGCATACAGTTATTTAGGTATATAGTATTTGCACAGTATGTGGCTCACAGCGTGTAGTCAATAACTGACTCAGCTGTTTCCACCCATACTAATTTGCACCTGATCCTGAGTAGTAGACTTCGAGGTTCTTTTGAAAAGCAAAGTTGATCCTATGAGCCTGAACTCAGACCATATTTGATAATCTAGAACAGAATGGGAATTGTTGCTGAATTGCAACTTCTGGCTCTCTTACCTGCTAGAAGAAGAATGCTTGTTGAAGAAAACCCTATGAAATTAATGGGGTTGCATGCTTGCATGCGCACATGCACACACACAAAACCAGGCCAAAATACACACATTTCCTTCCCTGCCCCTATTTCAGCACCTCACAAAGGAGTTTTGCTTTAGCTATCCAGTCACTGAGATGTCTTATTCCTAGCACCACATAGCAGATGCTTGTGTGTTTTCACTGATGCAACTTTTAAGCCTAAAGCACTTAAGGTTGCACGGCTGAGAGAGGCCACCCACAAGCACCTTGACCTTGCCATTCTGATGTGACTTTCTACTACCAGCATCCTCTAGCTGCACTTCTTAGCTGGCCAAGTGTAAACTTCCAGTGATAGTTCACAGAAGAAGGATTGAACTCTGGGCTGCTGTTGCTATGGGCAGCAAGGTTCAGAGTGAACAAGCTTTCAGTCCACCGTTGTTACACACCCACACGCTGGTGACAAACCAATTGCTTCGGCTAACCCTGTTGTTTGAGTGGGTGTTTGTTTTTGTCAAAATGAAAGTAATCTAGCTGCTATTGCAGTCCTTGGAGGTTTTCCAGGCAGAGCAAATATTGGAAACCACTTAGAACACTGCAGGATTTGAATTAGATGCTTAGTATACATGAATTCTGGGACTTGTAGGCCTTGGGAAAGTGAATGGCACACATCTTTCAAATTACAAGTCTTAGAATTTTCTGTACAACCATGATTCTCTCTCCCCCTCTGTTTATAGAGTTCCCCCACACCTCTTTTGGAGGAGATATTAAAGAACTGTTCCAGCTCCAGTTAACTCTGACAAAATCTGGACAGCATATATACATGTAAGAAAACATACCTGAGTACCATGTAGACACTGGTTCTTAAATCTTTTCTTTTTGTGTGTGACATGGATCCTAATGACAGTTCATACCTTCCAACATTTCACAGATGAAAACAGCGATGCTTGTGGCTGAGCAACTTCAGGTTATGGTCAAGAAGGCAAAAAGTACTAATGAGGAAGAATACACAAGCTAAGAAATGCTGCAGCAGTTTGTTTTTGCCTGAGTCTACTGGGAGGGACAAGATTCTACCACCCCTCCCATCTCCCTGCTGCTGAGTTAATTTGCACTTTGAACTCGGTTTATAATACTTGAAGGTAGCTGAACACAAAGGGTGAAAGTGGGAAGAAGAATGAGAAACAGGGACATTTGAAAAGTAATTGAAAAAGTGGAGTGGAACTGTTGCTGCTAAATCGGGACAGCTGGATTTCATAAACACTGTGGACACTCTCCCCAGAAAAATGTGCTTAAACACAAATTTCCAAGCAACAGAAAGGAAACTGAAGAGAGAGAGGTCATTTTTGCACTTGGTTCATGGACTCTCTAGGCCAGAGCTTTCCAATGGTGACAAACTTTTTAGACATGCATCATTTCGCAACACAGTAACTCAGTTTTACTAGCAATCCGGAGGTTAAACTAACCCCTTATAAGAGACACAGACACATACATAAATTGTAATAACAAAATGCATGGAGACACAACGTATCTCATGAAAACCTTTCATATATTTTTAAAAATATATGATTTATAATTAATAACATACATTTCCAAGATTGTAGGTGACACACCTACACACTCCAGGTGACACACTAACGTGTTGTGGCACATCATTTGGAAAACTCTGCTCTAGGCTATGTAACATCCCACGGTGTAGCTACAGGAGGGAGGGGGCAAACTAGGGCATTGTCTCTTCATTAAGAATTCTGCCCCTCCCCCCATGAAATTTTGGGCATTTCTTCAGTAGACTGTTATAGTGCTGTTATACCACTTTCAACATCCTATGGAATCCTGGGTTTGCATTTTGGGGGGGGGGCTGAAAGTGGTATAATAGCGCTACTGCGGAAATGGCCTTTCTTTCAGTACCCGGACTTTTAGCATTGTAGTAATTTAAAATACCAGTTGAACCTTTACAGATTCAGCTTAGACACCTGAAGAAAAGGGACAGGCCAAATAACCAAGGGAAGACAAATACAGCACATATTGTGTATGATTTGTTTTCAATGTCTCACCTTCTGCAATGCTAAAAATGTATAGGACAAGATGGAACATTATTCTAAAGAGACTAGGGAGCAGAGTTCAAGATATCAAGAATGCTCGAATACTAAACTAGGTTTAGGATCCAGCATAACAGATTGTATGAACTCCCGCACAATGCAGGAAGAGAGATTAAGGCACGTTGGAGCAATACTCCAGGCTGAACCAGCAGGCACATGACAGGCCTGGACTTTTCTTAAAGAGTTGCCAACGCTCAGGGCTTGACCTAAAATATTAGGATCTTAGATGCCTTCTCAAGGACTCCAAAACTAGAATCATAGAATCGTAGAGCTGGAAAAGACCACAACTGTCACTGAGTCCAACCCCTGGCCATGCAGGAACACACACTCAAAGCACCCCCAGGAAATAGCCATCCAGTCTTTGTTTAAAAACCTCCAAAGAAAGTGACTCTTCCACACTACAAGGCAGCATATTCCACTGTCAAATGGCTCTTATTGTCATGAAATTCTTCCTGATATTTAGGTGAAATCTCTTTTCCTGTAGTTTGAATCCATTGCTCAGTGTCCTAGTCTCTGGAGCAGCAGAAAACAAGCTTGCTCCATCTTCAACATGACATCCCTTCAAAGATTTAAACATGGCTATCATAGGTCTTTTCTGTTTGGTTGCAATGCCTTTGCTATTCATTTCTCTCCAAATCTGTTAAGTCCCATTCTGTACTACCAGGAACTGTCAGGCTTACGTCTCAGGTGAGATTCCTATTTCATGCTACTGACGTCAGGTTTCGTAGCCTAGCCTCCCTGGCTCCGCCTCCGAACACCTGCCAACAAGGATGGCCATGTATATTCTTTTCTCCTCTTCTTTGGTGACAGAACCACTGTCACTCTAATGCCAACACTGTTCTACCTTTGCTACCTTCTGCTTGTCACTCATGAGATACCAGCTCATGTGACTGAAACTAAAGGCTACTCACTCTAGCTTGGAACTGAGTGTGTGGTCTCCAAAATATAGATGAGATGTAGTCCCCCTTGGCCCCAACAAAAGCTGTTCAATTGGGCAGATGTTGGAAAGGTTCCTTTTAAAAGAAATTAATACAATAAAAACAGACTGAAGTGATAAATACTTAAAGCATGGTAGGATGATTCTGTCCCAGAGAATTGATCCTATCACTGCTCAGTCTTAGATGGTTTCAGCATATTGTTACAGCCATTACTCTGAAAAACAACTTTCCCAGCCTTGCTTTCACAAGAGAAGGTCTTTGAGACCAAGTCTAGGGTCCTTGTCAGTGAGGCAAGCAGAGGAGAGGGGATTAAATGCATCAAGCATGTCTTCTTACATTTTGAGGTAAGTGAGGTAAGTGAGGCCACTTCTGCACTAGACTGCTACAGTGCTATTATTCCACTTTCAACATTAAACATGCAGTTTAAACTGCAAACCCCAGGATTCCATAGGATGTTGAAAATGGAATAATAGCACTGTAACAATCTAGTGTGGAAATGGCCAGAAACAAAAGACCCCTCCATAAGACCACAGAGTCTGAACTCTGAAATTATGAAAAGCACCAAGTTATTGAGTGAAGTTTGATTCCCCAGCTGTGGAATTTTGAAATCCTGAAAAGTCAATGTGGTCAGAGTTTTGACACATTTCTTCTAGATTCAGAGCAAGATGGATGGATGGGTCTTAGTTGTGCATGTATAAGCAAGAGATAAATTTTCCACAGTACATTGAGGGGAAGCGCTAGTTAAAGAAGTCTTATTTTCTATTTTAAGGAGAGGAGCTCAGTCCTGACACCCTACACACCATTTTCAAGACTAATTTCCCTCTACAACGAATACATTCAAAGCCTTTTGCATCTTCTCTGATGCAAAGGTAAATTGCAAGATGTTCATTTATCAAACGGGTAAAGAAAAAAAATTAAGGGAAGCTGATAAGGGAAGCTGCATTCTGCAAAGCTTCTGTACTTCCCAATTATAGATGAAAGCTCTGAGTCTGTGCAAAGATGGAACTTGAGGTCTCCATTAATTATAAATAAATTATCTACACTTATCGCCCAAATGAAAATTCCAGACAAAACCTTACGTTTGGAAGAACACCAGCTGTATAAATATTTATGCAAGCAACAGCTTTTTTCTCTCTTTCTCTCTCTCTCCTTCTCTCTCACACACATACACATATACTGTAGTCCTAAAGAGCGGGCAGAGCGAAGAGAACATGGCTAGGCAGGTTTTCTGAAGGTTTAATTCTGCAGAATCACAAGTGTAAGAATTCAAACCTGCTGGAGGGTATGCTGCTATTACCCTCTCCCTCAGTAAGCCACATGGTACCTGAGTGAAAATTCACTCTGCACATGGTCCCATGTAATGTTGAACTGGCTTGCAGGTTCACAAGAAAACATATAATCCCAAGTCCTGAGAACAATAGGAATGCCATTGCTTGATTCTCCCATACACTAGTAGCAGTGGTGGTGATGGGTGGAACTGTATAATGGAAATAGTGCTCAGGCACAAAAAGTTAATCCCCTTTGCTTCCAAGGTTTTTTCTCTCTCAATGACATGGCCCACTAAAGCTATTGACAATGAACCCCTTCCCCAGTGCTGCTGCCAGGATTCAGTATCTTCTCCGCTTCTAATTATTCTCCCTAAGTTCTATCCTGAACAACCAAGCAGTAAATATAGATTGGTCCTTTTCTCATATGCCATTTTGTTTCCCTGCCAACCAGCTTTTAGAGAACAGGCACTTGGGTCATATTAGATTTAGGTGGGGAAGGACAGCGCACACATTGCACATGGCCTTCCTCAAGGGTATAACTCAAGGGTATGACCTACAACAAAACTAAACCAAAATCTTGGTTTCCCTCCAAGATGGCTAAATGCCACCAAGTCTCAAGGGAAGATTCTCATTCCCCCATTCCCTCCTCTAATCTCTTTTGGGCCAAAAGGGGGGTCTTTTTTTTCAAACAGGAAATGATGAACAGGTGCTATTAGACATTTTTTAATGAAAAAAGTAGGGATATGAGATATGGCCTTCTGGGCTTTCACAGAGTGGGATGCAATTCTCTGAACCAGATGATGACAGAGCTGCTCTCCCAAGTGGTGGGAGATGTCTGTTTCTTGTTGTTGTTTGTGCCGTCAAGCTGTTTCCAACTTGTGGCAACCCTAAAGTGAACCTATTACTGTTTTTTTCTGGAGCTGAGAGCATGTGACAGGCCCAAGGTCACCCAGTGGGTTTCCATGGTCAAGTGGGGAATCAAACCCTGGTCTCCAGGGTCGTAGTCCAACTACTACAACACACTGGCTCTTGTTGTTTCTCATAATATATTATTATTTTCACCCATGTATTTTGTATTTAAATTAGATGGAAGGTAAATATGGGCTTAATTCGCATGCATGATTGCTGAGGCATCTATCCTTTGAGGTCATCTTTTGAGAAGGAAAATGGGTTCCTTGTAAGGAATATAACATTCCCCTTAAAGTCTAGTTTGACTCTTTGTCTTCACAGACTTCACAACAGACTTCAAAAGAGAGAGAATCCCCTTATTCTAGATAAGAATGTGCATATCCTTTAAACCAGGGGTGGACAAAGTGTGGCCTCCAGGGCCGTTTTGTGGCACTCCAGAGCTCTCGGGGATTTTTTTGTTTTTGTTTTTTTTTGCTCTAAAATGCACCCAAATGCACTCTAGGGGATGTGAGGGGCATTTCCACCATACTTGGAGGCCTCCTAGGGACCTCCGGGGGGCGGGGGGAGGGGAGGCAAAAACAATTTTTTGCAATTTTTTTTTTTTTAAATGTATTTCTCCAGAATGTCCATTGTGGGTGTGCAGTGCATTTCCACCACTTTTTGCAGGCTCTTTGGGCCAATTTAGTTCCAGGAGACACCTTTTTTTGAAACCCAAAACATAGTGAAAATGCCCTCATACCCTTTAGAGGCATTTGGGGGCAAATTTTTGTGGGAGCAGGTCTGGCCTTCCAAGGTGTCCTGGGAGCTAATGTGGCCCCCTGGCTTTCCACAGTTGCCCACCTCTCCCCTAAACAAACCCCTTCTACTATTGTTGGGCAAGGCTGGCCCTACTATTATTCATAGTGAGGTGCACAGCAGTGACAGTGAAAATAGCCTTGTGACACATTACTTGCAGTTACAGTAATTCATATATTTTCCCCAATAACTAAGGCCATTTCCACATTACACTGTTAAAGTGCTATTATTCTACTTTGCCTTCCTCTGAGGCTGAGAGAATGTGACTTGCTCAAGGCCACCCAGTATCTGAGTGGATATTTGAATCCTAGGCCATTTCTGCACCACATTGTTAATAGTGCTATTATTCCACTTTTAACATTCTGTGGAATTCTGCGATTTGTAGTTCACTGAGGCCAAATTGCATTCTGGCTGAGAATTCTAAATGCCCCTCCCTAAACTGCAACCCCAGGATTGCATAGGATTGTTGAAAGTGGAATAATAGCAATATAACAGTGTGGTGAGGAAATGGCCTAAGATTTAACAATGTTCCCTTGCTGTTGTAAACTAACAAGGGACAACTCCACACATCCTCCTTCCCTTATTTCTTCATCCCTGCTTTCTGCATAAGAGTTCTTGAGAATTTGAAAGTTTCCACCTGCTTGTGGAATTTAAGTTGATCCTAATAAAAATACTGTCTACCTTTTGATGTTGGATTCCCTTGTATGGTGTAAATGTGTTTTAATTACTATTATAGTTATGGGAACATGACTTCCCTGCTCAGGCAGCTGGCAGCTTGCAGCATTCTAGATTTTTAAAAAGACTGTCTAAATCATTTTCAAACTCTGCAAAAATAATTTACGATTTAAACATTTTAAATTAAAATTTAATTTAAAAATAATTATGGTAGTAACTTTTAAAAGTAACTTTCCAACATCTAGAAAAAGCAGTGTAGGGTGTCCCAAGCAGATTAATCTTCACCTCATAAGCTTGTCTACTGCTCCCAAGTGCAATGAAGGATATGGTACCATCACCAGTGTTGAGGTAAACTTCAGTTGTCAGTCCAGTTAGTACCAATGTACAAAAAGCAATCTTGCCTCTTGCCTCAGGCAGCAAAATGTTTTGGACTGGACCTGCTAATAGTGCTTAACTGCCAGAAGGCTATTTAACAGGAAGTAACCTGCTTAGACGAAGAAGGGCAAGGCAGTGTGGCTCAAAACTGAAAAGAAATTTCAGGCCATAATTACAAGTTACCGTATAGTTACAGCTACCTCCAGAAAATCTTGGGAACTGTGGTTTGCTAATGGTTCCAAGAACTGTGAGCTGGGGGATTCTTAGTTTCACAGATCCACAACTTCCAAAGGTCCCCAAGGAAATGAAATTGCTATTAAAGCAGTTTAAGTCTGCAGTATCACCTATTTCGAGAATGCTGAGTGCCTCAGCAAAGCCAGTTAAAATATACAGAGCAAGTAGCTGCTGGGGTTTCTTCAGCCGTCCTGTCTCACTCCCACAACTTGTTCACCTGAATTATCAAGGTTACTGTTCCTCACCCATGTGTGCATGGAAGAAGCAATGGATGGATGTCGCTTGTGTTTGCCACAGCAAGTTAAGACCTCCTCATTGTAGCTGGTTTGGGCTAGGAAGTGACAAGGTTGCCCCAGCCTAGGTCACCTTATTCTCTGTACCATCCATACATCAAACTGTAAATAGAGTAGTTACTTACATCCTCTGAACTAAGAGGTCTGTGGAAATAGGAAAAACAATGTGCTAGTCCTCATGGTTTGAAGTTTGGAGAATGATGAGAAACACATGCGATTCAGGAACTAAAGTATGTCAGGAATAAGACTTCCAGTAATCAATTTCTACAATTCTTCCCACTTTCACAAATCTTATCCTGCATACCATTCTTTCCTCTCCCCATCCTTTAAATATACAGGGGTGAGGAATGTGTGACCATCCAAATGAAAGGTGCTTGCAAACCCCATCAACATCAACCATAATAGCCAATATCGAGGGGTGATGGGTGCTGTGGTTCAACATGTGGTAGACCACATGACCTCCAGCCCTGCAATAAGCAGCTGCACTCAAAAATAATGACTCAAAAGGAGTAAATTTAACTCTGAACGATGAATTTTGGTCACTGTACACATGTAGGATCATTTACAAGTAAGGCTTCGTAATATGCAGAATTTGGATAGGTTTTTTTTTTAACTAATTAGTTAGAATGTAAGGTCCAAGATCCCCAAAAACAGTTTTTGTTAACAGCCACTGTTTTAAAAGTAACTATTTATTTTAAAAATTCTTCAAAGTTACTTTTAACTACTTTTCTTAAATAAAACAACGACACTTCAATGTCATAAACCATTGGCTTGCAGTATAAAACATACTCCTCTCCTATTCACCTTGTTGTCACCTCAACACCCACAAAATATCACAGGCCAGCACTGTGGAACCATGTGATCTCTGTTTTCTATCATTTAGGCCATATCTGCACTATACTGTTATAGTGCTATTATTGCACTTTCCACATCCTATGGAATCCTGGGGTTTGCAGTTTAGGGAGAACCCTCAAAGGCTCCTCCCTAAACTGCCTAAAACTGCCCCTCCCTAAACTGCAAACCCCAGGATTCCATAGGATGTGGAAAGTGGAATAATAGCACTATAACAGTACAGTGTGGAAATGACCTTAATGAGGCCTCACTCAGTGTGACTATAAAAGCAACTAAAAGGTATAGTTTCACCACAACGGGAGGAAAACTAGCAACTGTTAAGTTACAAAGTAATGTAATTATCCACTTCCTGTAGGAAAAAAAGGAATTAATTACAACTAATCAATTACAACTATATCTCAGTTACTGCTAAGCCCTGGTACTGGGCAACCAAAGGCAGTTGTCTCTTGGGATCTCTCTCAGAAATTCCTGGCATTTTCCCTTTCCTGCTCAAAACCTCTTTGGCACCTTTTACTTTCTTCTCAGCAAAGCTGTTATCAGAATCGTGCAGCAAAGAGGCAAGCTTAGCCTCTCTCTCGCTCTCTCTTGCTGATGATAATCAATAATGCCAGAAGACTTCATTACAGCTGACCTCTATCCCTACCCTTGCCAATTCATTGTGCATGCTGACTGCGAGACTACAAACCCACTCTGGCAATCCAGAAACTAAGGCCATTTCCGCACTAGACTATTATAGGGCTATTATTCCACTTTCAACATACTACGGGGCCTTGAAGGCCCCTCCCTAAACTGCAAACCCCAGGATTCCATAGAATGTTGAAAGTGGAATAATAGCACTATAACAGCCTAGTGCGGAAATGGCCTAACTTTCCTAAAGCTCTGCTCTGGGCCTTCTGAGGGAAACACCTTTTCAACTTCCCTCAGCTGTAGACTTTTGGGGAAATTGTGGAGGAAGGCCACGAATTTTCTCTCCCTGTCAATCACATTTCTACAAAAGCATGTGTGTTTTCCCTCACTCCATATGTGAACAGAACAAATTGTCTCATGCCACAGAAGGAAAAGCAGCTACAAGCAGGAAAATGTCAAAGAACATGAATACGGACATGGACATGCACAAAAAAGATGGCAAAATTATCACCTCAGGTAACAATATAGCATGAACCAGCTCCATCCAAAGTCCCTGCTTTCCTTTCCACCCACTGACTTTCTCCCTTGTGTCCTCCTCAGACTTGCTGCTGCCAAAAGGAACATGCTCTTGATTTCCTGAAGGTTACCTCTGCCTTTGGGGCTAAGAAAATGTCACGCAGGCTGATTCCGTGTCCGCTCCAGAAATAACTGTTTCCCTACAGAATAAACCTAATTATTTCATATCATCACTTTTAAAAGCCACTACTGAGCACTGAAGCCCTGCCTTCTACTCTTCCTAGATGCTAAAACGGAAAGCTGGCTATGTTCGATAGGCTGAAGGTGTGTGCTACCTGAAAGGAAGATTCAGCTTGGATAATACAGGCACCTGAAATTGAGATGAGAAATCTGTAGGCCTGTAGATCATAGAATCATAGAAATGTAGAGTTGGAAGAGACCACAGGGGCCATCCAGTCCAACCCCCTGCCATGCAGGAACACCCTCAAAGCAATCCTGACAGATGGCCATCCAGCCTCTGCTTAAAAACCTCCAAGGAAGGAGACTCCACTACACCCCGAGGCAGCATATTCCATTGCCGGACAGCCCTGACCGTCAAGAAGTTCTTCCTGAAGTTCAGGTGGAATCTCCTTTCCTGCAGCTTGAATCCATTGCTCCTTGTCCTGGTCTCTGGAGCAGCAGAAAACAAGCCCTCTCCTTCCTCTACGTGGCATCCCTTCAAATATTTAAACATGGCTATCATGTCCCCTCTTAACCTTCTCTTCTGCAGACTAAACATACCCAGCTCTCTAAGTCTATCCTCATAGGGCATGGCTTCCAGGCCCCTCACCATTTTGGTCACCCTCCTCTGGACTTGCTCCAGCTTGATCATGTCCTCCTTGAATTGGGGTGCCCAGAACTGGACACAGTATTCAAGATGAGGTCTAACCAAAGCAGAGTAGATGTTGTTAGGCCTCAACTCTCACCACTCCTAATCACTGGCCAAGGCTACAAGGCCATCAATTTTTGGAGAGCCACTACTCCCACCACAGCCCCATCTTAATATCTTATCTCCTACAGATAAACTTGGAGACTGCATCTGATAGATTTTAAATCTCTTTGGATAAGCAAAGCCATAGCCTCCAACATGTTGCAAATTAAAACCAGGATCCATGTGGCCAAGCAACATCAGAGTGTGATAAAGATAAAGTTATTATTGAGGAAACACACACAAGATAGGAGAGTCTGCAGCAGTTTGTTTTTGCCAGAGTCTACAGGGAGGGTAAGATCCCACTCAGTTCACAGAGATTCACCTAAGCTGAGGACAAAGGGGAAAATGGGAGGAGAAGCAATTTTAAAAAATGAGACGACAAAAGATTAATTGAGACTGTTTCTGCCAGTTTGGGACAGTTGGAGGGTACACAATTCATGTGGTCTATAGGAGACATATGAAGATCCCAAAACCAGCAGAGGCTGGGCAGTCTAAAGTAGCTTTGGATCCCAAGTTATGAAGAAAGTGGCTATAGCAAGACAGGTAAAAAAAATTGGCCTGGCAATAATCCAAGTTTAGTCTCTAATAAAAGTTGGACCTGCCTCTGCCAGAATTCTTCCTAGGTTTTCCTTAAAGTAGTGAGATCTAAGCAGGGGTAGATCATAGATCATGTAATGCCATTTCTTTGGACTATCAATCCATTTTTAGGTCTGGTTAAACAGTTATGACCAATGGTTCTTAACCTTTTCTTTAACAGAGACCCCCTGCAAATATAGTTGTTTTTGCCAGGCACTCCCAAAACTTAACTCAAGATTTAAATATTTAAAATTAGATTTAAATATTCAAATATCTATTTAAATTTTCAAATATTTATTTAGTTATTAAGGACTTCTGGAGACTAAGATTCAAATCCCTGCTCAGATACTGGGTGACCTTGGGCAAGTTACATTCTCTCAGCCTCAGAGAAAGGCAAAGGCAAACCCCCTCTGAATAAATCTTGCCCAAACAACCCTGTAGTAAGTTTACTTTACAGTTGCCTTAAGTCAGAAGTGACTTGAAGGCACACAACAAAGTGCAACTGACGGAGAGGTTTTTTCCTGGCCACCATGTCTCCTCCTTTTAGAAACTGACTTATTGCAATCCTAAGGTGAATCTATCATGGGGGTTTTCTTAGCAACATTGTTCCCTTTGCCTTTCTCTGAGGCTGAGATAATGTGACTTGCCCGAGGTAACTCACTGGGTTTCCGTGGCTGAGTGCGGATTCAAAGCCTGGCCTGCAGAGTCATAGTTTGGGTGCACACACACACACATGCCACTGTGTCCCTTTCATCAGGGATGTGGCAGCAGGGGTATTGTGCACATGCCCAAACTGCTCCCTCATTTACAAATGAGGGTAGTTTCAGCACCTGCAAACCCTGCCCCCCGTGGTTTGACCTTTAAAGCCCTAAACAGCTCGTGGTCACAAGCCCTTTCATCCTACAAAATGATTGTGTTGTGATTCCACTTTCATTTCCATGGTACCATCCTATGGAATCCGGGGATTTGCAGTTTAGGGAAGGGCCTTTAGAATTCTTAGCTAAGAACTCTAGTGCCTCACCAAATGCAAAGCCCAGGAATCCATAGGATGTTGCCATAGCAGAATAAGTGGAATCATAGCTCTGTAACTGTGTAATGTGAAAGGGCCCCAAGTTAGCGAAGGAGTCTCTCCTCCCATACATGCCCATACATGTAAAACCATAAAGTCATTAGCCTGGGCTATTCTCCAGGTATTCCCACCCAGTGTGGCAGGTGGCTACAGGAGAGAGGGTCATTTCAGTATCACCTCATCAATAGAATGCCCCCCCAGAGAGGCTTAAATGGTCATCTAGGTGATAGTCTTTACAGCTCCAGGTAAAGAAACTTTTGTCTCTCTGCACTGGAAATGTTGTCTATAGTACTGGGTGCTCTTCTATAGAGGACCTAAATACCCTATAGGCACCCAAACCTGTCTGATCCTGGAAGCTAAGCAGAGTCAGCCCTGGTTAGTACTTAGATGGGAGACCATCAAAGAATACTAGGTGCTGTAGATTATATTTCAGAGGGAGGAACTGGCAAAACCACCTCTGAGCATTTCTTGCTTAAGAAAACCCAATGAAATTAATGGGGTTGCCATAAGTTCATAGGTAAGTTGAAGGCACATACACATGTACACGCTGCTATTCTGCTGCTGCTTCTACTTACGGTTTTAAATGCTATACTAGTTTTTGTTAATTACTTGCTTTTGGGGTTTTATTCTTTGCTTCAATATGCACTGTGACCAGTTTTTAATTGCCTTTTAAAAATGTATTATAAACTGAATTCCATACAGAGAACTTTGGTTATCAGGCAGTCTAAAACTGCAGCCAGTCAAATCAACTAATTATGCAAGTTAGTCTCCAGGTAAGAAGGGGTTAATTTATTAAGAAGGGTGCTGAGGCATCAAACTTGAGAGGAAACTACCATGTTTTCTCTTATGTCTCCAATACCAGATACGAGGTGGTGGGCTCGTATTATTCAGGAGGGAAGGAAAGGCAGTCTGCCCTTGCTCAAAAGTACTGTGATTATTTTGTTATGCTGTGATCTATGGGACTCAGTAACAGCTCTGGTGGACAAGCTTCACTGAGCACTGGCTCAGATAAGACTTGAATATGAGCATTGGGGAAGGGAAACCTGGAGGGAGGGAATGATGGAAGGTCACAGGGCTTTGGGACGTGGATGTGTGGTGCATGCTCTACCCAGATGTATTCGGCATTTCCCCATGGGCTGTTTCATGTCATCCTCTGGGCTTAAGACATTCCAGTGGGGTCACCTTTGGCAGCAGGGCAGCTATGTACCCCACACACTCAGGTGGCTGGGAGCAGTATCTCATTTTTCCCTCAATTAGTTCCTGATTAGCACCATCTCCTGGCCCCCAGCCAGCCTCCATTTAATGCACCATTAATAATTCACTTCTCTGATAGCAGGAGCACAATGGGAGAAAGGGCCGACCAAGACTGTGCTTCAGGATCCGAATGTCACCAGAATGCAAGTGAATAAGCACAGTGCAGGAGAGTGCTGTAGAGAGGGCAAGGAGCAACCAAGAACAGCAAGCTGTCCAGTCCCTGCTCTTTGAGTATCATAGAAAGAGAGGCTGAGATCAGGCTTCTGAAGGTCATGGATGGCAAAAATGGAAGACTAGACTCAGAAAACTGATAGTCAGACACTGCAAGATTTACGTAGGCTAAACTAGGAGGGGCCCTTTTTGTGTATCTCACTTCAATTCTGAATGAAGGCAAAACACATTTCCTTTTGCGCTTTTGAGACTGCAGGTTTTGGGCAGGGACTTTTAAAAAAACCTGATCTATAAGGTGTTCTAAAGGTCTTTCCACTAGGAAAGTGGGGTAAATGTTTTAAAGAAAGAATTACATAAGGTACAGGAGACTTTTTCTCACTGGGCAACAGAAGCCTTCCTCTGAGGCTGAGAGAATGTGACTTGCGCAAGTCACCCAGTGTCTGAGCAGTGATTTGAAGCCTATTCTCCAGAAATATTTAATAAAAAACAAACAAATAAATAGTTACATCTAAATTTAAATATTTAAATCTTGCGTTAAGTCTTGGGGGTCCTTGGCAACACATTATATTTACTGGGGGGTCCCTGGTAAAGAAAAGGTTAAGAAACACTAGTGTAAGAGGTAGTTCTGAAATGTTTTGATGGTTGCAGACCATGTTGATACTTCAGAGGCCTTAGTTACATCACTGGCAAAGGGCTAGTCTCTGTCCTTCACCAGCTCAAGGCAAAGAACCTCTCTGGTAGCCCTTCCCTTGGGGTCCTACTATCCCTGGGGTATTTGGATACACCTTTGCCTCACAGTTCATTGCTTCTTCCTTGCAGACTAGGAAATTGCTACACACCCAGGCTGACCAACACTAGAGGAAGGGGAAAAGACAACTAGCTGTAGCCAGTAAGCAGAGGTTGACAGAAGGCTACCTACCACTGCGTTTGCCTGGCACCAGGAAGAATTCTGAGGCTGCAGCTTTGTCCAGTATATTCCCATGGAAACTCAGCATATATTCTGGCCCCAATATCACCAGCTAAGTTGCTGGGCACGGACTTACCCTTCCTGGCCAGTTTGCCAGTAAAACCCAACTGATTGCTTCTGTTGGCTTCTCCTCTTTCCCTTGCTGAACCTTTGAGTTAGCTTTTATAAGGCTGTTTGCTGCTTTCCAGCCCTCTCCCAGCTCTTGCTTACCTTGCTGTGGTCAGCAGTCAGGTGAATTGCCTCCTAATTTCTTTAGCCTGGTTGGCTATACTGGTTCCTTCCCACTAGGACAGAAGGCTTGCCTATTCTTTGCCTTGCCTGTCCATGCCTATCTACCATTCCACTTTACTCTGGTGAGTCCCTCCAGCTTCTCATATAATATACGGTGAATTTCTAGATAAAACCATACAATAACAATGAAAACAACCCACAAAACACTCAAGGGCATACAAAAAACAACACAAAGAAAAAACTCAGCACCTCAGGAGCCCCTGCCTTCCAAGGACGATATTAATGTTCTGAAATTGCCAAGATACAATCTAGGAATTAAAGAGAAGCTCTGAAAGAGAAAGAGAAGCTCTCTGGTTGTATAGTTAGAATTTTCCAGGTAGAAAAGATACTAGACAAGAAGGACCCAGAAGAATCCAGGGTCAATTTCTTATGTCGTCCATTCTAGTGTGAACAACAGAGAATAATGCTTCATTAATTTGCCTATGGGAAATCGTAACGACAGGACATCCCATGCACAAACATAGTTCCAAGGCAGTCAAGGATTTTTGGAATGACTGAGCTGACCTGTTTGTAGAAAATGGTGCAGCATTCTAATGAGAGAAAATTGTAGGGAGAAACCTGTGCCAAGAAATGTCAAAGAAGACAGCTCAAAGACATCTTAGAATGCCACTTGGCGAACAACGGACAAAGGATACATTCTACTGTCCCAGTCAATGCCAGTCTGAAGACATTATCTAAAAATACAGTGCCTGTACATACCCAGAATTCATCTAACAGACCCATGTCAATTTTTTTCCTTTAAAAATTGTTTATTTTACTTAATGTATAGGTTCTAGCAATAGATCTCTATTTGAACGTGTGACAGTAAATATTATTAGCTTGCATGTGAAATTACTAAACACTGGTTCTAAGGTAGGACAATTAAAAATATACTTTAAAAACATGTTAAGAAATAGCATCAATATTATATATGTTAGGCACAGTGTTTATTGTGAAGCCACTTCTTATGTTTGACTTGTTGGACCAGAGGTACAGTTCTGATTTTGGGTAGATGAGACCTGGCTTTGATTTCCAGACAAGCAAGGGCACTGAGAACATCAGTGCCTTTAGACTAAAAAACATTGGTCAGGAAAAATGGCCATCCAAAGGTTTTCTTGTGGACTAGCCTCTGCAGGCCCCTACCTATACTCTGTTCACCAGATGCCAGCTAAGTCTGAAGGAACTGTGGGAATTGTACACCACTTGTTTAGCAAGTGGTAACAAGTGACAGAAATGGCTGCAATTCCCCCCCCCCTTTTCTTTTCCTTTCCTTGCTGGGATATTTAACTACTGGAAGGAGAAGCCAAGCAGGAGTGACTGGGTATCAAGTACTAACACACTGCTTGTGACTGACAAGGCAGGAACCTCCAGAATCCTTGTTCTGTTTTTCTGCAAATGCAGTCAGTGTCTAATGGTTTTCAATGCCACTTGATAGTTTGGCAGTCATGCTGGCATTTTACTTTCTCTTTCAGGTTAAATTTGAGTAATTTTCGCTCCCTTATAATTTGGGACAAAGTCATTAATGCCCAAGGAGCCCCCAAAAGTAATGCCAATCTGAGAAAAATAATGCAAAGCTTTTTTCTTACATATTACTGCTGTGAGACATTGTAGCCTATAACCATTTTTTCATATCCTGCTGATTCTTAACAATCAAGAGATTATAATTACTATCAGCTTGATCTTTGAGATCCTTAGATATTTACTCACCAAATATCAAATGCTTCTTCCCTTTGCTCTCTTCTCCACAATTACTTTCCTTCTTAACTAGTGATCTATATTAACTTCTGTTACTTTAGACTTTTCTGACCATTTTGTATCCTGTACAGTGCAAGGAGTTTGAAGGAGCTGTAGGTTTTAAATTGCTTTAAGCTGAATCACCTTATTTGGATGCTGCATGTGTATTTGCTAACATTTTAGAGTGATATAGTTTAAAGAGGATTTATTTTAAAAAGGCATTTATAGCCTAGTCCTAAACATGCGCACACAGAACCAAGTCACCTTGAAATGAGATAAAAAGAAGTCTTTTGGATATGCATAAAGTCTCTTTGCCTGAGCAGGCAAACAAACAAGAAACTCTCCCATTAATTATGGTTTCCCAATTCACCTGAACTAGTAAACAATGATAAACAGCTTTCAAATAATCCAGGATACTAAACTAACTTCAGACCATCATTTGACATTCTGGCTTTTTCTGAAACTGTTTCCTGGTTTGAAAGAAACAGGAATCTACAATTAATGGAAGATCTCCTGATCGCTTTACTTGACCACAAGAGCTTGCATGCAATGCCCTAAAATCTTGCTCATATTTTAGCTTATTAAAATGAGATATGATCATATGGACATATCCCACAAAATGAATGGGTCTTGCTTCCAAATTTAGCTTGTCATTTGGATAATGCAGTTCAGTGGTCATGATTATGGCGACTAAAAGCAGCATTTTGCTCACCCTGTATTTGACCTTTAAATTTATAAAAAGAAATGGTTTTCATTAATAAATCAGAATAGATTTTCACAATGATAGAGCCAAAAAAAAAAAAAAAAGTTCATCAGCAACACCTTTGTCCAGACTTTGTCCTTTCAAAACTAGAGCTGCATTATAAAAAAAATCTCTTCAACATCAATCCAAGATTCAGCAGTATTTACTAGGAAACTGTCAACAGAGGAAAACACAGATAGAAAACCAATAGGAAAAATTAATGAGATGACAGAAAAACTGGCAAAGAATGCACAACACCATTGCTTATCTAAGGCAGATACAGCACTGTATTTTAGTGTATAGTCAAGAGTTAAAATATTCAATCAGATTACACAAAAGCAGTAGTAGTCCAAATTTAATTAGTTGCATTTGGGTTTCACTGAAATCAATTAGAAAATATAGACACAGCTTAAATCTTATTGAGTTTAATGAGAACTAAGTACAACTAGCTTTGTCTGAATCAAATCTAGAGCATTTTAAAAAAATCATTATAAATCCCAGAGCTTTACACTACGGAAGGGCTTTTAAAAATAGTTACCTTTCACAGCAATGCTGTGTACCTTAAATATATTCACAAGATTACAAAAATAAGATTAATGTAATCTCCTTCTCTTTCATAAGTATTTAAATTGTGACCAATCGAAACATTTGGTTCTTCAGATACGTACACAACTGGTTCATTAAGTCTCTATTCTGTCCCTCAATCCAGTGCATTTCTACTAAGGTGTCTGGCCCCTCCTTCTTCACAATTAAAACACACTTGAAAAGAAACCATTCACTTGAGCTGTTGGCAGGCTCTCCAGTTTCAACAGTTGAGCTGTCAGTGCCCAAATTCCCAGAATCCTCTTTTGCATCACTGGAATCTCCTAACCCTTCCAAAACAGGGGCTGCTTCCTCTACTCTATTGTTTTCTTCAAGATGTTTTGAGATGTCTTCCTCTTTACTGACTTGTTCACTGTTTAGTCCATCACTCTCTGGTGACTCAAGATCACGATCAAGGGCCACAGATGTTTTTTCAGCAGTTTCATCCTTGTTTTCCTTACACTCTGTGGCAATAGTTGCATTTTCCTGGGTCTTTTCTTCAGTAGCTTGCAGAAAATCCTCAGATGCCCGAGGAAGCTCACGTAGCTGTCTGACTCTATCCCTCTTCTTCCTTCTTAAATGGATCCAGGAGTTTTCTCGAGCTGTTAGAAACAAGCTGATTTCATCTTTTCCAGAGGGGAGAGTTTTATGCTGAACCTATTGAAGCAAACATGCAGAAAACTTTAGTATGATTCACTAAGGTCAGATTTTTTCCCCCTGTAGTAGAATAATTTTTAAAGAGAGAATGTTATTGTGA
Source organism: Ctenosaura bakeri (assembly GCA_948474755.1). Lineage (NCBI taxonomy): Eukaryota > Metazoa > Chordata > Lepidosauria > Squamata > Iguanidae > Ctenosaura > Ctenosaura bakeri. The sequence goes on along the minus strand of CAOLHI010000324.1, from coordinate 118,314 downwards.
CTGTACCTTCAGGTCAGTAAGAAGTTTTCTAATCCAGGCTGCAACTACTGCCATCCCTTCCTCAGCATCTATTCCCGCAGACGGAGCTTTCATAGCTAATTCTTTGGCTGTAGATGCCAAGACAAGGAATGTAATTGGTTTCCGAGGTTTCTCTAGCTTTCTTTTCTTAGAAGGAGGTGACTGGGGGCATAAAACATAGACACACTTTGAACTCAGTAGAACAATTAGAATTCAAAAGATTAGAAACAGTACAGTCAGCATCCAGAAAATGAACAGCAAAGTTGGATGTCTCTGGCATCAAGAGCTGGGATCTTAAGATATGTCAACTTAAGGAAGTCTGGAGAAGGGAAGAACCCTTTCTGGTCATCTCCCCTTCAGCCCATTGTGCCTGTGCAAAGTGTTTTCCGAGGAAGGGAGTGGATCACCACTCCCAAACAAAGTGGTGGTGCTGACATTGTAGGTGGGCAATTACCTCCAATTCAGGCTTGCTTGGAACCTACAACACATGAGCTTAAGGAAGTCATAGAAGGAGAAATTTCCCATCCCCACCTGCTGCTGACTATGATCTTTCAGCCCATACTATTCAAAAGAGCTCCTTACTCCAGAGGGATGTAGCAGGCACAGGAACATATAGGGAGGCAGGGTTTGGAAAATTTCATTCTGTGAAGCTCCTGTGAATGCAAGCCATGAATTATATTGTATTGTATAGCAACAGCCCTTGCAATCTGAAAGAAAGATCTCCAAAACAGAAGAAGTGGGAGAATAATTCATTCTCCAAATAGTCAATGAAAAAGCTAATGTTTTTATCAAAATAAAGACATGATAAGAATCAAGAGAGAGAAAAAAGTGAAAGGTTAAACAAAAATGGTGATTACTATTTCAGTAGCAAAGAAAGCACAGAATTTGACTGCTGCTAAATGTATATCTAGTCTTTTACAAAACAGGAGTCCAGCAAGATACTTGCATACCTGCATATACAAGCATTTACATTTATAAGCAATGTAAAATTGTTTTACAGTTTTATGGGGATAGTTGGATCTCAAAGGAAGTTACTTTTCTGCTGCTAATGAAGCTGAAATTTCATTACCTGTCTTTTATTGTTCTTTGTCCCTAGTCCTCACATGACCAACAAAAGGAGTGGCTTCTGCCTGCACTGAAATCCCTCAATACCATCTTAACTGGGAACATCTCAGACCAAGTTGTAGGTCTGTGACTCTAACACTGGCACCATTTTTCTCTTGTATGATTGCTAATATCTTTGATGAAGAAGCAGGAAAAGCTCTGAAAGCTTGCATTATGAATTTACTGCTTTGGAGTTGGCCCAACAAAGGTATCGCTGCTTCTGGATTTTAGATTTTGTTGTGTTTTACTCATAAGAACAGTAAGAAATGATATATATGTCACCATCTTTGTTTCATTTTCTTGATTTCCCCAAGGAACACTGAATATTGCACAGATGTGTTTCGGCAAGCAGAAAGTACTCAAGCTGTTTGACAAAATTCTGTCTCCTGGAGAGAAGTTGGGCAGGGGTGGCTAGATTCTTACATCTATTTTCACAGAATGTTTCCACAGGTATTTAAGCTCAGCATCCTTTTTCAAGACGCTGACAAGCAGTAGCCTACACATTCATTGTCACAGCTGAGGCATGCATTCAAGAAACTGCACATAGAGAGAGAAAAAAAACTCCACAAGCTTGAATCTGAGTGGGTAAACAAATGAATGACCAAAAAACTGATTGGTTTATTAACTAAAAAAAGGAACACAGCAGTGCAAAAAAATGTAGCATCACAATGAATATGTCTGTCAAAAAATGTCCATCCAGGGTGCAAAAGGGACCCGAAAAGTCACTTTTTGATTACAGCTCCCACAATCCTCCAGCCAGCATTGTCAGGATTCAAGCAATGCAACAAAATAACTCCTTCAAGGAGGATGTGGGCTGCTGCCAGTTAAAAAGGCAACCACAACTGGAGAGGGAACAGACTGGGAAAAAAAAGAGACAGAAGCATACTTAAGTGAGTAGTGGGTAACTGTCATGGCTTCGGGGTTTGCACTGATCACACCATAGGACTGTTGAGAATAATGCTCCCTACTACATCCACCCAGCTGCAAAGTTCTGAATGAAACATTTCAGTAATTTTTTTAAATTATCTTTATTAAAAAGCAACAGAATAATGGATCCAATACTCTTGCAAAATATCCATTAAGTAAAATAAAATAAATTATCATTTGTGAGTTGTTTTTCTTAACTGTACACTATAAAGAGTGTCGATATTTCTCTTCTTCATTGCATAATTATATAGGTTCATCTTATTTCTTGTTAAATGCATATATTATTTCACAGTATTTACTGTAACATCCATTTATAAATCTCTTACTGAAACAGTGCACTTCTAATTTTCCTTTGTAGGGTTGATACTGTGCTCATAAAACAAAGACTCCTTTATTTATAATACAATAAATCATAATTCTGATCACTTATTTTTACAATTATTATGCATCTGTCCTTGTTTAATTCATAAATGTTGTTTTTATTAAAAAATGTCTTCTACATCCCTTAGAAAATGGGAAGGGGGATTTTGTCAAGTTTCTGGCCTTCTCTGGGCCTAACAAAACCTTAGGGAAGCTAAGAACATGGTTACTGGGTATGTGTGTGGGCTATTTCTGGTAAAAAAAAAAAAAATGGAGGGGTCTGGAGACCCATGGAGACTTCAAAATTGAATTTGAGGCCACATTCAGCCCACTGGCTACTCTTTTGCAGCTGCAATATATGTCTGTGGTACAGCCACAATTGTAATATTGTGTATGGCTGTGGTAGCTTCAACTCAAGGAGTTCTTTGAGATGAAAAGGCATAAAGGAAGACAACTGAAATGACCCAAGAGCTAAGAAGACTCTCCACACAGACTAATGCATTTTTAAAGGTCTGGCCTATAGTCTAAACAAGGAACTTTTCCAAGTTTATGTCTGGTGCAGGAACAAAACAAAACAAAAACAAGAGAGAGAGAGAGAGAGACCAAGGAGAATTTTTACCCCATTCACATTATTATGGCTTGTGAAAGTAGGAAAATTTTTTAGAGATGTTCAGTACAGTATTTCTTAAAGAGAATGCAGAGTTTCTGCATGGGACCGGCTTCTATACTCAATTTCAGTGGAAAACGATATGACAAATTAGGGAGAACAGGCTTATCAATGATTTTTAGCCATGCTAGCTAAATTAAACTTCCATGAATAGAGGTGTTATTCCTGTGTGTCATGTATGGGGGAATCAATATGACATTAACACTCAAGGTTTGCATCTTCTCAGTCTCAAAGGTGCTACAGGACTTCTTTATATGTCTACATCTTCAAATACAAGAGAGTACAATTTTATCTAGGAGTATAAAGAGTATAACTTTACATGATATTGCAATTTAAGATACTATTTCTCTTTTGACTTCATCATAATTTCTATATAGTGTTAAAAAGAAAAGGATTTTTTTCCCTCTGTTGAAAGCAGAGCTACAATGGGAATTCATCCTCTAGAAGCACATCTCCTGCAGATAGATAGCTTTGCTGATAGAACTTCACAGCAGGCGCAAATCCAACACTGCCATGTCATAGCAGAAAATCTCTCATGTTGAATACTTCCCTCTCACGGTGCTACAAAATGCAAGATAGCTTCAAACTCCTTCTCCCTTGTTATCTCTCCAAAGCACACTAGGAGATTTATGAATGCTGCTATAGAGACCACAATTCTACCTTATGACCATGCCAGTACTTTGATATTTTCTGGGGAGGCCCTTCTCTCTGTCCCACCACCCTTACCAGTACATCTGGTAAGAACACAGGAGAGGGCCTTCTTGGTAGTTGCTCCCAGGTTCTGGAAGTCCTTTCCTAAAGAGGTTATACTAATGACATCCCTGCTATCCATTCATAATGGATAATGGCCTTGCTTTTAACTGCTTTTAATTCAATTGTTAAGTTTAATTATATTTTTCATTTTTGTATGATATTTTAAAGCTGTTACCTTTGTCAGCTGTCTTAAGCCCTGGACTGGAAAAAGGACAGGGTATAAACAAAAATAAATAAACAATGCTAATAAGCCTCTTAGTACAGTTCTCCTCTCAGGCAGAAAGTATATCACTTCAGGAAATGCACACTCCAAGCCTCACGTATGCTGAATTTCTGCAGAGTTGCCATGAAAGGCCCCTACTGCCAGAGAGAAATCTTCTTGACTGACAGGAACTAGTCAGGCAGAAGGTACCAATTAGCAAAGGAGCTGGGAGATGCTTGCTATTGAACCATTTAGTAGCTGCCTATTCATCTAAGCAGATGAACAAAACATTTCCAATTCTGCATAGATGACATTCTCCACCTGTCTGAGAAGGCAAAAGGAGCCTTCCTGTCACTCAGGGCAGGAAGCACTCCCCACTACCTCTCTGATGTTACCTATGTGCACTTTTAAAATGTTTTAAAATTTAACATCTGTCTCACACAATATCTTAAAGAGATGATCACTTGCAGAAAGAGCTGGCCACTGCCAAGTTATGAGGAATTCAAGCAATTAATGGAACTGAAGAGGAAGCCAAACATGTTTCCCAGCCAAAAAATCTCCTTCACCCTCACACGCACTGCGCAACTGCTCTGGTGACATCCCATGTCTTAAGTAATCTGCTATGTAGGTTCAATAAGTTCAAGAAGTGGGAGAAAAGATGCACAGGCACTTACCGGGACTTTGACATTCTCATAAAAGCTCCATGCCAGTGCCCACCTCATGGTGCGACCTTGACAGAATTCAGTGTGAGTGACTTTAGGAACCTGCACATGAAACCACAACAAAAAATTATGTTTTGTTTGAAAGCTGAAATGAGATCTCAGGCACATGTGCACTTACACATCCTAGCTGCCCACAGTTCAACAGTTTTGTTAGGCTATAAGGTATGTGGCTGTTACAAAAAAGACAGAGAAGAGGAATTAACTTTCTTGCATGTTGCCCTCCCAAAGTAAATTGTGTTTCCACAGTCCAATGAAAAATTATTTGGTGGGCTGTGGCAAGCTCAACTGTGATGAATAGGATGATACATGGGGAAGGTAATCCCTGTGCATTGTTTTCCCTGATGGATGTGTGTGTGTTAACATAGATGGGACAGAGAATGGGGAGAAGACTGTGTATGGGAGTGAGAAGCACAACAAGTCCAACTGCTCTTACTGGTAACCCAGGCCCTGTGCAATGATATCTCCAGTCATACCCAACTAGCAATTAGAATTTGGCCTGAAGCTCACTTCTATATGCAGTATCAAGGCAAAAAAATTGCCTACCCATAATTTAAATGTTCCCTCTGTGTCCTTTCCCCATCCCACAAGGAACTAAATGAGGCCAGACATAGGCTTAGGGCAAAACTAGACAGGAGCACTGGAGTCTGAAGGCAGAAGATACATCAAGCAAAGTCAGGGGGAAAAGAGGGGAACATCCTCTGGGAGAAAGACAGAAAATGGCTGGGCAAAAAATCCTAAGTGGAAACAGAACAAGACAGCTCCTGAAGATAGCTCAGTTTTGTGAGGCACAAAACAAAACAAAACATGATAGAAAAGTGGACGGAAGGCCAGAGAACTCACATTGTCTGCACAGCTTTGGATCACATGGTTATTTGCCTCTGTCTAGATGGTGATGGGTATAACCTAATCTGTGTGGAGTTCTTCTACTATTTAGAGAATGGGCGAGAGGCACATCAATTTTTTCAGAGCTCTCTGACAGGAAAAAACAAAACCAAAAAAAACACCCTAACAGTTCAAAAAGGTAGCACAAGAGAGTTGGCTAGGCCTGGCATAATTGTCTTCTTTTCATAGGGAGCTGCAACCTTCTGTCGCAACTCTATTTGTGGATCAGGATGCATTAAACAGATACTACCTCATTTGCTATCTTTTGGTGAATGTACTGACCAGGCTTTAAAAGTTCTAAAAAAGAGGTAGAATGTATGATATGTGACTACACAAATAGAGAAACATTTGGAGACTGGGAAATTTACTTTCTCCTCTTCTTACTCAGCACCTCTTTGATGCACAACTGTATAACTGGCTCCCTTCTCTGGCTGCAAATACCTGGAAGGGAGTTAGAAAAAGCTATTTACTCCAAAACTCACGTTAAGTGCATCCAAATGAGGGAAAGAAACTTCTCACTCAAACTCATACTGATTGCTGATGTGAATGTATCCAGAAAAAAAATGGTTTAGTTTGTTACGCATGCTTCCCTGGAATTAAGAACCAGTGAAGTCAATGGGATTGCCTTTCAAGTGGCACTGAAGAATCTAGCATTCTTATCTCTGCCAGATTTTCCAGCCTTACCAGCAGAAACTGTATCATGGAAAAGCATTTTACACAAATTACATGGGTTACAAACTGTACAGAACAGATAGTTGCAACACTCTTAAAGAAATACTTACTCCATGGATTCGAAGCTCCTCTTTCAGTGGGGCCAAGCTGCACTTCTTTCCTAGCATACAACTGTACCACCTGTAATAATGTTTCAGAACCAAGCAATTTAGAAATAAAAGATGTGATTTACCTAAGGAGGCAGATGAGGTGGATGGGAGGAGGAGATGCTTTCTGTCTGGGAGCAACCTTTTTGGAATGGACAACTGACACTTGCCAGGAAGCAAATTATTTGTAGATGAAGATATAAATGGTTAAAATTCTATTATGACTCTTGAAAACTATGAACTAACAAGAAGTTAATTGTAGCCTCCAATTGCTTCTGCAGTATTAAGTAACAGTTATTTGTGATAAGAAGTGCCAGTGTATGGTGGCAAATTTCATGACAGCAGCCGATTGATACAAGAATAGGCAAGGGAATATATCTGACTCACAGATCACAGGCTGGTCAACCCTGAAATACAGGAACAAATTAGCACCTAATTTCCTTCCATTTATATCTTGTTGTTACAACAAATCAGTAAGATTTATATTCTTTTCCATCACAGCTAAGGCTAATTGTTTCCATTGTGTTCTACAATATGTGTCTTTTTTCTGTTTTAAAGGGCCTTATAAGACAACCTCAAAGAAACTAAAATGTCAGGAGAAGCAGTATAATTATTTCTAAGTGCCTGTCAAGAGTAATCCATTAATGCTTTCCAGGCACCTCTACATTCAAGATCTATTGGTTACTACTCTATTGGGATTGAATAGTCCGTTACAGACTAGTTTGGATCTAAGATTTTGAATAATGGTTTGATAAGCGTGTAAGATATCTAAATTAGAGTCTAAAACATCTTGATGAAAGAATTTAAAAGTAGTACTCTCAAATATGTGAAGGACGGAGGTGACCAGATTGAATAATCACAATATTCTCTGTTCTCCCACATGAATTCAATTTAGATTTTGAGAAGGACATGGGGGTTGGTCAAAATATTTCAAAATTAAAGAGCAGCTTCAGAGGAAAATGATGAATTTCAACCTTGTTGTTAATTTCAAATCTATGAATGTCAGAGAGCAGATTGGCAGAAGCTGCCATATAATCTATTGCACTAGATCCCCAGTTGGTGACATAGGGATAGTCACTCAGCATTGTCTCATGATGGTTCTGTTAAGGCACTGCAAATGGCGCAAGGAAAGGATCTTTAAAAACCTCAGACTTCGCTTGTTTATGCTTGTATCTTGGGAAAGCCTAGCACAAGTGTGACATGAGAGTCTTGTACAAAATTAATACCTTCCACCAGTTTCAAACTGGCCCTAATTTTTGTGTTAAAATCCCACACAGTAAGAGCCCCCTGACACTCCAGGAGGGTAGTGGATTCAGATAAACTACTCCAAATGCTACTGAGACCTTCATTTTTTGATAAGTTCTGCAGAAATAGACATTTATACAAATAAGAGAACCAAAACACATGCTCTTAAGGAAGAGGACCTGTATACACCGTGGAAAAGAATTAGCCAGGGCAACCAAAATGGTGTAGGGTCTGGAAGCCATGCCTTATGAGGAATGGCTTAGGGAGCTGGGGATGTTTCGTCTGCAGAAGAGAAGCTCAAGAAGGGACATGATGGCCATGTTTAAATATTTGAAGGGATGTCAAGTCAAGGAGGGAGCAGGCACGTTTTCCACTGCTCCAGAGACTAGGACAAGGAGCAATGGATTTAAGCTGCAGGAAAGGAGATTTTCACCTGAACCTCAGGAAGAACTTCCTGACGGTCAGAGCTGTCTGGCAGTGGAACATGCTGCCTCAGAGTATGGCGGAGTCTCCTTCTTTGGAGGTTTTTAAGCAGAGGCTGGATGTCCATCTCTTGGGGGGTGCTTTGATGTGTGTTCCTGCATAGCAGGGGGTTGGTCTGGATGGCCCCTGTGATCTCTTCCAACTCTATGATTCTATTCTATGAATATTGACCTGCAAATCAACTGAGATAAACACAGTGAGACCGCCACTACCACAGCCTCTAGTACATGTTTTCACAACTGGAACAGAAAATGACAGACATCCATAAAGAGATGGTAAATTAGTTTCAGGGGTCCATGTTTCTTGTAAACAAACGATTTTGAATTTTTGTAAATAAATTGCAAAATCTGCATCATGGAACTTATTTCCTCAATCCATAATATTTCAAGATAGTATGTGTAACTGTCAAACTGGTGTAATCAAGTCTGTATCACTACAAGTATCCAAACAGAACAGGGGCTTTGGATACTACAAGTATCCAAACAGAACAGGGGCTTTCTGTCTGGAAGACAATTCATGTACAGCTAGTATACTCTTAACCCTCTTTAGCTCCAAAAGTTGTGCTGGAATTGTAGATATCAAGTCATCCTCATTCAATATTAGTAGAACATCAATAAACGCCCCATCCTGACTCCTCTCAGCATGAGGGATCTTACCACTTTATATTAAATTCACTAGTAGTTCATCCAAGTCACTGATAGTAGACTGCATCTTCTTAAAATCATCCAATCTAGAGACAACGTCTATTTGCTCTTCATTGATAATTGATTCACTTAGGCCCACAAACTGCTCCTCTGTTATAATGCTTGAAGTTTTGGCTGGACTAGACTGGAGCATGCCCTTGCGAGAATGTTTTTTTGGAAATTAACAATCAGGTATTTCCTTTTCCTGTAGACACCCCAATACTATGCTCAGGAACAATTAAAGGGGTGACAGTCAAATCTAGAAAAACCCACACTGGTACTATCTGAAATTTGGACAGAAAGAGCTTCATTTTCATCAACATAAGAGGGATTGTAGACTGTTCAAATGTTACCAAAATTCTCTTATGTGCAGATGCACTACAAAGACGTTCTACAGCAAGCACATCAATGCCATGAAGGTTTATATATAACATTTGGCTCAGAGAAAATATGACAGCTCTATACCATGTCTATTTACTCTTGTTTATTCTGTTATAAGCAATCTGCAGCATGACTTGGTTTGCTTGTAAGATCCTGTTGCAATTTCCTTTTTCCAGCTCCATTAGAGTTACCAGTGAACAATTTCTAGAATAATTTATGGTGTTGTTTTTTTCTTTCACCAATTTTTCCTGCTTTCTGGATCCTGTGCTATTAGACTGAAACAAACTCTTATTTAAAGTTGTATGTTTCTTTCTAAAATTATCAAAGGAGAGTTTGAGAAGCTCAAGTTGTTTAACGATTTTTTTTATTACAAAAGTGCTGTTAAAAGGCACTATTTTGTCACAAAGTGAGGGAGGTATGACTGTTGTTCAATGTGTTGTTTCCTCCCAATAATAAGCAATTTCTCAAGAACAGGTTTGTCTGCCCCTTTTGACTCCAAGGACCCTCTCTTCCTGATAAGCACCCAAACCATTGCCAGAGATTTCCAAGGACTCAGACACAGGCTCATTTTCTAAATCCAAAGCTGAGAAACTGTTAGCAATACAATTGCAAATACCGATTTTAAGTCTGGGGTACTCACAATTTCCTCACAGGCAAACAATCTGTCAGTCTCGAGCTGTTTGCAGGCCTTATTGTGTTCTAGAATGCCTTTTATTCCCCATTTAAAGATTTTCACCAATTGTCGCATGGGGAAAAGTGCAAATTCAAAACAGTGAAGTATCGTATTCCCAAATATATGTGGTTCTGTTTCCAATCTAGGAATATCTCAAGCTTTGGCCAGTAACAAATACGAAGGAAAAAAAAGGGTACACAGGCAATGCAATGTTTCAAAAAGAATGCAAGGGAAGAGGAGACAATGCTACGCAGCACTAAAGTGCAATAACTAAATAAAAGACCAAACCATCAGGGCAGGATGGAAGTGGGGAATATATCAGAACTCATTAAAATGCCTCCTATTGAATTATTTAAGAGATGGTGTAGAAAGTGTTGATGCAGCAATGATTGTCAGTATACTGACAACTGCCTAATATTCTATTGTATCTTCTTTTGTAAGTTATTGGAGAAACTTCTCCCATACTTGATGAGATTGTTTTTTAAAGTATGGGATATAACAGTAGTTGAATTATTATATAAATTCAAGAGACCTGATTATTTATTACGCAAGTTCAACTTACTACATGAGTTCAAAAGAAAATCAGATATAGGAGGATAAATTTCAGAAAAGACGAATGCTAGTACTTTTTAAAGCGCTAAGCATAGAAATGTTGTACACTGTTTGCTAGGTTGACTTTTGTGTATATGTACACTGCATAAGATCTTTGTGTGCATTTGTAAAGATAGAAAAAAAAAGAAAAAAATTATATTTGTGGCTTAATATAGGTAGCAAATCTTATGCATTACCTATGAAATGGTTCTCCATGGCATAAAGGCATAAGTTTCTTGTTACCATTTTATAGTGTCTTACCAGCACGTCGAGGAGAGAACATATATACATATTGTTTTTTTCACGCAACAACCAGTTTGTTATCTTGAGAGTGGCCAATTTGTTTTGCCAGCAAAAATAATTTGTGGTAACAGGGTGCCTGCTGCTTTGAATCATCTTGGGTGATATCTAAACTTGCTTTTTTTCTTTTTCTTTTTTGGAGCTGTTTTTAAATATTCTGCCTGAAGACTGGAAAAGATTAGTTTTATTTGTAGTGGAAATACAGATGCTATCACTATAAGATATGTTCCTGTTTTAATATTTTAGTTTTTTTTAAAGGAAAGGTAAACTGGAAGAGTCTTTGGAAAGAATTATGTTTACTTTTTTCTAAATTTTTACCTTAATCTTTTTTTAAGCTGCAGGCTATCATGGATAATCCTCTTGACAAATTCTAGCTCTCCCCCTTCAGCCATGATCTCAGTGATTCCTCCTGTGTTAACTGAACTTGGAGGAGGTCTTCTAGGATTACGAGAATTTACTCCCTAGGAAAGAAACAAAAGTATTCATATTACTAAAGCTGAAATTTAAACAGCTATATATTAGGTACCAACTCTTCCTTGAAAGATAATTATCCTGTTACATCTCATCTCCCTCTTTGCACCTTGTCTTCATTCTGCCACTGGCACATCACACTTTCCTCTACAAAATTGCAATTGCAAAACCCAGGTTCATGTTCTGGTTATCTCTAACTTAACTATCACAACATTTTTTCTCTTCAGCCACAACTTGTTTATTTAGAGATCAGACCTCTGTCCAAAACTCTGCTGCCCTAACTGTTTCACCTCTCATCGTTCAGACCTTTGAACTCATACATTCAAATCTTTTTATTATGCTCCTAGTTCATTCTACATCTGGTTCAAACTTCTTCTCCCAACCTTTAAAATTCCTACAGCCATGCCTTGTGCTCTCTTCTTGTATTTGCTCCAATGCTTTCTGACACATTCTTTACTCCTAAAATTCTAACTCCATCAATTGCTTGAAGGAATACCACTTTTCAACCATTCCATCTGCTATCCCAATACCTTTAAGCTGAACTTCTGGCAATGCTATCTTTCTTCCTTCAAATACTTTCTCCTAGCCTGCCTCTTCTATGAACATCTTTAACATGTGTAACTCTATTTGCACCTCTACTCCCTGCACTGCTCAACGCTTTCCTCTCTCAGTTCTTGGTTTCACTTCTGCCTGTCTCTTTCATTTGTCCCTTCTGTTGCTCTACAGCTCCTACAATTTAAATCACTCTTCCTCACATTGATGTACTCCAGATGGATTGGACTGGGCATGTGGAGGAGGCTGATGGTGATTGAGGACCAAAAGATACGATCCAACATTTTGCTAACAGGACTCTGTAAAGCACCATGTTTTATTATTGTAGTTTGCTTCTGTCATCACATCAGCAACTCTAGAAACCCTACAGCTGCTTTTGGCCAACAAAATTTAGAAGTGGAGCACAACAACTTAGCTTGTAATGTAGTTAAACAAACTAGAAAGATGAGAACTACAAGTACGCTTAATTTAAGGTCTTCAGTATTCATTAAGTGTGTGTCTACACAATCATACATCAGACATCATTGCCTTTTCAAAAATATGCATCCATCAACATACATAGAAAAGGCTCAATCAAATAATCAGGAATCAGCATACCTTTGCTTCTAGCTGGTTGGCAAAGAAAGGAGGGTTGCACATGCAGAAATCATAGATAACTTCAGACTCTTCTTCTAATGCATCCAGTAGGAGTGTCTTCTGTGGTACTTTCACCACTGCAAGAAAACCAAAGATGGATGATTCATTTTCATACAAACCGATACAGGAACCCCCCTCCCTCTCATGCCTCATTAGCCGATGACTCGCTCTTTTGATGCTTCCAAACTAAGGACAAGTCCATTAATTTGAAGGGGGTTCTGCTCTTTCATCAGTTCTTGTTTCTTACAGCAGCTCACTTGGGACCACTCACACACACACACACACACACACACTGTTTGCAAAGCGAGCTGAGAGGGGGGAAGGCACTAAGCCAACTGAGAGACTCTGAAAGCCACACACGTGCAGTGGGTCCCAAATGAGCCTCCTTAAGTCCTTCATGCTTTCTACAGTAAAGTACATGGATTCTGCTTTTCAATCAATTCCATTTTCTGACAGTACTCCAGTCCCTAACCTATCAGATAAGTGGAGGAAACTTGCAGAAACTTGTATATCACAGCAAATAAAGACAAACATGATTGTTCTTGCCTCTTACTGCAACTGAAAATTAATTAAAAAAAGAAATAACCAAATATTTATGCAAACTGTTGCATTAATATACAGGTATGGCTAATGAGTATACACTATAGTTAGATCTTTTAAAACAATTGTTAAGTTTTGTGACTCGTTATTGTGATTTCATTATAACCCTGCTTGTGACTCAACTACAAGATCAAAAACTGAAGACTAGAGTAAAATGACAGAACCAAGTAAACCAGCATTATGACTGGCCATGGGAAGGACTGAGGGAACAGTATATGGGTGAGGCCTGGTTGTCACACATGCCTTTCACTGGATCAAAGATAGCCCCCCATCATTATTTAATTTTTTTAAAGAAATCAAGATAAATAGACATCTGAGAAGGGCAATGTTGCTATGTTTTTGCACTCCTCCACAGATCTTTTAATTCCAAAAGAGATGTTTTTCCAAACCAGGGAGTGAACTGCAAGCCGGTTTTGAAAAAAGAGGCTGCCCCCAGGCCTAAAACAGCTATTTGTGACAATGTTGTCAGAACAATCCTCCCAGAGTTTGCGTTAAAATTCCCAAAATGTTTTGTGTAAGTGGGCACTTGGGGCCATAAAATCAGCTTCAGGTGGCCCCATCAGGGCTAGGAGCCACATATCTCCATTCCTGACCTACAGATAACACAAACCAGGAGCAGACACAGCAGCTCCACACTGCCTTATTAGCACAAGTCCAGTTTACAAACCGTCCCTTACATAAAGCTCCCATATTAGTGTGAAGTCCTGTCTCCCTTTCCTCAAACTCAGGCTTCAGTAATGTAAAGAAATGATTTTACAGAATTAGAAGCTGCACATTTTGGCTGACCTCCATGACAGAAGTAAAATCATTTGTGAATGGGTGTGTATCTGTGTGTGTGGATATTCTGAAGACTTTCATTTCTAGATAAAATATATATGAAGTCATTTTGTACAGCAATAGTTCATAGTTTAGGTCACCTGGTAAGTGCCACTATATATACCTCTTCCTGTTACTTGTCCCTCTTCCTACTTTCTACTTCCTAATCTGGTATCTCCTTTCCTTTATCATCTCTTTATTTTTTTTATGAGCTGGAGTGATTTCAACTGCAGGTAGAAGTTTGAGGAACAGACTTCCTATTCATAGTCACAGAAAAAAGATGGGATAATAAATAAATCAATGAAATAATACTGGACATGGTCAAGAAAAAAATAAGACAACTCTGGCTCTGTAGCCAAACAAATAGCTTCTAAATCTGCTGTGTTGTCTGTTAAACAGCTGGCAAATTATTTTGCTGCAAAGTGAATGGGACAACAAGATATAACAAGATACCTTTTATAAGATCAGATAAGTTATTTTGTTCCACATTTTTCTTGGCATAGCTGTAACAGACATCATCCACTTCTGTTGCAATGAAATACCATCCGTTCAAAGTTGCACCAAGTAGTGGGTAAATACAAGATGCACCAGTACCTACATTACAACCAAGAAGGGGGGAAGTTCACTAGTTAGAACAGTGAAGATACTCCAAAACATGCTATCTATATTCTCAGAGATTAAACATAATGCGTATGTCATCAGTTAGGCAGCAGGCAATACTAGTTAAAATATGTCAATTTTCACTTAAAGCCATGATTCAAAGAGAACTTTGCTTACTTCACAAACATCTTATGCTACACAACATCCAACAGAAGAGAAAAACCAGGCCACTTCAGAATAGATACAGCAGTGATAAGGTTTTGAAACTGATGGGAACATCAGCAATTCAATCCTAAGTATTTCTAATATGAAGTAAAGTTACAGTAAATGGAGATAAAAGAGATTTTCATCCTAAGAAAAGAGATTCTTACAGCATCCAATTGTTAAGCTTCTTCCTGCTTACGCTACAGTAGCTCATACAATAGAGGGTGCTGTGATATCATGTCACCAAATAGTTTGTATGCTGGGTGGCAAGACTTCTGGGTGGTGTCTACAGTTGACAAGAGTGATTTTCTTGTGAATGCTGCAGCTATTATCTTTGCTCCTGTGATTTTGCATTGGCATTTACCTTCCTCTTCAATATTGTGAATAAATGCCATACAAACTAAGTTAAATTGACGCTGTGGTGACATAAATGCCAATGGGTGTAGTGGGACAACAAGAGTGCTCACTATCACTATTATAAATCCTACCTATGTCTATTCCCCATATCACAGAGCCTTTAGCAGCAGCTTCTTGCTGAGCAATCAGATCTTCAACCCAGTGGATATAGTTAAGTCTCAAGGGAACTGTTGGAATAAGCCTTTCTAATGGTATGTCAATTTGCAGTCCAAAGTCTTCTTTCAACAGTGTGCATGTCAGAGCTCTCACTGCTTCTGGATCCTTGAAGTTTACACTGAAACACATATAACAAATAAATTGAATTATCTCTGGGCTTTGAGTCTTGCCTCAAGAAAAGCAGCATGGAATACTTTACAGACAAAACCACACACACACAACCCTGGATTGTGGCCAGACTCGCTAGAGAGTGTCAGAGAAAGGCCTTAGCAAAGTGCTATACATATTCCATACCTGCAAAAACTCCCAGGTTCAGTCCCTGGGATCTCCAGGATGGTGTGGGAAAGACTTCTGCTTTTGTGACCCTGAAAAGCTACTGTAGTCAGAGTGTGTAATACTGAGCTAGATAGATCAATGGTCTGACTTAGAGCTTTGGAGTTTTTGGACTATAATTTCCAGATTTCTTAGGTGATTGTGAGAATTGTAACTTTTCTCAGCTCTAGTATGACTCAGTATAAAGAAGCTGCCTACATTCCTGAGTTCACTGTCCTGCTGGCCACCTGTCTTCACCATGCTGTCACTACTACTAGTGAAAAGAAGACAGCCAGATAATTATCCCCACTGTTCCTCCCCACCTGGAGAAAAAAGTCAGGATCCATTGATTGCCACTATGTTCTTAGTGTTCGCTCACAACCAGTCCTTCCCATAAAAAGTGGATCTCCAAAACTGGACATCTCAGGAGCACCAGTGATGAGACAATCCTGTGTTATGTTATGGATTTATGTGAAAAATATTGTTGCATTTATAAGATAAAGTAAGGTAAACTATAGTTACATATACACTGCACAGTAGATGCAATAAGGATCTGTCAGGAGGTGTGAGAGAAGGGAATGCTGGGAGTGAGTGGGATAAGAGGGTTGTCTGTGAAGATTAGAAATTAGACAGAACGGGGCTGAGGAGTCTAGTGGTTAGGAAAGTTAGTCAGCATTAGGGAAAGAGGAGAGTTAGAGTAAGGATTAGCGTATGAGTGACAGAGAATGAAAGGTTTTCTTAGAATTAGCACATCAGGGTATAAATATTTGATGTTATGTTTCATTTTCTGCTTAATAAATAATTATTTTTGTATTATACACTTGAGCCACCAAGAATGCTGCATAATTGGAAACTTGAGTTCAGACATGGTGTCCATGGTGACAGCAATAAATAAAGTGTAGGGGTGTCCGTTGAGGCGATAAGATGAATAACAGCACAGGAATGACAAGGGCATCTGGATCCCCACAACTGAAGGCGACAGCAGTGGGACAGGAGTAAGTCCACACATTGGTGGCAGATATGGGGAGAGGTGCGAGTCCTCATACTTGGTGACAGCAAAGGGGTTAATGAAAATCATTACATTTGGTGGACACAGCAGAGGGATTAGTGGAAAACTTTACATTTTGTTGGAAGAGCAGTAGGTGACAAAAGATGAATAAACACTTGCATAGGAACCATGAAGGCATCTAGGAGGTCCCCAGACTTGGAGGCAGCAGAGGGATAGGTAGAATCTCTTAGCTACTGGAAGAGCAGTGAGGTACAATCAAGTGTATGATAAAACCCAAAAAGTGTACACTACAAACCAAAGAGTGTAGTAAATACAGAAATGTGATTTTAAGCAAAAGTATGTGTTTGAAGCAGAAGGCACAAGGAAAATGACAGAAATTTACGGCTCAAGGAAAGAGGACCTAATTAAGAAAAAAAAATCAGAGCCCAGAAAATCACTAAGGTGTTGGTAGTGCATTTTCCAAAATGTTAGTACAAATGCTAGTACAAGCTCCCTTGATTCTTCACAGACAAGAATCACTATCCACTGTTGATGCAGTGCAGACGACAGCCTGAATCCTATTGTTTTCTCTGAATTAGAGAAGAAATACTGAATGGGATTCACATAAGTACCGATTCACCATTCAGAACCTGATTCAGTGGGTCTCTACTGCTTCATAGTACCAACAAGATTCATGCTCACATATGCAACCTATCACAAGACTATGAGCAGTAGTGGTAATAAGCTGAATCCAATCACCCTGCATGTGGAATTGCCACTTTCTTGTTCCAGTAGGACTCCTGTACCTCTTCCAGATGCGTGTCAGATAATTATGTATGAGGTCAAGCCAAATGCAGGTTAGCTGATAAAGGAAGAAGGAAGCTCTTTCCCTGCTACCTGCCATATGGGCTCTTGAGGTGTAAGAGCCTTGAAACAAAACTAGCAGCACTACTTATGTCATGAACCCATAGTGCTGAATGCAATGATGTCATCCAGTACACATGTTAAAACTGTAATGACTACTGCGAGAGCACTCCTGAAGATGAGATGAAGATGTTGTTGCTAGTGGTTTAATACAGAGACTATGGCGTTGGTCAGGCTGAGAGTGGGATGTGGTTAATGAGGGCTGCTATGGAAATCCCAGCAGGCAAAGCCAAGCAAGCTAAAAGCATGAAGGAAGTGAGGCTGTATGGCATGGGAGAAAAAAAGCCATATATCTTCCCCCTGAAAGCTTACAATGTCCTAGTCTTTGGATCACTAGTACAGCTAGGACCACATGATGACTCTGTAAGTGAGTAACATGTAAACCACTGCATAAAAGGAAGAGCTGAAAACGACAGGAGTAAATCTTGTTTTAGCTTCAAAAGGTATCACGTGCAATAACAAAATAAACAATCAAAATAGTAAAACTGATATAAAATTGGATCTTCCTCAAACCTCACTACTGGTGCTTAGTTGCAATATTCAAAGATAGGTAAGATCTGAAAAATTAATGAAATATACCACAAGTTGTTAGAAAAAAATAGCTAGCTGCATATCTTCACATTTCTTTCTATAACACAATAAGTAAACCAGAATTGTGTCAAAGACTGATTTCCCCAGGCCTTGCAGGGAAGTCAATATTTTAATGGTATATCTTATTTTGGTATTTTAACACTCAACTGAATTTTGCATTTATGCATTTTCCATTTTTTGTATGTTTTCAACATAAAGACAAGCACTGATTTCAATTCACTGCAGGAATTTTCAAAGCCGAAAAGCAGCATATAAATACTAACTCGGGCCCTAATGTGAGGATATTGAGGATTTCCAGTTATCGTTATAGTTCCCTATTCTTACATTTATATAAAACTCCTACAACATGGGGTGGGAATGCTGCTGAACAACTCGACTTTCCTATGTTGGCCTGGACTCCGGGGAGCGGGCAGGCCTAATACATCAACGGTTGCACCACCTACCCTTAATTGAAACCATCATCACTATATACAACCCACTCATTCAGTTTAAACTGAAAACAACAACAACAACAGTTTACTTTGCATCTGAAACAGACCCAAGCCCATACAACTGAGTTTATCACACTCCCCCCCCAGTTTGTTGTCTCCCTCTCCACCTCTTCTTCACTGTAGCTCTCAGTAAGCCAGATCTTAAACCGCTCAGGACAGACATCTGGATTTCTGCTATTTTGCAAAGCATCGCCCACTGGCAGCGGAAGCCATATGAAGATGCTGACAAGGAACGTGGATGCTGACCTACCTCACCCTTCCCGACAAGTTTATCTGCACGTGCTGTTTAAATTCTGGGTACTTGGATGCCAGATATGCGAAATCCGGCGGCTTGTCCTTGTATCTGTTTCTCACATGCATGGATTTGTTGAGAGCCATCCTGAGGGGGAAGAAAAAAGTACTGAAACGACAGGTTTGAGGCACCGCCTCGGAACTGCGCCTTCCAAGGGAACGGGACAGAATCCACCGCGCCCGCCCGCCCGCCCGTCTCCCTCCCAGCGGCAGCGGTACCTCCTTTCCCCCAACACTCCCGCGGGCGCTACCCCATCGCTCCCCTCGCGCCCTCAACAGACACACATCAGACGCGACGGCGAAAGGGAAAGTTCCACAGACCGAGGGGAGTAGCCGGAGGGAAGGAAGCCGGAGAGCTACGGGCAGCCCCAACTTCCTGTGCAAATCTCTATGGTGAACCGCATAGAGAGGCGGGAAGCCCCGTATGTTGTGGCGAGAGCTTGCGGCGCCGTTTTGTCCCTTCACAACTCTATGGTCGGCCGCCTCCCTCCTGTCCGTTTTAGCGGGCAGACGAGTGTGGGGAACGGTCCTCCACAACCATCCCGTGGAGAGCGAGCGGAAGGGCGCCAGCTGCCTCTTTACCCTCTTTTGCTCCTGGGCAGGGGAGGGTAAACCGGCTTTCATGGACTACAACTCCCAGAAGTCTTCTATGTTGCCAGGAGGCTTCTGGGAATTGTAGTCCGTACCCCACACCTGTCTGTGTGGAAACCCACTGGGTGACCAGCAGGCCTCGCACAGGCCATTCCCCTCCCTAAACTACAAGCCCCAGGATTCCATAGGATGTTGAAAGTGCAATAATAGCGCCCTAACAGTCTAGTTTGGGAACGGTTCCACTCTCAGCTCCCGAAAAGCCCATGATAGGGCCTCCGGGAGCCACACAATAATGTCTGTAGAATTCAAAGACACAGCCGTGTTTTTGCCTCGTGTGCGTTAAAAAGAAGAAACTTCTCCCAAGAGCTCGACCCCGTCCACCTGTTCAGCCCACGTTTGTCTCATACCTACAAAGTCCCGCACAGTCCCTCGTGCTTATCGCCCGGATTGGCCAGTGGGCGGGCGGGCCGGCAGACAGAAGCAGCCCTTCCCGCTGTTGTCGCCGGATTTCCCCAGAGCGGGAGGGCAACGAGAGAGTCTAAGAGGGACACCTGCCACCGCCCAGGAGGGAAACAGCCGCGCACAGGCCTCGGGTCTCTGTTTCGCTATCCCCTGCTTGGCTGCCCGCCTGTTGGGCTTGCAGCCCCGGCGTGCAAATTTTCCACCAGAATGGCGGGAAAAAAGCAGGCTCGTGGATTATGTATGAGGTCAAGGTGCTCCCCACAGGGAGCAATTAGGCCTGCTGCTTTTTCCTGACGCCTCGTGGCCTCTTTCATAACCAGGGGCATCTGTGTCAACCAGCCCCTTGACTCATAGAATCAGAGTTGGAAGAGACCCCAGGGGCCATCCAGTCCAACCCCCTGCTATGCAGGAACACCCATCAAAGCATTCCCAACAGGTGGCCATCCAGCCTCTGCTTAAAAACCTCCAAAGAAGGAGCCTCTACCACACTCCGAGGCAGCTGCCAGACAGCTCTGACCGTCAGGAAGTTCTTCCTGAGGTTCAAGTGGAATCTCCTTTCCTGCAGCTTGAATCCATTGCTCCTTGTCCTGGTCTCTGGAGCAGAAGAAAACAAGACCTCTCCTTCCTCTACGTGGCATCCCTTCAAATATTTAAACATGGCTATCATGTCCCCTCTTAACCTTCTCTTCTGCAGACTAAACATACCCAGCTCCCTAAGCCGCTCCTCATAGGGCATGGCTTCCAGACGCACGCCATAGTAGCATATCACCTGGGTGATATTAAGGGTAATAACACTCTATTTTATTTTGGGAAACAAATAACACACTGCCCACCTGGCTCCTAATGCAAATAGACTCCCTGCACACTGTGGTTAACCAAGGCTCACATGGTGAAGCTCCTTTTTACACAACCCTTTTATGCCTATTCAGCTCCCATCTTTTCCTTCTGCCTAGCTGGCCTCTCCCCGCCCATACCTATATTATCTATCTATCTATCTATCTATCTATCTATCTATCTATCTATCTATCTATCTACACACACACACCTGTGTGTATATATGTAGGTGTGTGTGTGTGTGTGTATCTATCCATCATCTATCTATCTGTCTGTCTATCTATCTATGTCAGCATTGACAGAGGCATGAAGTAGAGCTGGAGAAACAGACTTGGAGCAGGGTTGCAGCAGTATGTTTGCAGAAAACGGTGCAAGAAAAGCAAAAATTGAGATAGGCAAGAGCCAGATTTCAATCTAGCTGACCCTGCCCTATTGAACAATAAGCAAGGTAAACAGCAGCTCCTTCTAGGATCTCTTACTGAGCATGTGTGAATACAAAGGTGGGAAGAGTACATAAGCCTGTCTCGCCACCTAAGCCCAGCATGTTTAAAAACCATAGATTGGTAAATCTGGACGCACAAATGGAAATTGTAAGCAAAGTGAAGGCTGATGAAAGAAAAAGTAATCTCTGGATGCATGTGGAAGAAGCCTTCCAAGTGATCTCTAGAAAGTTCAAAATATTTTTCCTTAATTATGCAAGGATTATCTGGCCTGGATGTTGCATTTCACATGTGCATATTGTTAGTTTTGAATTAAAAAATTATGAAAATATGTTAAACTGTCTTTTTGGGAGGGTGGTGGTGGTAGGAACCTATCTCCATACTTTCCACGTCGCTTCTGCCTCTGGTTAAAGAAGTAAAGCTTAGGAACACATCTGTTTCATTAATTGAAATATTCCTGTACTCCCCTTTCTTTCTTTGTTTATTTGTTGGAGTAGTACCCATTTTCAAATTTCCAATATTCACAGTGGACTACGCTGCAAAGTTATTAGCTGTTCTCTCAGCCACTGTCTCCCTTCTCACAGCAATATGAAGATAATAGACAGTATTGACATGGGCAGGGCAACTGTGTTATTTTTTTAAAAATAGAAACAAATGGCATGTTCCACATGAAATAAAACTGAAACTCCTCTCTTTGCTGCTACCATTTCTTTCTGGATTTCTTTCTGCTGGATTTTGCCACTGATTTTCTTGGGCTTAGAACAAAAAATGTTACCCAGAATAAGCCTGCCTATATGCTAGTAAGTATTAAAATTTACAGCTTTCAGAATAGCTGCTTGTCCAAAAGAATATAACATAATAAAGTTTCTTTATTTTTCAAGTTGAATGTCTCACTTCTGAAACTTAACTGGGTTCCATTCAAATTTCCAATTCAAAGTATAATATAAATCAGAATCTCATTGGAGATGCTGAGGGACAGGAGAATATCAAGTCAGGGCTTTTTCCTAATTGTAGCCCTCGACATGTGTTAGACTATAACTCCCATCATCATTACAACTTAAAACAACTAGAGGTGTGAATGCCGGGGGCGGGGGACTGAAACATTCAGAAAAAATATTATTTAAAAAGACTTTTTCTCTGGAACAATGGAAAAATGGAGTATGCAGTATTTTACTTTAGAATGATGAAGAAATGTTTAACACAAGGTATTTACATATTTGCTGCCCCATTTCTAAAAACTATGAAAGAAAAAGACTTAATGTACTGTACAGCAGCAGTTCATTATACAGTTGGGCCTCCACATTTGCTAGGGTTAGGAGTACAAGCCCTCTGCCAAAGTGGAAAAACTGCAAATATCAAAATATGTATGTGTGTCTGTGGGAAGAGGGTTGAGGCATGGTAGGGAGAGCGGGCACCCAGGGTCCAAACCAGCTCAGGGAAAGAAGAAAGAAAAAGAGTGGGTCAGCATCATGGCCCTATACTTCTTCTGTCTTTCACATCTCCTTCCTTGAGTGCATGAGGGGCATCAGGAGAGGGTTTGTGGTGCTGAGAAATAGACCTGTGAGCCATCCTTAGCTGGCCAGGGAAAGCCTGGCGGAGGGGAAAGAAAGGGTTTTTAAAAGGCTGATCAGAGCCACCAAGAGAGAAGGTACCCCCAAGAAAATAAGCACTTGAGGTGTCGGTGCAAGAGTTGGAGAAATTTGCAAATAATCAAACCCACAAAAGTGAAACCCACCGATGTGGAGGGCTGACTGTAAATCCTGGTCTTGGTTTCCTTTTCTGGAAATGATTGCATTAATGTCTGCCTGGCACTATGGGGAACAAATGGAGACAAAATTATTTGTCTCTTTTACTAATACATCTCTATCTGTATCTGTAGCCTGCTTCTCAAACTGACAAAAGTCAAAGAAGTTCCTTATACAGGAACCCCCATGCAAAAAAAGAAAAGGAAAAAAGTGAATGTTGCATCCCATTGCAGTCAATGGATGCAATGTGCATGCCCCTATGGGTGAGCAATCCATTGACTACAATGGGAGTGACACTTTGCACAACATTGCATTTGTGTGTGCAGAGGATGCCCCAGAAGAGGCACACCATAGTTTAATGGTTCCTTACACTTCAAGACCTTGTATTTCCCTTAGCGGGGGAAAAAATTAAAAAGTTAAATTTTAAATGATAGTTTGAATGAAATGTACTTTTACTATATCAAGCGTGATAATATAATGCCAAAGAAATTTATATATAATGAATGTTATGTTCCTTAAGTAATAAAATAATTTTTGATCTCAAATAAGGGGGTTAAATATTGCATTTTAATTTTTTTTAAAGTCCTTTTTTAAAAGGAAAACAATAGAAAAAGTTGAGGTTTTTTGGTCCCCATGGCTTCAAAAATTTCTGGTAATTTTACATCCCTTTAAAAAGTATTTATTAGAGTTATAGAATAGAAAATAAAAATATACACAAAGACCAATCTACATATTACATAAGAAAGAAGAAAAAAAATTCCAACCTTTCCCCAGCTGCTATAACTAAATTCTGATTAAGCCTCCATCTTTTTTTCTTTACATTACACAAAAACAAATATGAAAGACAAATTGCTATATTAAATAGTTATTCTACAAAAAATTAATAAAAGCTCCAAAATCTATCCATTAGTAGTAATTAATAATTAGTTCTATTTTTTAAAAAATCTTCTATTCTTTCAGACTCTATACTCGTAAAGTTTGCTTTTAACCTTAAAATTAACTATTTAAACGCTTCCATTGTCTGTTCTTCTAATACCCCAAGTCTCTGTAGTTTTACATCTCTAATAACAAAACTATAATGGAGTCCACTGTTAATATGGCAAATCGGATGTTGGGTTGAGGCTAAGTAGTATTCGAAATAAAAAATTCTCCACTAACAACCTCTCCCTCAGATTGACCATCCTGATATACATGATCGCAGCTGCAGTTGAGAAACTGAATTTGAAATGAAGCCAGAGCTTTATTTGTTAAATATGCTAGGGCAACAAAGGGAAATAAGAAGTCATCAGAAGATATTGTCATATCTAATAACTGCAGCAAGGTTGACATATGCGCAGCACTGGAAAGAAAAGAAACATATTGATATAGAAGAATGGAAGTTAAAAGTTCTGGATATGATAGAGATGGAAAAGTTAGCATTTTCTTTGAAGAATAAATCTATCCCGAACTTTGAGAAAGAATGGAAAAGAGTATTGGATTGGGTAAGGATATAAATGTATAAGAAATCAAAGAAGAAATAATGTAACTGTTCTTCTCTCTGTGAGATAGAAATTAAGTCTGTAATGGAATGGAAATAAGCAATTTCAACCGGAAGATTTAAGCATGGAAGTGTGGGGGGTGGGTTTATTTTCAGACAAACTTTCAATAAAAATTATACAAAAAAGAAAAAAAGAAAAAAGAGAGAAACTGAAGACCATCAGAGGACATTGAGATTGCTGATCTTGATTCTCTGTGAGGGATATGCAAATGGTTTCATCCTGATCCCCTCTATGGGTTAACCAGCTTTGTACTCTAGCAAAAGTTCAGTGACAACAAAGCACCTTAATACAGAGGGAAGAAAGAGAAGTATAAACCTTACCTTCACAGGGATGATGTAAACAAGAGGACATCCCAGTCAGCAAACAATTTTTTTAATAGTAACAGAATAGCAACAACTGTATCTGATTTGGCCTAAACATAACTAGGTGTGCTATTGCCTGCTTAATATCTATATTGCACTGTTATAGCACTGTGACAGGATTTCAATTGCCATGCTGTCAACCTAGGGTCTGTAGTTTGGCGAGATGATGTAGACAGAATTCCAAATACATCATTGAGCTATACATATCAGATTCACAAAGACAGAACCTTGGCAATTAAAGTGCTATCAAACCATAGTATTTGTGCAGTGTGGATGTGGCACTACTAAGTATATAATAGGAATATTCACACGCCTATATTTCAACTGAGTTTGGAAAAGACATTTTAAAATGTGAACCGGGCAGAAATGAAAGCTGTTTATTAAACTCTATTTACCCAAGTATTTTTAGCTGATCAAAATGTTTTAACTAATTACAGGTTGGTAACATCTTAATACTGTGAGAGCCAGAATTGTGTACTGGTTTAAGTGTTGGACTACAACTCTATAGACCCGAGTTCTAATCTCTGCTTGGTTATGGAAACCCACTGAGTGACGCTGGGGAAGTCACACTTTCTCAGCGTCAGAGGAAGGCCAAGGCCAAGCCACTTTGAACAAATCTTGCCAGAAAACTTCCATTATATGCTAACCTTAAGATGACTTGAAGGCACAAAACAACAAAAACAACATAACACGATAGATACCTTTTTGAGAGGTTTTAACAAACAATACCAAGTTTGGGGTTGGAAGTCAGATTTAGTCACACCAAGACCAGAACCACTGGAATCACTTGGCCTCAAATTAGTAATGAGTAGCAATACCCATTGATTTTGACAAATCCATGACTCTAGCTGGGGCCTACTCAAAATTAACTATACAGATTCCTTTCAATATTTTATTTCCTTTTACAGGAATGCCAGAACCAAAATGTAATTTAAATATTATAGCATTATACCTCTAAATCTGCCTCATAAAAGAAAATTGGCCTATAGTAAGCAAAAATGATTGTATCATTTCATGCTTTTAAAACTTTTGAACCTTATTTTGTTTTAGATGTTTTATTTTAATGTATATTGTAAGCTGGTTTCAGTCTCATTTGGGAGAAAAACAGGGTGTAAATCAAATAAAAAGCCTGAGAGCCTATCAGTTATTCCAATTACAATCTAAACAATTACAGATCACAGTCAGTGGAAACAGTGATCCAATTCTTTAAAAAAATAAATTGACTTAAAACTTAGGGACATTTTAATACACATTTCAGGCAAATCTGAATGCTTTAGGATTAAAAACATTTCCCATTATAGCCACAACCTTTAGAGATGGTCTGAAGAAAACCTGTCTTGTCTCAATTTCCCTGATGTGTCCTGGTTTACCTCTCGATGCTTGTGCTGAAAGGGCAGGCACTGGAATGTTTCTTCAACCTGAACTTGTCCTCAGAAGAAACAAATTGGCTTGGATATCATTCAGGAAATGGTGGGGGGAAAGAACTCTTATTGACAGTGACAAATTCACCAACCTGGATCTTAACTGTAAAGCAGCAGAGGGGTTAATTTAGAAGACAATTTTGCAGCCACTTAAAATAGTAAGACACAGTTGCAAGCTTGTCAACACTCAGTACATCCCAGGACCCTGGGGGCTGTGCTCAAAACCTATTTATACTTACTTTAGCACCCTCTCAGATGACTTCTAGGATGAAGACTGAAGTGGAAACTTCTGGTGTAAGTCAGGTGAAGACAAAGCATCAAATTGTCTGTTGACTGACTTAGTTTGTAGGTCTCTCATCACTCAGACATGACATGCAACTACGTTGGAGTATTAGATATTAGCAGAGATGGAAGCTGATCCTTCCTCTACCGGAAATGGCAGTTTGCAGCTCCTGTTCAAATTTGCTGTTCTTTAAAGAATATGTTCTTTGAAGAATGTTTACGGTCCACCTGCCACATATAACTGCTTTGAACTCCTACATCTGAAGGTAATATGGAAATACCAGCCTCTTGTATTTTTACAGATAGGGATATGCCAGTGTGCTATGACCATCTAAGGCAAAGAGTAGGGCCTTTCAGTGGAACTATATATTCTCTATACATATAGAGAATAGATGTATAGCACCAACAGGATACAGTAGTATCCTGTTGGTGCTCAGTTACTATGTAGCACAATCCAGCAAACAACACAATGCATCTAATCCAACAAAGCAACCTTTGAATAATGCAGAAGAAAATAATGATACTACTGCACTTTGGGATTTTTAACCACAATCCTACACATGTCCACTCTGAAATGAGCCACACTAAAGAGCTTCTTCCAAATCACCCTCCCTATATGTTATACAACCCCTGTCACCTTCAGTCTGCATGTGCAGTTGTGAGCCACTGTAGAGAAAATGTGGGTTACAGCCTAAGAATTCTAACAGGCCACACCACCTCCGAAATCCAGCACCAGTTCTTCCCTTCACTCAACGGGGAGATATTAAAAGCAATTACTCAAGAGAGAAAAGATGGCCTCCTCTCTGTTTAGCTGATTTCTGTTGCATCAATATACTATAGGTAAGGAATAGTCCATAACAAATGCATACAGCAGGATATGTCAGTAGTGGAAGTTGACTGGAAACAGGCACATCTCATGTAGTTTTAATTCTTGCCAGCCATGTTCCACCTTGCTAGCCAGGTGGAATATAATGTTTTAACTAAATTTTTTTTTCACAGGTTGCCTTCTGCAGGGCATTTTCTAATAATTTTTATTGAAAGTTTAATTCTGAAAATAACCCTCCCACACACTTCCAAGCTTAAATTTTCCAGTTGAATTTGCTTATTTCCATTACATACAAACATAATTTCCATTTTACGAGAAAGAACGATTACATTATTTCTTTCTTTGATTTCTTATGCATTTATATCTTTACCCAATCCAATACTCTTTTCCATTCTTTCTCAAAGTTCGGGATAGATTTATTCTTCAAAGAAAGTGCTAATTTTTCCATCTCTACCATATCCAGAACTTTTAACTTCCATTCTTCTATATCAATATATTTCTTTTCTTTCCAATATGGCGCATATGTCAACTTTGCCGCAGTTATTAAATATAATAATATATTCTGATGACTTATCTCCCTTTATTGCCCTAGCACATTTAACAAATAACACTCATTTCATTTCAAAGTTCAGCTTACAAATTCTTTGAATTTCATCATGTACCCACTTCCAATTTTTTTTTGCTATCTTACATGTCCACCACATATGAAAAAATGAGCCCGTCTTTTCATCACATTTCCAACCCTTTGCATTCCCAGTTTTTGTTATTTTTTGTAATCTTTCTGGGGTCATATATTATCTATGAAGCATTTTATAAAAGTTTTCTCTTAAGTTTAAGTTTAATGTAAATTTTATGTCCATTTTCCATGCTCTTTCCCAGGTTTCTAATTCAATTGAATGTCCCAAGTTCTGTGCCCATCTAACCATTGTATCTTTAACTGCTTCTGATTCCATTTCTCTTTTCAACAATAATTTATAAATTTTGGAAATTCTCTTCTTTTGGCTTCCTTTAATCAATAAATCTAACTCATTTTCTTTTCTCTCGAATCCATATAATTTTTGATCCATTCTAAATCTTTCTCTGAGTTGTCTCCATGAGAACCAATTTACCTTGTATCCTTCAGCCTTTAGTTCCTCTTCTGTGCACATTCTTGGTTTATCGCCCTCCCATTTCAATAACTTTTGGTATGTTAGTAAGTTTCCTTGTTTTGTTGGGGCGATTTTGTAAGCTTCTTGTGGTGAAGTCCACACTGGTAGTTTTGTATAGAATTTTTGCTTTATTTGTGACCAAACCTTTAACAGTGTCTTCCAGATACAATGATTTTTAAACTCTTTATTCACTGCTGATCTATCATAACATAGATATCCATGCCATCCAAATCTACTGTTTATTTCTTCTAATTCTTTAATAGTTGTATTTTCTAGTTGAATCTAGTCTTTGATCCAATCTAGACAACATGTGTAATGATAGATTTTTAATGATGGTAGGTCAAGTCCTCCTCTCTCTTTTGCATCTTGAAGTGTTTTAAATCTAATTCTTAGTTTTTTCCCTTGCCAAATAAATTTTTGTAAGTCCTTTCCCCATTCGTTCAATCTCTTCTCTTTTCCTATTATTGGTAAATTTTGGAAGAAGAACATAAGCTTTGGTAGTAAAGACATTTATCCTTCCCAGGAGAGATAAGTTTAAATTTTTCAAATTTTCCATATCACGTTTAATTTCTTTCCATATCTTCAAATAATTATTTTCAAATAGTTCTTGGTTCTTTTTCGTTATGATTCCTAAATATTTTGTTTTCTTAGTTAATTGATATCCAGATCTTCTCTCCTAATTGGCCTGCTCTTTTTTAGTCATGTTGAATGTCATCATCATTGTCTTTTCTGTTTATCTTGTAACCTGCTTTTAATCCATATCTTCGTAAAGTTTCCATCAACACCTGAATTGATTCTTGTGGATCCTGCAGGACTATAATTACGTCATTTGCAAACGCTTTTAGTTTCAATTCCCTTTTCCTTATTTTCAAGCCTCTTATCTGTGAATCTTCATTTATTGTTATCAGCAAAATGTCCAAAGCAACTATAAATAATAGTGGGGATAGTGGGCACCCTGGCCGTACCCCCTTATTTATTACAAAGCTTGCCGTAACGTCTCCATTTACGATTAACCTTGCTGATTGGTCTTGATAAATCATCTCAATCCATTTGGAAAAAATCTTCTCCCAAATTGTATTCTTTCAGAACCCATTGTATAAAGTCCCAAGAGACATTATCAAAAGCCTTTTCAGCATCCAAAAAAATAAGCGCTGCTTTCTTCCCTGGGTTTTTATCATAAAATTCAATCACATCTAAGATTGTTCTAACATTATCTCTCACGTACCTATGCGGGAGAAAGCCTGTTTGGCCTTCTTGAATCTTATCCTGAAATATATGCCTCAATCGTTTTGCCAGCACTGATGCAAATATTTTATAATCTATATTCAGCAAGGTGATTGGTCTGTAATTTTTGACTTCTCTTTTGTCTTTGCCTTCTTTGGGTATCAATACAATATTAGAATCTCCCCAAGTTTCCGGTTTACCATATTTCTCTATTTCCTTCAATGTTGCTTGAAATGGCTGAATCAATTCTTTTGTAAACCTTCTAACACAGTAAATCCGTCCGGTCCTGGTGCCTTGTCCACTTTCTGATCCTCTATGGCCTCTTCTATTTCAGTAAGTGTTATTGGTTTATTTAACTGTTCCTGTGTTTCCAACAATATTTTGGGGATATTAACCTTTTGAAGAAATTCAGTCAGATTTTTCTCATTTTGATGGAGAGATTTTGTTTCATAAAATAACATTCCAAAATATTCTTCAAATTTCTGCTTTATCTTTTCATGTTGAGTAATCAACTTCTTCCCATTTTTCAGTTCAACAATTGTGTTCCTCTCTCTCCTCTTCTTAAGGTTATATTTTTTAAAGTTTATATAAACAAACTTAAAAAAATGTTTTAACTAATTTTAATTTTACTTGCAATCAACCTGGCTTTCACCTACAACAAACCTATGAATAAGAGACCACTAAATGATATAAATTAATTACAGAGAACATTTCTTGCAGGTGACAACTTTGGACTCAAAAGGATGTGCAATTCACTTCCTATGACAAAAGTGGTTATCACACAACAGAGGGATATCCACTCTCACAGTTCAGGAATTACTGTGCTTAGTCTGTCCTCTAGTGATAGACAAAAGAATCGGCATGAAGCATTTCCACATATATATATGTACACACCTTCAAATTGCCTGTTGATTTATGGTGGCTCCATGAATTCCACAGGTTTTTCTTAGGCAAGGAATACTAAATGGTTTTGACAGTTCTTTCCTCTGAAACACAGCCTCAGCATCTGGTATTGATTGGCAGTCCAAGTCCTTACACATATATCACCTCTTAAATCCAGTCCAAGTCCTTACACATATATCACCTCCTAAATTTCACAATCCAGAATGTTTTGGCCCATGGTAACTCACCGCATTTTACCAGTCGCATAGGGACGTGGGGGCGGGGAAGGCAATTCACCCTGGGCAGCAAAGTTTTTGGGGCATCTAGCCCATTGCCCCGCCCCAGGGTGCCCTGGCCATGCCCCCATGCACAGTGGCCATGCCCCACATGGCATAACCCTGCCCCCCTCCTGCCCCCCCTCCACACACTCCAAGTTCCACTACTGCTCTTTACACAGATTTGCAGAAAACTTCAGAATCACCTTACCTTTGCACTGGAAAACAAGAGTCCCTAGAATACATGTAATCTTCAAACTATGTTCTATTCCAGAAGGATTTTGGGTTGACCTTTGCCATTGGCCAATGTTTTCTTCCCTTATTCTGCATTATATGCCCAGGACTATACTTTTTTTTTTAAAACTTCCACTAAGGCAGTTCAAATTCTGCACTGAAAAAAGCTTAGTTCTACAATTTTCCCCCATTCTTGGGAAAAAGTTGGGATAGTACTGAGCTGGAGAAAATGAATACGGTAATATTTTGACTATGATTAGTTGCAGCTTTGGCTTATGATGTAAATGAAAAAGACTGAAGCTAGATGGGGCATGGATAGTCTCTCCTCTTTCTGAACCAGCAACCTAATTCAGACAATTCTTTGACTTTTGAACTTGGCCAAACTTGCTATGTCACAGCCATGACTAATTTAGTAAAGAAAGCACCCCTGTAAGCCTGAACTAGATTAGATCTGCTCAGAACAGGATGACTGCCTAGTGAACACAAAGATGAATTCACAGGTAAAGATAACTCACAATACCTGTTGTATACTTGGAAACTGGGCATAAAATAGGTGTGCCTGCTTCATTCTCAGGGGAGCGGCACTGTTCTAGCATCAGGCTTGCACAATATGTTGAAAGACAGACTGGTCAAAACTGACCTGATAAACCCTAATGAAGGTACTGATGACAAGAGGGTGGACTTGCTCACTTCTTCAGTGGGAGCCTTAGCATGGAAGGCCTGATAGGTAACCACATTTCTTGAGAAGTGGAGAAGTCTTCTGATTTTTAAAATGAAAGTCATAAAAAGCCTACTAAAATATGAATGATATCTTTATCTTTTTGCTCCAAGTTCCAACCTTACCAAACCTCCTCAAAGTATGTGACCAGACCCACTAATGGAGAAGGATACAAAAGCACAATAGGAAGGGTGGGAAAAATAGACAGTGAGAATGTAGAAGGAAAAACCAAGAAAGAAGGAAATGGGGGAAGGGTTTGAGGTAAGTTTTTTACTCATTGAGAACCAAGTATTGTGATAGTAACACAATAAAGAACTATATATTATATGGTAATTGTATATTATAAACAATATACAATAGCAACCAGTTCAGAATGTAATCTGTAGAAGAGGAGAAGTTACTGAAGAGAGTCACAAAGCACCTTACATAGTGGAAAAACTCCAAAGATCATATAGGTCCATGGAGGGAAAACCTGCCTTTCAGGCCTAAGATAGCCTGACATTCTAAAAGGGTCAAAATAATATTATACAAGATTCTATATTACACATTAATATATAACAGAAGCCAATTCAGAATACAATCAGTAGAGAAGTTACTAGTGTCACAATGCAACACTTGAAAGACTCCAAACACTTTTCTTCTATATAAGACCACTGGCCTTTTCACATCCTGAGAGGGCCCTGACTGCTTTAGGGCCCTGGTCTCCTGCTAAGCAAACAAATCACTCCCTCCTCCACCCTAGCCCCATTCCAAAACTCACTTTTTTCCTTCTTTTCCATGCTTCTCTTTCTTCTTTCCCAAACTCCCCTGTTCTTCTGTTCTAGAAAGTTCTCTCCCCCCAAAATAAAGAGACCATATGGGATACAGTCCCTGACTCTTATCATTTCTTGTCTGTAGGCAATAAGGCCTTACTATTTTACTAAATGTGACACAGCAAGAAGCATCTGTACTCAACAAATTCTAACAACCTAATTCATTAAAGTATATTTTTAAGTACACCATTAATTCAGGAAAGTCAGATGAACGCAGTAGAAAAGTTAAGGGAATTAATAACTCAGCAAGTCAATCAATGAGTTAATTCCAAGCCCTGCCAATTCTGAATTCACAGCCTGCACAGAATGACTATGAAATGTGGAGTACCTCTACCTATACTTGGAAGAAGGTGGCATGTTTCTTCCATTTCAGCATAGGTGTGTTTTAATCTCTTTAACTCCAGACCTAAATAATTTTGTGCCATTCAGAAACTTGCCATTTTTCCTTGCTTACAAATACAATTGAACCAAAATGAAATTGGATTTATAGATATATCTGATATTTATAGATTTTTGGATTTACCTGGCATTGTTGTTCCCATTACAGATGATCAATGTTTCTTTTCCCAACAGTACGTTAATGTGCTCCAATGCGTGGATTGCTCATTCTGTTCCTTCAGAGCAAATGATTTGTTGGATATGGCTCTCTAAGTTCCATCCCTGCCCCCCACAAAAAACAACCCATAAACCATTTAAATGGAACAGACAAGTGAAGAGGTTCAGTTTCTTAAAATTTGTTTAATATCCATATTTTTGTCTGTTGGGCAAAGCCAAAACAGTCTGGCCTAGTTTCAAGTTACAAATCCATACACATTTCCTCTTTCCTTTCAGTAAAATGAACAGTGTGGCAATAAAAACGTTTGGTTACCCAAAATAAAACCCATTTCAGCAATAGCTTTTTTAAAAAAAAAGGAAAAGGAAAAAAAAGTCACAGTCCGTATTTCTCATCCAGAGTGATTTCACCTGCTTCACTGATGAACACCATGAAAAGGCAGAAGTTCCTGCTCAGGCACAAACCATAGGGACTGAAATATGTGACAGCCACTATTTGGTGGGAGGAGGAAGAAGAAATTCAATTTATGACTGAAAGGCTGGGGTTTTTACAAAAACAAGCAAACTTAAATTAATCTCATTTGGAATAGGGTTCTCTACAGATGGTGAAATAGCAGCCAGATGACCAACTGGCATATGCACATTTTAGTCTGTCAAACAGCAAAGAGTTGGTTAATTTCTAAGAAAGAAGAAAGCAAAAGGCAAAGATGATAGGCCTGAGCATTTACACAATCTGCTTTGTGCCTTGGTTTCAGCTACAGAAAAAAAAGCTGAGTCTCATCCTCAAATGGCTGAGATATGGGGTCAAAGCTTCTTGTCCCTCACAAGCAGACAACAGCTGTACTCTGCCATGGCAACCACAACATTTTCCTCTGCAACTTGTCTGTTCATGTATGGCTCCAAGCTACAATTAGTGAAAGAGCTATGAGTAACCCTGGCATAGATGAACCCTAAAAGTAACACACACATGCTGGTTTTCCTTTAAGAAAAAAAAAGGGATGTTGGGATGGGGGGGGAGAAAGGACAGAACAATTGACTTTATACTCTTGTACATGCTCAGAGGCAATTGAGAACTTGATTGTGGGAGAGGGGGCTGAACTCTATTAGAAACTAAGACAACCTCAACGAGTGTAAGAGTATGATTTTTCCCTGTGCCAGATTTTGCCTATTTTCTTTATCCAGTAAAAGGAGTCTAAATAGCAGCTGTTCCACCAAAGGAAGAACTGCAACTCACTGGGTTTTTTTAATGCCACTCCCTCTGTTCTGGGGAACAAATCACCACATATTCACGAGAAGCTCACCCACCTCAGAAGGTAGACTGATGGGACCAATGTGGGGTGGGATTCTTGTTTAAAGCTTCAAGAGCCTTTTAATGGTGCCATCAGGTGTGATGACATGCCATATTTCCTTATTTCCTTATGCAGTCTTGTTTAATGATATTTAAATCACAGGCATGGGTTCCTATATTGATCATACTATACATCTAGCCTGGTGATGAAGCCACTGGGGATGGTGGAGTGGGTACACACACTTGATAACAGTCCAGATCCTATCTATCTGATCTGCAGAAATAGCTAGAAGTATGTACATATACATATACATACAGTCTTTACTTCCCAGCTGTGTCTTCCCACTCCTGGCCCCCCCAAATCTCAATATGGCTTGATCCCCTCTCCCTGCACCACTGTCTGGAGAAAGCAAAGGAGGGAGCACTGAGATTCAACAGCTGTGAACAAAGAATTTAAGTCCTGGCCAGGTGCCACCATACAGTACAACTTAAAAATATTTCCTGCAAACATCATTTTGGCCACAAGTGGGAGTCAAGTTTCAAGCAACTGGATTCTTTGGTTTAAATGTTTTTCTTAAAGATTAAAAAAAACAAGGACTGTAAAAAAAACTCTTAACAGATAAAGGAAGCCAAACAGAAGATTTATGATCAAAAAGTCTATCTGTTTTTGAGGATGTGTTTCCTTTGGGGTGTTAATGCACTGTATAGAAGATAAATGTTAAATAGAGAGGAAGAAAGGGAGGGTGCTTTGACTAGTGTGTTCTGACAGAGCCAACATCTGTGTGTTTTGAAGAGAACACCTTGGTCTGAAAGAGACCCTGGTCAATCAGTAGGAGAACCATGCGAGGAAAGCAGTTTTTTGTAAAAAGAAACACTTCAGTTTATTCTGATTTAGGGTGGGGAGACAACCGTCAAGTGACTGTCAAGAAGTATAGCTCTTCTTGTAAGGGGTTTGTGGGGTGGGGGAGAAATCTATGCTCACAGTTGTAATGTAAGCTTTGCATTGCATTGCACTCCCCTAACAGAATATGAGGCCAACCTAAGGGAAAAAGACTGCCACATCGACTTCCTAGTTAGTTCACTTTATAACCAGAAAACCATAAAAATGGATACTTTGATATTGAAATTATTTGGGGTAACATGCTAATGCTGGTGCTGTGAACAAGCAAGACACCTGATTCCCTTAATAAAGGGAGCAAGATGTCTTATGCCAATCCCTCAGTGGAACCTCACAGCATTGAACTCTGTGGTATCTTCCCCTTCCCTCCAATGAAATGTAGCCTAAACTTTATTTAAAAGAAAAGAACGTATTTCTTAAATATTGACAGTGGACAAAGTCCAGCCTCTTTACCCTGCCGCCAAGTCCACAATTCGCCACATAATGTGTGCGCACCCTGTGTCATGGAACCGCCCCGGGTCTGTGGTGTTTGGAAGTTCACAGTACATGGAACCATCTTTTCCCTCCGCTGCCCAGAGCAGTTAGTGCCTTTGCAGTTAACCAACCTCCTTTCCCTTGGCCACTTAGCTTGACTTAAGTAGCCGTAGATCCTTGCCGAGAATCGATGATGCCTTGTTCTACGGATGGGACAAGAACACAAGAGAAAAACAAAGAACCTGATACTGGTTTCTTGAGGCCGTTTTGTGAATTCCTTGCCAATCCCAAGGCTGCATCTCAAAACATGTCTGACTCTCTCGGTTTCTTTCTGCAGTTCCCAGTTACATGTTTTTTTTTTTTTTTGGCCTATTGTTTCTGTTCAGTTTGAAGAGCTGTTATTAGAGGATCCAGAGGTTGAGGCAATAGCAGCCCCAGCTGGGCTGCTTGTTGATACAGATTTGCGGATGTGAGGAAGCAAGTAGGGATCACATGCCAACTGCTGGACATCTATCCGATCTTCCTTCCGATATGCCAGGCAGCGCCTGATAAATGCCTGAAAAACAACCAAGGAAAGTAGAAACCAAGATGAAAAGTTAATACTGGTATTTCTTTTCTGGAAAAAGCAAGTCCAGAAAAAGGAGAACAGGTTACTTAAAATTGATTTCTCCTGACTTACTGAAATTGCCTGTTCCTTGAGAATGAAAACAAAATGATTACTTTCAAGCCAGCCAAAGTATACCCTTGATACTAGGCACTGCCCCTTTAAGTCTTCAGCTGAAATGATGTAACGGCAGCTGCTATTTCTTCTGTGCTTCCTGTTCTGTTGTCTGCTTCCTCCCTCATCTTGCTGCTGTGAGCTCATCCCCATATGCACCTCATAGCAGATGAACAATGAAGCAGTGGAAATGTGGGAAGAAGCCATTTCTCTTTACTCTCTCCAGGAGAAATTTTTAAGAACAATACTTAGTTCAACAAGAAACAATTCTACAAGCTGGGAAATTTAATGGTGAAATATAAATGCCTCTAAACTATAGAATCCAGAAGAATGTGTCCTGGCCTGGTGGATATTTGAAGCCTTTACTCTGGTCTGCATTCTGTTGGTTATTCCCAGTTAGAGTACACCCACCAAATCAATTATTTAATGATGAGTCAACAAATAGGTAAATCCCACTGATGGAATGGGTCTGCTCTAGTTGGGAATTGTAATAGGATTAAGGCCTATGTTTTCACTGGTCGAAAGGATATCGCCAGATGCCCTTCACTGTCTGGGAGAAGCCCTCTGCTAAAATGTCCTTTATTATTTTAGAGGCTGTCACTAGATTTTCCCCAGCTTCACAGACTGCACCAAATTTATTTTTTTTCTTACCTTAGCTTCTGGCGTTACTACTGGCTTTGGAGGAAACTGCACCTCTGTAGCTTTAAGGATTGTATTCTCCTGCAGAATATCCTGCTGTGATTGGTTGTGGCCAAAAGGCTGTAGAAGAGGAGAACAGCAGCTTTCATATCAAGATGAAAACTTGGGAAAGGGGCGGGGAGGTATGTGTGCATAAAGAAAAGGACATATTCTGTGGTGATTTTTTTTTAATTACTATTATTATTTTTACCATCACTTTTATTTATATCCCATCTTTTGCTCAGAACTGGGACTCAACATGGCTCAAAACATAAAAACAAATATAATATAAATAAAAATATACAAAATGTTATTGTTAAAACTAAATTAAATTACCTCTAGTATTAAAAACAATTTAAAACACTAATTAAAAAATTAAAAGATTAAAAAGCAATTATAAAGCAGTACAGCAGACTATTCTTTACAGTCATTTCTTGAAAGCTTGTTGGGAGTAAAAAAGTATTTGTCTGCCAATGGAAGGGAAGCAACAAGAG
Organism: Ctenosaura bakeri; assembly: GCA_948474755.1. Taxonomy (NCBI): domain Eukaryota; kingdom Metazoa; phylum Chordata; class Lepidosauria; order Squamata; family Iguanidae; genus Ctenosaura; species Ctenosaura bakeri. Next base: position 80,560 of record CAOLHI010000324.1, on the reverse strand, counting down.
GGGCGGGCTGCCTTGCTCAGGAAGGGAGTTCCAGAGCCTTGGGACAACCATTAAGAAGGCCTGCTCCTATCCTCACTAAATGTTCAGGTGAAGGCAGTGGAACCAAGACAAAGCTTTCCGTATGAAGACCCAAAACTTGGACGGGATGATATAGGGAGAGACATTTTTTCAGATAGTCTGGACTCATGCTATATAGGGTTTCTAGGTCATAACCAGCACTTTGAATTGTGCCTGGAAAAAGACTGACAGCCAGTGAAGCTGTCATAATAAGGAACTTCTGGTTCTAATCAGCAGTCTGGCCACAGCATCTTGGACCTGCTGAATTTTTTTAAACAGTTTTTAAAGGCAAGAAATGAAGAGGACATGACAGGATTTGAAATGGAATGTAACTGAGGCATGTATCACCGTGGCCAAATCAGATGTCAACAAGAATGGGAGCACCTGGCATGCTGTACAAATGTACTTTTGGCCACTAACAAAACCTGGGCATCCAGACTTAGGGCTAATTTTCTTTCTCTTTCTCTCTCTCTCTTTTTCAAAATAGTTTTTATCTATATACTTTTAAATAATATAAAACTACATAAAAGGGGAAAATACAATAATATATAAGACAGAACTAAACTAAACAATTAAACTAAATCAATACATAAACAATGTAATCTAAAGAACAATTACTAAACCCTAACTAAAAAGAGAATACAACCAACACACAATTTGACTTCCCACCCCTCAGAAAATCACCAATGTTCACCCCGTGTTATGCTTCTTTGACATTCCATTATCTCTCTTTATTATAATTAATAAAATTTAAACATTAAAAATTAACTCTCTACTAAAAGAAAATATCTTGAAATTAATAATATTCTACCATTTTGTGCTTAACATTATCAATTAATCAAAACCTCTTACTGCTTATCTCCCAGGAGTAAAACCAAATTAGAAACCTGAAATTTCAGAGGGAATTTAACTCCACCCAATATAGGTTGAATCCTTATTTCCTAATTTTCCTCTTACTTGATCAGGAAAACCTCTACCTCATCTGGATTAAGCTTCAGTTGGCTTGATCTCTCTTAGTTCATTACTGATAAAAGGTAATAGTTTAGCACAGAGACAGCTCCCCCGATTTTGTCAGTGGCACCAGATGTCTTACCTCTGGGCAAGCTTTTTCAGAGATTTCAAATATGTCTTAAAGAGAATGGGAGACAAAACAGAACCCAAGGCCAAAAGCTAAGGGACTACACCCCAGACTCCCCCAGCGTCACCTTCTGAGCTCATCCCTACCAGAATGAACAGAGCTACTGTAATACAGTTTTCCAAATACCATTCCAGACACCTCTTTCCATAACTAGGATGTGGTTACTAATCTAATTTCGAGAAAGGAGGACAAGCAACTCTCATGATGATGTAGAAAGATCTGGAAAAATGTGTTTTTTGTTAACAAAAAAATTAGAAAACCAGGCTGAATTTCTACTTGTCAGGTAGCACACTGTACTCATCTTGTACAACTCTATCTCTTAGCTTATACTTTAGTCACTGCACTTAAATATCAGCTTCCTTCTCACATCCCTGTTACGTGCATGTCTCTTTTCCCAAACCCATGGTAAATACCTGATGTGGAAGTTGGAAGAACTTAGAATGCTAAAAAAATACTGCATTTGGGGGTGCGTGAAGAAGGGCATATGACTGAAGCCCACAAGGCTACACCACAGAATTTTTGCCCCTTGGAACCAAACCAAACCTCTCTAAAACCATGAGGACCAGAAATGTATTTTAAAAGTTTAAAACCAGAAAGCAAGCCAAAAAAAGAGTCTTAGGAATCTGAATGAAGATGACACAGAATTCCACAGAAGACTGGCAACCCCTTGCTGTGATTCAGTTGTTCTTCAACAGTTTTCTTATTATTATCACTTACTTTTCTGCCATAAAGACACTGATAGAAGATTACTCCCACTGACCAGACGTCAACTTTATTTGAAATCTTTGGAGGTTCTTTTCCAACCACAAAACATTCAGGTGGCAAATACCTACACAAAAGAAAGATTAACAACTTCAAACAAGCCTCATTCACTTATATATATATGCCCACATCTTTCCTCACCATCAACCTTATAAAATTTGTATTTCCAAGAATGGCAGTGATGTCCTCATATCAAATGTTACATGCAGCATATTTCTGTAGTGCTAGAGCAACAAAGGAAAAGGCAAGGCTTTGTTCTGAAGAACTTAAGGACTCTACTTTCATTAATTGGGCCATGTCTCATACTTCTTGTTTTAAAACAGAAGGAGTCTCATGAGCCACTCCAGCTTTCTTAAAACACATCCTAAGAAATGTTCATTTTTCTTTTATTCACAGCAATATCCCATGGTGCTTTTATTTCCCCGGAATTTGCTTTGTATAGAAGATGTGAATGAACTATCTCCTGCTAGAATTATGAGCAACTGACATACGTAAGGAAACAGTTTCTAAAGCACATGCAAGCAACTACAGTGGTCTTACATGGATCCCATTCATCTCACATGGCTGCAGCTTCCTCAATCTCAATAAAAAATAATTTAAATCTTTCAGTTCACAATGCTGCCCTGTAGAATTTTGGGGCATTGGAGGCAATTTTGCTATGTTCTTCCATTAGGGGCTTCTTTTAGGCCTAGGAGAGGCCTTCTCCCAAAGCAGGAGGTAAACTGGAACTAATTTCCAGAATTGTAAAAAGCTTCCCAGGCCTAAAACATCTTGCTCTCTGCTCCAAACATGGCAAAATTGTCCTCCACTTCCTTCTCAGTGGCCTTACACTGGTTCCAATCCACTGTCACTCATCTGATCTCAGAGAAAATTACGCTATTTGTCTGGGTTTAAATGGACTGATTGGATAAACTGTTGATTTAGTGACTACTGAAGTAGAATTAACCAACTATCATTTTTGAGGTCCTGACTTAATATGAAAATGTTTCTTCTGGCATTATGATTAATTGTGAATTGTAGCTTGCTTCCGTAGTCTGAGCACATAAAATATAATACCTTTTATATACTATAGTTTTGACTTGTCTGTAGGTTTTTTTTGAAGGAAGGAAGGAAGGGGATTTATTAGCCTTGCCGATGAAGGGGACTTAAACTGATCTGACTTTTCTATAGGACTGATACTCTCATCGTGTGCATTTTGTGTTAATTATAGTGCACACTTGATTTCCAAGCTTATCATCTGAATAGTTGTTTACACAAAGTAACTTCCCACAGAACTTGTATCAACTGGAAGAGTGCCACAGCAATTTGTTTATATATTTATTTTATTACATTTATACCTCACCTTTCCATTATGAACACTATTAATAGTGTTCAAGGCAAATAAAAAAAAATACAAAATGGTAATAATGAAAGAGGACATATGTATGTGTCTCTATCAGCATCAAGACTGAAGATGAGATGCCTGAAACTTGGAGTGCATAAGGGAACCCTGGGAGTGTGCATCTGGGGTAATCTGATTTTAAAATATGTGTTAATTCATTTTAATTTAAATATATTGGTGTTTTTGAAGCTCAGATGACTGCCTTCCATCAATAAGTGGGTGACTTTTCTTGGGGAAAATTACATTGCTTGGAAAGGAATGCTTTGGCCCTCTAAGCTGAATCATCTGCCTTTCTCACTATTCCTCACATTTTATAGTCTTCTCTTGCATGAAGGACGCCTTCATCTGCTCCTGATCTTTGCTTTTTGCATTTTATTAAGGAATGAAGTTCTTATGGCAAGAACTTGAGTGTGGTACTCTAGGAATTGTTTCTAGATCTATAATACTGGAGAATGCTTTCAGTCCAAGAGATAGATAATGGCACCCACCAGTAAGTGCCAGCCCCTTGAGATGTAAGCTCCATGCCATCAACTGAATTGTAGCTGTCATCATCCATGATCTTTGAGAGGCCAAAGTCAGTGATTTTAATCTCACCACATGCTGTACCATTCACCAAGAGGATATTACCTAGAGGATTGGGGGAAAAACTTTAATGTGAATATGTCTTACATATATGGGACGAGGGCGGGTAAAACAGCAGGCTAACAGAAGTAAGAACACAGAGCCCAGCCACACATTTACTTTAAACAATATGACAAATCATCACCAAAAGCCACTTTATTGCAACACACACTGCATAGACCCCCATTCCCCTAAAGAGTAAAAAGTATCGCTTTGCTTCGTTTGTGATATTTCACGTGATCATATATAGAGTGTCACGGTATAAGATGGGAGTTCAAGGAATAACATGTGTTCTCACTGGAATAACTCAGTGAATAACCTTAACGACAGAAAAAGACTGGAACATCACCATGTCCCGTCCTTGAACTTAAGACAACGATTTCCATCCATCATCGGTCTTTTCACTGGAGTAACCCATACTGGCCATAAGGGAGCACAATACAAAACAGTAATTCTTGTTACAATAACAGCCAAAAGCTCACCTGAGTCAAGTAAGCAAGCCAAACAACATGCTAGATGGAATTATTTTTTAAGGAAAACCAAACATGCTTTTTAAAAAATGAATTCCGATTATTATGGCTATTATTAGTTACAGTATCATCAATGTACTTGTATTGTACCAAGCAGCAATAAAGATTAGTTCCAGCTTTAAGGTCTTTACAACCTAAAATTTGTAAGACCTGAAACTGTTCAAATTATGGCTGTGGGATGCTTTTACACGAACCCATGAAGAACAGAAAGATGATTGTTATGTAACCAATGAAATCTGCAATTCACACAACAAAAACTACCATGAAAGCAAAAACACATGGTGCTCTGCCTTGCTATCTATATACTACATTCTATACTTTAGTATAAACATACCTGGTTTGAGATCATAATGAATAATGGGAGGCTTGATTTCATTTAAATATTTTAATGCATTCACAATCTGCATGATTATAGACCGGGCTTCCTTCTCTGTCATTAATTTGTGCTGTTTCAGGTAGAAGTCCAGATCATTCCCCTCACAGTATTCTAGCACTGTACAAAACCTGGAAGAAGCAAAAAGAAACATAACAGCTTATATTCTTATAATTACTTTGAGAATAGATCACAAATTGTAAAAATGTAGCAATGGCTATTAAGAATCTGGTATACATACCACACAGTTAAAACTTTGAGAAGACAAACTAGGAAAAGATTCATCTGAAAATGCAGTTTATCATGTATTTGAACAAGATAAATGTGCATCTTCACATTACATTAAGAAAGATCTAACGTAAACATCAAAAATAATACTATTTTCGTTGTGGAATATATTTTGTTATATAGTTATGTTTCAAGTAAGAAAATAATCATCTGAAGCATTTCAGCCATTCCCCCCAGGTGACATAAAACAGGCAGCAATTAGATTTTTGGCTGTACTCTCCCCATTTGTGGAATTCTGCCAACAGCTTAACTCTAGCTCATCTGGCAGCTACAGTGCCAAAATTTTAGAAGTGAAGACTTCTTTTTCTAGGTGTTTTTATTTCTGATATTTTATCTATGTTGTTTTTTCTATTGTTCTGATGCTTCAATTTAACAGTTCAGTTTACTGTTGCTTTAATAATTATGGTTTAAAAATATTTTGTGAACTTCTCTGAATACTTCTAATTGGAAAAGGGTATTTAAATGAAGAAGGAAACAATCCTAGAACATTGTTGATTCTCCACTATGGTTGGATTCAGATGACACAACAAGCCAAGGAACTCTTGAGAGCTCTGGCTTATCACACAGAAACAGAGTGCTAGTGCATGGTGCCTGATCCATCTTGTTTGCATGGAACAGCTTAAAACTACAGAACTTTGTTCTGTGACTTGTTTATCATATCTTCTGAACATAGGAACTTTTCTTGGATTCTTTCTCCGGTTTGCTGAAGATTCATAATCATTCTCTGTCTTAAAAGAAAACTGGGCACCTGGTCAGACAACACGATAAACCACAGAGCAAAGTGGGAGCAACTGAGTTGTAGACAATAAACCAAGGTTCCATGGGTATCACCAATGTTTTTGAAAAGTCTTCAGTTATAAGAATACCTATCTTACTCTGGGATAGAAAAATATAAACACTCCATTTTTTTATGTTCCAACAGAGATTCATGATTTATTTCAATGGCAAAGAGAAAGGACTTCATGTTCGTTTTTTCATAGTTGAGAGGCAAGGCCTCTGGCCAGCCTTTATAGCAGGATGGAGAAAGGGGCAGCCCTCCAGATGTTAAGAGTTCAAAGTCTATCATCCCATGCCACTGTCTATGCTGATGGGAGGTGCAGTTCAGCTACATCTGGAAGATCACATGTGCCCTGCTCCTGTTCTACAGCTTTGAGTCTTTGTTGTGAAGCAGGACACATAAGCAAGACCTCGTAATACAGCTTAATTTTCCATTTGTTCTCTTCATACATTTCTGCATATCCTATTACAACTGTTAGGGTATAGTAAAACAATGTACTTGCCCTCACTCCTTTCAATTTCTTGCAGTATGCAAATCCATCCTACAAAGGAAGGAGCTAAACAGAAACACACACCTGGAGTAATGGCTGCTCTGGAATAATGCAACTGATATATTTTATATACTTTTTTGTGCTTTGAACATTTACTACAAAATATATTTAATGTAACATTCTGGCCAGTTCTCAAGGTGAACTCCAAATAATGAGAATGCTATAAATCCCCAAGTGGCTTCACCACAAGCATTCACAAAGTCTCTCCAATAACACAATTTGTAAAGGAAGCAGTACTTACGAGTCAGTGTCCAGCGAGAAATAATCATATAGTTTAACTATGCGAGGATGATCCAGCTCTTTATGTATTCTGTATTCTCTACATGCATGTCTGTAACAACAAGGCAAAATAGTCAATGATTCTTCATTTTAATTTCTAGTGTTTTCTGTCCTCCCACAAATTTAGACAGTTTTATACTGCAAAACGAAAATAATGTTACTATATTTGTTCAGTCTCAGACTTTACAAAAGGCTTATTCTAACCACAGAGAAAACAGGTCCATCCAAAAACTATATTCCCAGAAAAACTCAGGCTTTTGTCCAACAGAAAGAAAAATATCAGAGAACACCTCTCTACCTATTGTCTTTCCATTATTAATGTAGCATATGAGCAGAATAATAAAGATCTTCTCACAGATCATGATGAGAGGTGAGTGGGGAGGAAAATTTTTAAGTACATGCAGCACAAACCACCATTTAGGACTATATATAGTAATGCTCCATCCTTAACAATAACTCCAGAACAAAGGTTCCAGGGCCAGAGATGGGTGCCTATAGGGCTATTTTTGCATCTCTCAGAGGTTAAGCAATGAAGCTCCCTATGGGTGGGTGGGGGGTCTTTCTACCCTAGGGTTCAAACAACTTTTTTGGGGGGGTGTTTAAATGCCCCAAAGTGCCCTCTAGAAGGTGTGGGAAGGCATTTCCCACCACATTTTGCCCTCCGAGGACAACTGAGGCCCAAGAAGGGCCTTTTTTTGAAACAGGAAATGAGTAGGAAGTAACTCTTGCTCATTTTCTTTTAAAACAGGCCTCTCCAGGGAGCGAAAATACTCTAACGTGGCCCAGAAACATGGTAAAAATGCCCACATTACCCTTAGAGGACATTTGAGGGGAAAAAATTGATTTTTTTTTTTTTTTGGTAAGAACAAGCATAGTGGGGATTATGGACCTCAAAGGGTTCCTCGGGGGTTAATGTGGCCCCTAACCCTTCCATAGTTGCCCACCCCTACTCTAGGCAGATGCTAAATCACTAGGACAATATGCTTTTTCTTAGTGCTCTTTCTTTGCAGAAGCAAGTTGCCTTTCAACAATATATCCTACATCCAACTGCTGGTCCCAACTAAATAAACGCACTGAATCAACTGCTGAATACATCAAAACTTATGTAAATCACACTGATTCACTGTATTTATTCTAGATGGGATTATCATTGGGATTATTATTTTGGGATTGAAGTCTCTGCCATTCTTTCTTTCCCTTTCTGGAATAATTTCATTTTCCTATAGGCCCTGCTTCTCCAGCCGTTTATTGCACTAAGTGGACAATAACGCAGTGTTCTTCTAGTCACAGGAAATAGGAATCTTCTGTACTTTTTCAAACAGATGAATCAGAAAATCAAATTTACATTGATTTATCTTTTTTTCTGATCACATTACTGTTCAGAAGTTATAAACATTTTAAAAACACGCCATACCAAGGTTCAAAGCTACTTACTTGTGGTAGTTCTCTTTCTTTTCATCTCTCCAGTTTTTATTTAGCTGGTGAATCTTTACTGCTACATATCTCTGTTCTGTTAAATCAAATGCCTGAAAGAGGAGAGGTTGATTAGCTGCTCCAGAATACCATTAGCAATTATACGGCTTCCACAGGAGAAAAAGAAGTCCTTCAATTCAAGCCAACTTTCTATTTTATTATATTTTATATTTTAAATTGATATTTGCATGAGTGTAAAGAATGCTCTGTCAAAATATTACCAATGTAATACAAAGAAATTAGAGTCAGAAGGATTAGTTAATAATTTAATTTCATCAAAAGTGACGCCTAGCACTTCATCCGCATTCACAAAGTCTATGCAAGTTGCAACTGCAGATTTTTTTGAATAGGCAAATTGTTTCTTGGAGTCTCCAATACAGTGCCTGTGGGTAACACAACCTCTGATGGCACCTCTCCTAGCATCTGCTACCTCCTTCCCTCCTATTTATTTGATGGCCAGGCACAGCGTAAACTGAAACAATGGTCATCAAGTCCACTCTCTTTACTTCTCCAGAAAGCCTCTGGGCATGGAAGCACCTGTAGAAAATAGACAGCAAGTTGCCTTTATAGCTTATCTCAACCACCCTCTTTAAAAAACCACCATCTAGAACTGGATTGCCATCTTTAAAAAAGAAGAAAATACTGCTACAGCCGCTGCTGCTACTTGGTAAATTAGGGCTGTGGGAAATTTGTGGAAATGGATGCAGCAGCAATCCAGGGCTGTTAGGAAGATGCCCCAAAATTTCATATCACACTGCCACCCTATGTCAGCTTCTCTGAGTTAACTAAGCTGTAGTCTCTTTTAAATAGACTGGCTTTGAGTGCCAACACATCAAACTGTACTTGTAAACATTTAAATGGTTTCAAATGTATTTGCAAAACTGGTTCCTGAGGATAAAACAAACATGGATCAAGTTCAAAACAAAGAAAAACTACAGAAGTGAGGTAAGTACATGCTTTTACCAACTTCATCCTAGTATGACTACTAGATTCTGCTCCAACTGATGAGTGTCTCTACAGCTTCTCAGGCAGAGCTTTTGCTCAGCCCTATTTCCTGAGGTACCACATAACAAAGATTTTCAAAGTAAAAAAAAAAAAGTCCAACTTACCTTATATACCTCACTAAAGCCTCCTCTGCCCAGGAGATGTAGCAACAAATATCTGTCATTTAGTGTCGGGTGGTCTTTAAATCTAGCGAGGACAGGAAAGAAGATATTATCTATACAGAAGAAAAGGGGGTCACCAGTCTGAATTATTCAGGGTGGTAAATGTTCTTGTAAATGACATCACTCTCAGCCTTCAGTTGCTGAAGATCAATTGGCCATTTATTTCATAGGCAAAGATGCTTTTCCAGGATAACGAAATACCCACAATTACCAGTAATGTGGTCAATTTCCTCCATCATGATCCACCCAACTACCCAGATCTCCTGTTTTTCCTTTGTCTCTCTGTTTTCTGCTTGCCTTGCCTCTTAGATACCTTCACTGCTCTTATTAGAATGAGCTAAAATGTATATTTCCAGTGCCTTACTGCCACTGCATTGTAGCCTGACTGCCACTGATTCAGTTTGTCTAAAGCCCTTGAGTTTTAAAAAGTAGACTGCTTCAGTATTTTTGGTACAATGAGAGCATGCCTCCCAAGGCAATCCAGTTCTAGATTTATGAATCTTTAAAAGTTGCTTTAACTTTATATATAATGGCCCTACATCTTCACAAGAGGATCTGAGTTCATGGCTACAGTATATCTGTAAGAGCAAAAACTACAAAAAAATAATAATGATTTGATCGTACCCAAGCACCACAACAGACAACTGACAGAAGGGGACCAGAAGCATCTGTTACATCCCTTGGAAGAGCCACTAATGGCTAGTTTGGCACAAGCATCAGGTGGAAGTTCTGACTAAAGATTGGGGCAGCTTTCCTCAAACCTCAAGTATGTATTTGGAAGAGGAGCTGAAAATCATACAGCATGTGTGGAGGGCATACCCAGTTTGACTTATACTCTAAGCTCTTTTTTACACTCATTTATTACTCTACAAGCACCAATGGTACTTATAGTTAGCAGCAAATTGATCAGCAGGAGCAGTTAGAGAGGCATGTAATTGTTTCTGTGGTATGTCTCCTAAAGAAAGAGACATATCTGTGTACTCTGACAGGCTTTTGCAACCTTACAATCTGCAGTGTTCTTATGCTTGGTACTTACTGTGAATTGTCTTCATTGTGTATTCTTTTCAATTCCCTGATATGCAGATTTCTAACCCTCTCTAACCGCTCTAGTTCTGCTTGGATCTCTGCTTCTTCCTGTATCAAGAGAAAGAGCAATCTAATTCTACCAGTAAACTAAGATTTAGCTGTTCTGCTAAATACTAACAAAATATTGCAGAAAAGAAAAAAAAAACTTTTCACAAATTCTAGTATCATCCTGAAACTATATATTCCTACTTTAACAATGAATACAAAGGCTTGGGTTCCCCACCCCCACAGTAAATTCACACAATTCAGTGTGAATCATATATGGCAACAACGCCTATCCCAATAAAGTGTCTAGGATAAGGAGGGCAGAATGACTCACTGGACCAGTCTTTTGGGAATAACAAGCAAACAGCCCAGTATCACTAGTGCAGGACCATATGGACAGCATGTGTTAATTGATTAAGCAACTATGGCATCAAAATGGAAGAAATAGCATTCTTCACTTATTGTGAGAAGCAGCTGGTTTAAAATTGGTGGTGTTCAAATGGTGTCTCAATGAGTGTTAAAGAATTTCTTAAATAAGATCAGCAAATGACAGAAAACTTTCCCTGAAAACTATTGTGCCCATCACTACCATTCTTCTTCTATACTATGCAGTACAGACTAGAGTTGTGTATGTCTCATAGCACAACAGTGGCTTGTGCAGTAAGAAATAAAAGATACAAGTCCATATTCCACATGACCTTTGTGTGTATCCTACAGAACCCCTAGCATCTTCTGATTCTAGAATTCTTGGTGAAAGAAGAAACTAGCAAGTGTGAAAAATCACAGATTTAGATTCTTGTGCATCTAGAACAAAGTGGGATGCAAGACCTAGTATTACAAACACTATTACAAGATGTATAGGCATAGGGATATAAGACTGCTATTAGGATGGATGCTGAAGAATTACACAAGAGCCTTTTCCATCCTGAAAGGCAGAATATAAGTAAGTGAAATAAAGTTCTGAATTCAGTGTCTGAATGAGGAGGAGATGAGACAGAAGATGAAACCAGTAAGTCCTGAAGCTATTTACAATAGATTTTCTTTTACCTTTTTAAGATGACCTAGCCGGAGTTTGAAGATTTCCTCCTGTTCATGATATTCTGCTAATGTTAACCTGCAATTATGCAAAATAAAGAGATTATTTATTCACTGAATTTTTATCCTGCCTTTCACCCAAGATAGGATTCAAGGCAGCTTACAATAATTTAAAACAAATTAACCTAATTTATTCTTTTTAACAAAGTTTTAAAAGAATATAAATATTATTTAAAAATATGACTAAAATTGTTAAAACAAAGATTTTCTGCTAGCAAGGTGTGAACCCTATCAGAGAGCTAAATATTTGGTGTTATTTCTCTGACGACTTTAAAAGAATGGCTTCAACTAAGGCTGTAATACTAAGCACACTATCTAGAAAGTAAATCCCACTGAATTCAATGCTTACTTCTAAGAAAGTACTCTTAGGGTTCCACATGAGAGATGATGAGTCTACTGTCGTGGGAAACTAATTCTTGCACACTTGTATATTGAATTTTTTGCACCACTTACGTCTCATTTTCTGCTCCGTTGGTCTTGTTCTTACGCTGCTTCTGCTCGTTAGTCGCTGGTGGAGCCTGTCCCATGGCAGGTGGCTTCCGCTTTGCTAACATTTTTCTTTGCCTCTCTATCTCTTCCCTTTGGGAATTTATCCTTTCCTGCTGCCTAAACCAAAGCAGGACACAGACACATAGATCAGAGAACATAAGTAATATCCATTAGAATAGTAAATCAGCAGTCTCCTCTGCTACTTCTTGAAGGAAAGAGATCAAAGAAAGGGCTCTGGGAATCTTTGACTGCCATATTCATGCCTATGTATGCTTAATCCAACTTCTTAAAAAGGAGCCCGCAAATTCCAATTCTGAATTTAGAAAGCAAATTTCTAGCTAGACATTTCTAGCTCTGGGATAGAGCGGTTTCCAGAAATGAACTAAAACAGCTTTAAGATCATCTGTGTCATTCCAGACCATAAGTCTGAGCCAGACTTAGACATTTCTGGGTAGGCCCATTGGTATTAATGATAAGGTAGTCATGACTTGCATGTATAATTTTACAGATCATGACTTTACATGGGAACATTTTTTGTTTCATTAAATGTATCTTTTAAAGTATGCCACTGTCCTGGGATACATCTGAACAATATTGTAAAAAACATACACAGACAGACATTTTTAGTTACATATGGATTTATGAAAAGGATGAATTAAGTAACTACTAATACTCTTTTATGCCTGAAGTGAAGGCAGAAGTGGCAGTTAAGGCACTTACTTGATAAGGTTTTGGAAAGCATAGCCATCTGTCCACTGTTCAGTATAAGAGGCGCCATGCCGGACTGTTGCAAAGTGGCCCAGCCGCAACCGATCCTGCATACTCTTATCTCGGCATGCCATCTTTTCCTGCTTTGACTGGAAAGAGAAGCATAGAGTGTTAAGACTTTCAGCAAGGCTGACCACAACCCTGGCCAGCAAGGGAAGACTAAAGCTAAGTCAACAGACAATTTTAAATTTCCATGGAGATATATAGATTGTCACATGCAAAATAATGACCTGGCTCAAATCACTGATACACCCTTCCTTGTAAAGAAAGAAAAAGAAAGCCAAAACATAACTATACTGGCATCTTTTAAAAGTTGAGGCAGGAACAAGACTGAGGAGGATCTTTAAAAAGTAGTGATTATTTACAGTCTTCTGGCCACAATTCAAGACAAGGCTTAATAGACCAAGCATTCTACTTTCTTTAAAAAAAATTAGCTTTCTTCCATTAGTAAAATCTAAGTCTCAGGTCTGGCCACAAAAAGGTTCTGTAACAAAATGATCAAAGGGGGATTATTAATGACTGCCCTACAGTGCAGTACTGATGCAATATCGGCTGGTCTTGAGGTCTGGCAAGATACAGTTCTCACAGTACTTTCTGGTGTTGTAAATGCTATTGTAAATTTGGCTCCCCCTGGGGAAGTAAACATTTGTTCTAAAAGTGCATACTGTATATAAGCAAACTCTGAAATTTACCATGCCCTAAAGAAATATAGATTCATTCTTAGGCTCCCCACATTTTTATTGCATTACAAAAAGTAAGACATTAACATTATATAAAATTCTACTTAAGTTTACAATCTATCATACTTTAAATAACAGAAAATAAGATGGCGAGAGGAAATAACCATCCTAGCAGTTATGTCATTTGTAACATAGTAAAAAACAACAACATATAGCCACATGCTATCATGAAGTGGCAGAAATGTATAAACAACTTCTTGACAGGCTTGTTTGTAATCTACATTGACTCCTACAGGATGTCACTTTCATCAACATATTCTCAACAATCCTACTCCCAGAGCTTTTTTTAAAAAAACAGAGACTTTTAGCTTTTGTAAATATTGTCTTTCCTTTGGAAAGATTTCCTAAAGGCTAATAGCTTTATTTTGCTGTATTAGTGATTTTTGTATTAATTCTGAGTCCTTTGATTCAACTTCTGCCTTTACAGTAAATTAACAGAATTGCTTCAGGGAAACACATAGTAGCCTATCATTTCATCATTCAAATCTGAAGTACCTTTCCATTATTGTTTGATTAAGAAAGATTTTAAAAAATACGAATAAGTCAGGCTAAGGATAGTAATTCTTCCAAGTAGTGTTGAATGAACTGGCATACATTTTTTTAAAAAATCTATATGGGCAAAGGTAAACAATGTAATATCAATTTTGGAGGAGGGATTTCTAAATTTGTTCTAAATCAACTTGGGTAAACTGTTAGAGAGAGCCAGTATTGTGTACTGGTTTGAGCATTAATAACTCTGGAGGCAGGGGTTCAAATCTCTGTTCAGCTATGGAAATTCACAGGGTGACCTTGAGCATGTTGTACTCTCTCAGCCTCACAGAAAGACAAAGGCAAACTCCCTCTGAATAGATGTTGACAAGAAAATCTCGTGACAGGCTTGCCTTAGGGTTGTCATAAGTTGGAAATGACCTGAAAGCACACTACTACAACCACCACATATTGTTAAAAATCCTAGAATAGCACTACTTTCAAAATTATTTTTAAGTTTTCTTCACTTTTCTTCTTCAAAAAGTTAACATGCTCCCTTCCTATGAATAAAGCACCGGCTTCACTCACAAGTCTATGAACTGAAGATTTTGCTATCAAATTTTGTTTTTCAAGAAACAGCATTGTATACGGACATATGGTGTAGTGCATGTTGAATTTGGTAGCACTGAAAGACTACAGCCTTCTATTTAAAAAAATATATGACAACCTAGAATTTGAAATGGTAATTTTTTCCCTCTCCACATTGAAAAATCATCTGTATTTTACTGCAAATTAACTGTTTGTTCATTGTTATTTTGATGACAAATGAAGAGAAAGGCACAATAATACAGTACTCACCAGATTTTTCCAGAAATTTTGAGGAGTTCTTGGATTCTACATTAACTTGGCTGAAAACAGAGTGAATCTGATTCTTTTTCTAACCTAGTCCATTTAGCTTTTGCGATTTGCCTGGCCTAGGCTAATCCGAGGGGGTTATTTCACTGCTCCAAGTTAGTGCTCCAAGTTATGTAGGGTATGCCAAGGCAGAAATTCAAACAAATAGATGTGTGAAGATATTTAAAGAAACGTGAATCAAACAGAAGAGGACAAAAGTGGAAAGGTTATGAAAACAATTGAGAAGTCAAAAGCTCACCTTTTCTATAAGAAGCTTCTTGCTCATTGTTACACATCTATTCAACCGCTCTTTGTACTTTTCAAGCATTTTTTGTTGTTCGTCTATCTGTCGTCTTAAGTCACAGTTTGCCTAAAAAACAAAATAATATTAAGCAAGTAAAGAAAAAAGAAGCCAGTCAATTTGTCACCTGTAAAGTAACTGCATGAAGGCGTATGGTGGAAAAGATGAAAGAGCCATTGTTGTCAGGATCTAGTGCCAGAGAATGCAGAAGATATTAAAGGAGCAGGAAAACTGATTAACTAAGACCGTTAGAATCATGCTGGATCAAACCAAAGGCTTATTTAGTCTAGCATTCTACTCGCACAGCAGCCAACTAGTATACTGGCATCATGACTAGTAGCCATTGATATACAGTTTTATTGTCCATGTATTTGTCCAATCCCTCTTTTAAAGCTATCCAAATTGGTGGCCAAAGCTAAATACTGTGATAGCAATTTTAAAGTTTAACTAAGCACTCTGTGAAGGGTTTTGCCTGTCTTAAATCTTTAGCTTCAGTAGATTTTAAAGCATTCCACTATTGTTACCCATGCGCCCACAAGAATTTTTGTCCCAGCATATTCAGACACTCTGTTATGAATTTCTGCAGCTTCTTTGGACTGTACTCCAATTGAGCTCTCAAAGGATTTTGCAAGCCCCACATCTTTTCATCTTATAAAAATGCTCCATTTCAAGATCAATTTAATCCCATCACTATCCATCTACATACTTATATATTAGATATCCTCCCAGTGCACAAACCTGTGAATATGAGGGCAGGGCAGTTTATGACTACTCACTCTTAATAAGTCATCTATCCTGCCTTCTTTTTTTTCCAGATCAGAGTTCTTACTGTTTTCTAGTGCAGATATTTTCTCCATTGTAAGATCAGACTGCAGGGTGAATAGGGGAAGAAGAAAAACCGACAAAAGAGTTATTATTAACTGGAAAAATCTTCTGAAAAGTCAAAGACAAAAAAGCATACCAAATATTTTGTCTTTAGCTCCTTGGTATCATGGATAAAACCCAAAGTTTACAAAAGTTATTTTTCCTACTGGTTTCCCAAATTTGTTACCAACATGGCAAGCAGCTATAGCAGCTGGAGAATTCTGGAAAAAAGTAATTTTTCCAAACTCTGACTGGAACTTCTTGTAATGATTTAAGCAGATAAGCATGAAACAAATATAGGCAAAACACCTAACAAACTGTACATGCTACAGGTTCAATTCTCTCTGACTTTGTAATAAAAGCTTAATCCCTAATGAAGAAATGGCTTGATCCTCCTCATGTATAACAAACTGCATTCTAATTCTAATGCTAGGCAGGTAATGGTAAGAGCAAGTAGTGAGGCTACATATGACAATGAGGCCCTTTCACTTGGCACAATTATGGAACCATGATTTCACTTTAACAGTCATGATACAATCCTATGGAATCCTGGGATCTGTAGCTTAGGGAAGGATATTTAGAATTTTCAGTCAGAGAGCTCTTAACTCCTCACCAAACTACAAACCATAGGATTTCTTAAGATGGAAGCATGTCAGTTAAAGTGGAATCAAACAGCTGTAATAGAGCAGAGTGAAAGGGCTTATTGTTGGTGTTTGCAGAATCTTCCTTGTGCAAAATATGGAACTACATCATTGGCCCAAGCACACTCAGTCCCCCCAAAAAAGCAAAAGGCAAGGTTTCTGGAATTATACTGTTGTGAATGGAATTAACAGGCATTTCCAGACTTAGTCCATGGATATTTTGCCCAGGTCTCAAAGTGACATTACACTTGAATACACTGGTATGGCTTTGTGAAAGTTTGGCTCACCTCATGAAAAAACAATCCAGCCACACAGAGAATTTAGGATTCCTTTTATTTGTGGGGCGCGGGAAATGTAACTCAGTTAACAGGACCTAGACGGTGAAGGCAAAACTGAGATGAACAGGTTGCTTACCTGTAACTGTGGTTCTTCGAGTGGTCATCTGTGCCATCATACACTAGGAGCTTTAGCGCCTGCGCAGTAGCGTTTGGAAACTTCTAGAGCTTGTTCGCTTGGCGGGAACCCCTCCCCCACGCCGGTACTGCGCATGCTCCTCCCGCCGAGCAACGGTCTCTCCTCAGTTCTGTCGTCCGCCGTAGAACCTACAGGGACCTGAGAAAGAGGGGAGGAAGGGCGGGTGTGTATGATGGCACAGATGACCACTCGAAGAACCACAGTTACAGGTAAGCAACCTGTTCTTCTTCTTCGTGGTCTCTGTGCCTTCATACACTAGGAGACTGTGTAGCTTACCGGTCGGACGGCGGGTCAGGTCCTACAGCACGGAAGCCAACACCTCACGTCCAAACCGGGCATCTCTGCGCGACCGGCAGTCGAGCCTGTAGTGGCGCACGAAGGTCGATGGTTGGGACCAGGTCGCCACACGGCAGAGTTCATGCAGGTCAACTCCTCGCAGGAGGGCCGCAGAAGTAGCCACCGCTCTGGTGGAGTGGGCTCGAAGCAGGACTGGCGGAGGCTTCCTCGCGAGCTCATACGCCAGTTGAATAGTCCTCACCACCCATTTGGAGAAGCGCTGGGTGGACACTTTGAGGCCCTTCCGACGTCGCCCATAGCAAACGAAGAGATGCGGCGTCTGTCGGAAGGAAGCAGTCCTGTCCATGTAGAAGGCCACGGCCCGACGCACGTCCAGGGAGTGGAGAGACCGCTCCAACGGTGTCGTCGGGTTCGGGAAGAAGGCAGGCAGGATGATGTCCTGGTTAAGATGGAAACTGGACACCACCTTAGGCAGGAACGAGATGTCAGGTCTCAGGACCACCTTGTCTCTGTGGAAGACCGTGAAGGGCTCATCGGATCGAAGAGCTGTGATCTCACCCGCTCGCCTCGCTGAGGTCACCACTACCAAGAAGGCAGTTTTCATGGTCAGGAGCCTGTCATCCGAGGTCGCCATTGGCTCGAAGGGTGGCTTTGTCAGCTGCGAGAGCACCAGCGAGAGGGACCACGGCGGTAGCGGCGGCGATACCGGCGGGTAGAGATGATGAAGTCCTTTCAGGAACCGCTTAACGGTATCGTTCCTGAAGAAGGCCGAGGCAGCCGATCGTGGCGGTTGGTATGCCACGATCGCGGAAAGATACACCTTCAGGGATGGAAACGCCAGCCCCTGTTGCCGGAGGTGCAGGAGGAAATGCGGACGGTAGAGAGCCCCGCGGGCGATACCGGCTCACTCCTCTCGTTAGCGAAGGTCAGGAAGCGTCGCCACTTGTATTGATAGTTGCGACGGGTGGATTCCTTCCTGGCCGCGACGAGGACAGTACCGAGCACGGGATCGTCTAGTGCGATATCCTCCAGGCATGGAGGGCCAGGCGTGGCAGGTCCGGATGGAGGACTCGGCCGCCGGAGTGGGAGAGCAGGTCCGGTGTCGGTGGCAACCGGAGCAGGTCGTCTCGTGCGGCTTGTAGCAGGGGTGCGAACCAATGTTGCCTCGGCCAGTACGGGGTTACCAGGATCGCGTCGGCTCGGTCGGCGAGGATCTTCGATATCGTCCGGCCGAGCAGCGGGAACGGCGGGAACGCGTAGAGGAGTTCCCCGGTCCACGGAAACTGGAAAGCGTCCCCGATGGAGGCACGATCGTGGCCCGCTCTGGAACAGAATCGGCGACACTTCGCGTTTTCCCTGGTCGCGAAGAGGTCGATCGATGGTTCGCCCCAGCGGTCCCGAATCAGTCTGAACGTCTCTCCGGAGAGAGACCATTCGTGATGGGATGAGGTGTCCCTGCTGAGGGCGTCTGCCGTGGTGTTCTCCTGCCCGGCCAGGTGAACTGCCACGGGATGCGTATGCAGGCGAATGCACCATTCCCACAAGTCGAGTGCAATGTTGAGCAGGGTTGTGGAGTGAGTCCCTCCTTGTCTGTTGATGTAACAGACGGCGGTGGTATTGTCCGTCAGAACCAGGACCGTCCGCCCCGCTACGACGTGGCGGAACGCCCGTAGCGCTTTCAAGACGGCGAGTAGCTCCAGCGCGTTGATATGGAGAGCGGTCTCGTCGTCGGTCCATCTGTCGCGGACTCTGAGATCGCCGCAGTGGGCACCCCATCCATACAGGGAGGCGTCGGTCGTTACCGTCACCTTCGGTGTCGGCTGTTGGAAAGGCATCCCTGACATGAGATTGCGTCGCGACTGCCACCATCGGAGGGATGAGCGGACGTCTCCCGGCAGCTGCAGTCGGAGTGTCTGTTCGTCTCGCAGGGGGTCGAATATGCGGACGAACCAGTGTTGAAGAGGTCTCGCTCTCAGCCTGGCGAGATATGTCACAGCGGTGGTCGCAGCCATGTAGCCCAAGAGCTGCTGGACGCTTCTCGCAGGTAACGTCGGGGCCGTACGCGCGTGAGCGGCGGCCCGGATCAGGGTTTGGGCTCGAGACTCTGGTAGGTACGCCCTGGCGGAGGTCGAGTCGAGCGTCGCCCCGATGAAGTCCAAGATCCTCGCCGGCTCGAGGTGGGACTTCTTCGGATTCACCCGTAGACCAAGGCAGGTCAGGAGTGACAACGTCATGTGGACGTCGTGGTAAAGTCTCTGTTTGCAGGACGCCACCAACAGCCAATCGTCGAGGTAAGGGAAGACGGAAGCACCCTTCGTCCGCAGGAAGGATACCACCGGGGCCATGCACTTGGTGAAGACCCTTGGGGCAGTCGAGAGTCCGAACGGCAGCACCTTGTACTGGTAACAGGTGTCGTCGACTGCGAAGCGGAGGTACCGTCTGTGCTGCGGGCGAATGGCGATATGGAAGTATGCGTCTCGGAGATCGATGGAGGCGAACCAGTCCCCTCGATGTAGGAAGGGCAGGATCGACGGTATCGTGACCATCTTGAACCTTCTGGGGCGGATGTAGTAGTTCACCCCTCTGAGGTCTAGGATCGGTCGGAGGGTACCGTCGGCTTTCGGTACCGTGAAGTACCTGGAGAAGAAGCCGGTGGTCTTGGCCTCTTGCGGGAGCTGCTCGATCGCCCCTTTCTGGAGGAGGGATTGGATCTCTTCCAGGAGGGCCGGACTCGACGGCGTGGAATAGTAAACGCCTCGAGGAGGAATATCGAGAAACTCGATGGCGTAGCCAAGACGGACGATGGAAAGCACCCAAGAGTCCGTAGTGACACACTGCCACTCCGCGAGATGTCGAGCAAGAGTCGGTCGGTCTCCGAGCGCTGATGGTAGGCTGAAGAGTGGGTATTGGTAGGTCCTGCCAGGCACGTCAAAACCGAGACTTTGTCTCAGAGGAGGACTTCTTGGACGAAGCCGGGCGTCGCCTAATCGTGCGTCTGGCCGATGAGCCGGAGGACGGTCTCGACTGTCCAGACTGGGCCGAACGCTGGAACGACGAGGTGGAAGATCGTTGCCAGGATGGGCGGAAGGTGGAGGTCCTGCGGGCTTGCGTGGCCGGCTGTAGCCCGATCTTCTTGGCGGTCAGCCTCGCCTTAACGAGATTGTCCAAAGCTTCGTCTGTGGACGAATTGAATAGGCCCTCACCGTCGAAGGGGAGATCTTCAATCCTCCTTCTGGTGTCCTCCTGGATGTCGGCCGGCCGCAGCCAAGCATGGCGGCGCAGGCCGATGGATCCCGCCATGACCCGGGAGGCAGTCTCCACTGCGTGCCTGGAGGAGGCCATCTGCTGCCGAGCGATGGAGATGGCCTCGTTGAAGATCACGGAGGAGGCTTGGCGGATGTCCTCCGGTACCGACTCCATCGCCGGTTGCAGGCGATCGAGCACCTTTTTCAGGTATGCCGCGAGGCAAGCCTGAGTGTTGGACAGCCTGATCTGCAAGGAGGCAGCTGAATAGAACCTTCTTGCATAGGCGTCCAACTTCCTGCCCTCTTTGTCCGGCGGGGTGGTGTGTTGCCTGCCGGAGCCTTTCGTCTGTGCCGACTCGACCACCACAGAGTTCGGTGCAGGGTGATTAAAGAGATAACCGGCGTTATCCTTCTGCACCCTGTAGAGGTGTTCCAACCGCTGCGGTATCGGCTGAGCCGAGGCCGGCCTATCCCAGGCGGCCTTCACTAGTCTGGATACCCGGGGCAGGAGAGGCAGCGGGGCCGCGGCAGGTCGCTTCTCCTCGAAGACGGGGAAGGCTGGATCGTCGTCCTCCGGCTCCGCATCGGCGATCTTAAGGCCGAGGGTAGTAGCCATGCGGAGCAGCATCGCAGAGAACTGGTGGACGTCCTCTGGAGCAGAATCTGGGATCGGGTCCCCGAATCCCAGCGGAGGAGACTCCTGGGAGGCCGCCTCAGACACCTCTGATTCCGCACTCGAGTCGTACGACTCTGAGGTCGGTGAGTCCTCTCGCCACTCGCTTTCCGGCTCCTTCGGAGTCGCCACAGGTGTTGCCTTCCTAGGCTTCTCTGCAGCCGGGGCGGTGGTAGTAGCAGCGTCCCGCTTGGGCTGGCTGACTACTGACTTCACCTTCTTAGTGGTGACAGGGGTAGTCTGGCAGGCTGACGTCGTCGTAGCCCGCTCAGTCACCACCGACTCCGTAGGGCGCGTCGCCGTTGCCGTGACCCTAGGAGGTGGCGATATCGCCCGATACCGAGGTGAAGGCTCCCTCGCCCTATGATATCGAGGAGAGGGAGAGCGGCTGAAGGAGCGGCGGTCCGACGGAGATCGGCTTCGGCGTCGACGGTACCGAGCCTCGTCCCCTCTAGGCGAGCGCGATTCGTGCTGTCGACGAGGTGACCGGGACCTCCGGAAGGTCTCCCAGCGACTCGGGCCACGATGGTACCGATCCCGGTACGATGGCGAATGTGACCGATAAGAGGCCGGGCGCTCTCTCCATTCAGATTCCCTCGCGTACCTGGCCACGTAGGACGCCGAGGTGTATCTGGAGGCAGACGAGCGAGGTTGTTCCTCTCTTGTCTCCCTAGGAGGCGGCGAGGCCACCGGACGCTCGGAAGAGCGGGACCGGGACCGGAAGGAGGTCGAACGCCGCTCCGGAGAAGCAGAGGGCTCTCTCTGCTGCAGGTCGGCCGACCTGCGACGGCTAGGAGGGCGGTGGCGCTCCTCCACCAGGGTTGGAGGGTCTGCCACAGGCGAGTCCGGGCGCTGTTGGGGAACGTCCTCGATCTCATCCTCCGAGAGATCGACGGACTCGCCTCGCCCTTTGGAAGGCTGCTGAGTAGGAGGAGGAGTAGGAGGTTGAACGTCCCCAGCCGGGGAGCGCTTCTTCTCCTTCTCCTTCTTCTTCTTCTCCTTCTCCTTGCCCTTGCCTCCGTCCGGAGCAGGGCGCTTTTTAGCAGGCGTCTCCGTCAGGGGAGCCTCAGCCTTCCTCACCGTCGAGGATCCTTTCGCTGACTTGGCAGCCGCCGACAGCTTCGGGATCCTCGGTAACGCCGAGATCGGCGTTTTCGCCGGTACCGAGCCCGATACCGACGAGGTGGACGGAACGGCAGCCGCCGATACCGTCGATGGCGTGGTCGTCTTCTTGTCGGCCATCTTGGAAGTGGAGGTCTCGTCTATCACCCGCAGAGACTGTTCCCAACAATAAGACTTAAGTCTCGCGGACCGGTTGCGGAGAGTTTGGGGAGTAAAATCCTGGCAAATTGGGCAAGTCCGGATGTTGTGGGACTCACCCAAACAGAAGAGACACTCCTTGTGGTTGTCGTTGAGGGCAACCTTGCGCCCGCAGGACACGCACTTCTTGAAGAGCGCGGACATAAGACGAAGAACGCCAAACTGCGAAAATCCGAAAAGACCAAAGCCGAAGGGGGAGTCCGAAAGAGAGGTCAGAGACAGTCCAAAAGTCCGTAAAACCGTGAAAACAGCAAGTCAAGCACAAAAGTGAGAGGAACAAACCAGAGAACCTTCCGTACGCGACGGCGGACGAGAAAGAACTGAGGAGAGACCGTTGTTCGGCGGGAGGAGCATGCGCAGTACCGGCGTGGGGGAGGGGTTCCCGCCAAGCGAACAAGCTCTAGAAGTTTCCGAACGCTACCGCGCAGGCGCTAAAGCTCCTAGTGTATGAAGGCACAGAGACCACGAAGAAGAACCACGGGATTCCATCACAAAACTCGTGGGTCACACAGAAGTCCCATACAAATAAGAGGAAAGTTTATAGGTGATCTCCTGCCCACTCATCCTAAGAGCTGATTTAATGGAAAGGGCCTCTTATCCATTCAGGAACACAAACAAACACCAAAACTTAGAACTTATCTGACAGGGTTTGTCAGTTTTCACTTGCAAAACCAAGTGATTTCCAAATTTTTCCAAAAAAGTCCTAGAGTTCATCAGGGAGATCAGAAATGGTGGACTACTCTCCCTAAAGGATAGTTTCTCCAGCACTACTAAACTTCCTCTGCAACATGTTACTAGAAGTCTGTGTTCTGAGTATCCTCCACAATTTGCACAGGATGGTGCAGCTCCACAGCTTGGAAATCCATTTAGACTGAAACTGTACTCCTCTCATGCACATCAGAATTCAATACAGTTTCAGGACCTCCACAGTAGGTATACAGAGGTTTCTTCAGCAGGAAAAAAAATGCAGCAGGGTTTCCCTAGTTTATGGAGTTTGAAAATAGTAATTTTACATTGTTTTCCTACTTCAAAGATTCTTGCCCTGAACAGAAATTTTGATGTGCACATGAACTTTCATATGTAAGTAGCCATCCTGTCTGGTGGGATAGTGTGCAGGTGATCCCTGAATACTTTAACAAACAAGAAATTAGCTGGAAGTACCTTGTACATGTTACATAATTTTTTGATCCAGTATGTACACATAAGTGAGTCTGAATCCGTTTCTGGCATTGCAATGCTACTAGCTTGCATGATCCATTTTTTCCCCTATTGCATGATGCTCAAGTTGGCTCAAGTCAGAGGCAACAAAGGGAACACATTATATTGTTTGCTTGTCTTATACCTGTGTCTGTTTATGCTGGACGGAGATTTGTTTTTGGGAGGCGCAAGAAAGCTCTGTGTTCCCTGAACCTGTTGAGGAAGGACTGCCTTGCTGGGCCTGCAATAAAAAGAGGTAATAGTAGTATTGGGTATGGAAAAACTGAGTGGCAAAGCATTATGTTAATTGAAAAACAGAGAAATCAAGTCTCAAAAATGCCTTATTTTAACTATACTGTCCTGACACATTTCAGAGAAGTCTCTTATACCTAGGGCAATGCTCTTCTACTTATGCAGAATGGAGGATCAGGATTTCTTTCCTAAAACACCCCAAACCATCATCTTACTTGTAGAATATTCCTTTCCTCAAAACATGCCACAGATCAGCAGCTGATGGCTCAGACTGGCACCAGCCTATTCACTGCTATTTTGAGCTTACAAATAATTTAAGCAAACATTTAAGATAATCAGCCCACAATGTATTCATATTATTCCAATCTAACATTGACAATGTTAACACCAGACATGGTTTTATCAATGAAATAATACTGAACAACCTCCCACAAAAAGACAAATGAGTTTTAACTATCTGAAATCTAACACTACTTTCAATATCAAATTAGAGCTTCACAATACATATACCAACAAGTTTTAAAACAAAGAAATAATCTTCTTTACAGATAGCAACCTCTTAAAAAAAAGTATTTCTCCTGGGAGAAGTGACTTCAGCAGTCATACTACCTCCTTTTTGCACCAGTGAATGCCATTTAGTTCATCATTAAATGCATCTGTTCCTTTTACAGATTTAAAAAAAAACTCTCTCTCAAGTAATCCTTTTACCTAAAGCAACCATCATTCATGAATGCTCAAGATTTTTTCAAGACTGAGTCTTGAATTCAAGCCTTCACTTGTATTTCACTTATCATACAACATGTAAAGTTTTCACAGAGGAGGCCCATTCTCTATCAGTGATGAGCATTACATATGGCTGTGAAGACCACTGGTTTACTTATGAGTAATGACTTGAAGGCACACAACAAGAAAAAGGACAGTTTTGCGTAAAAAGATTACTCAAGAGAAAGAGTTTTTGAATATGTAAAAGTAACAGTGTATTTAATTGGCTTACTGATGCTCTCTAATAGTATTAATGGTTTAACGTTTTGAGTGTTTACTAGCATCATCTGACTGATAAATGTGTAGGTTTTTATCAACATTTTTAAAGCTGGGTGTGAGCACTAAGACCAGGTTAGTTAAATGTTAAATGTCTTTAACTGCCTTCTGCGTGTGTAGGTACTGTGCTTTCAACAATATAGCCATTAATGAAACTCATAGGCCCCATAAAATTAAAACAACACTTTTTAAAAGACTCTTTTTTAAAGACTCTTTTTTAATTGTATGACTAAATCTCCTTCTTGTTATTTTTTTGACAAGCATTTTACCGAACACTGATATTCAAGGTTAAAGATACAGTGGGTCTCCTTACCTATGACCTGTCTGTGTGCAACTTACAGCTAATGGGAAGCATCATATCTCTATACCTAAAATGGCAGCAATGTGTGCATGGATCTGCTGAAGTATCTGCACTCATGTTGCTGCTATTGAATATAATGGGATGCAAGCATTTGTGAATTCCGGTATTTGTAGCAGTTCCAGCAACAGAAACCTCGCATACACAGAGGGGCATATTGTACTGTGTAGTTGTATGCTATCCGTTCTTACAGGGAAACTGTGTGCTGACCTCTCTGGAATGTACCAGGCAGTTGCCTTTCCCAGCTCTGCTCCCAAAAACAATCTAACAAATGATACTAAAGGATAACATTTCACACTTCAATGTGAAAAGAACACATTCTACTCAAACACCCAGATTTACAATCTTAGAATCTTCTATGAAGTCAATTTACAAATCTGCTCACATTCCCAGGAAGATAATTCAAACTGCACTAGAGTTTATTTTCATTACAAAGGCTCAAATGCTTTTAAGAACAGCTATTGTTTGTAATATCTTGAATGTGTTTGGCAAAGTGGTTCAGTCTGGGGGAATGACGGAAATGTTTAAGCTGTAGGAACTAACCCTAGAAATGGAATTTGTTCTGGAATTATAAATTATTTTGATAAACTGTCAGCTCTTTATCATGAATGCATGCCAAAATGGGATGCAAACAGTGCAGAAAAAAAATGTGTGTGTGAGGGTCACAGGGCATAAACTTTTGGAAGTTGAGAGCCTTAAGTTTCTAAATAAGACAAAGCTATGCCCAGAAACCACAAGACGTACATTTTATCTTCTATAGAAGCAAATCATTCCACAACCCAAACTGTCAAAGTAGGGGACTTGATAATATGTTTGCAGCCAAGAGTTATACTGAAACAATAATCACAATGCTGTTTTGCATATTATATCCGATTAATGTTTTACAAACATGATGGCCAATGAACTACTACTGCTACAAAATTCCTGTGCTGATATAACCTTATCCTGAAACTGAAATCCTTGAGCAATTGAAAAATAAAATTTTAAGATAAAGAAGCCTTGAAGATTCAAAATGCCACAATTCTCTGGACTTCAATTTGTGTTAACTTAGATCAGGAATATTTGAAATGAAAAGTCCGCTTCATCATCAACTAGGAAAAGATAAGACAAGGCAAGAATATGAAGAGAAAAGGAAGTCTGTCCTGATAGAGATGAAAAAGGAGTAAACTGGGTGGAAGAAATGAAGCAAGCTGAGAATTTGGGACTTTGAGGAAATGTAATTCCAAAACAGCTTCTGTAATTCTAAATCAAGGCTGGGGAATGTTTGGCCTTCCAGATATTTTGGACTACAATTCCCACAATCCTTAACCACAGGCTATGCAGGCTGAGAAGTCCAGGGCATTTAGGGCTGGATGCTTCCCTCTTCTACACTTTTATCTTTGCTATTGTACGTTCACAAGCTGCAACCACTAAGGATTAGAATACTAAGAAACAGAAAGAAAACAGATTCCAGACCATATGAATGTGGCAGTGGAGGGGGAGGTTGCAGACAGTCCACCCAGGTCAGAATAATTCAGTTCCTCCTGAGTTTGGTCGTTAAGACTGTGCTCACCGAAGTAAATGGAAAACAGAGGCTTGTACCCCTCTGGGCCAGCTGCTCGCCCTCTAGCCGCTGTTTTGCTAGCATCGCCGACACCAGTGTTGGCAGAGCAGAATGCTCCTCCTGCAGTTCCTTGGCTGCGCTGCTCTCTACCCCATAAAGCGGCTGCTCCATTCGCCGCTGTAATACATTTAAAGAAAATACAAGATACTTTGAGGGGGAAAAAGTGAGTTTGGGATTGAGAAAACAATAAAATTGATCCATGCATTGATACAAGCAGCAGCTTGGGAAAAGCTAGCAGAATTAGGCGGGGGAGGTACTAAAAAAAGTAATTTTATTATTACCAGAAAGCTATCCTCTTTCAAAGATAAATGAAGTGAAAAATTTCTATTATCTTTGCAACTTTTGAGATGTAATGCAAAATTATGATTTTGTGTTAGATTCTCAAGCAGCAACGAACTTTGCCTGTCACTGCTGCTCTTTTGGTGTGGTTTTGAGGGAGAAGTACCCTAGATAATTTGTTCCAGTGCCAAGCTGAATTTACCATTAAGAAGTTTCTTTTCATGTTTAACTGAAATCTATCCTCTGAACAGATCTAGTTCTGTTCTCTGAAACAGCACAAAATAATCTTTGCACATTTCAGCTGTGATTACCTTTCAGGTATTTGAAAAATGCTATTATGCTATATGTCCTGTCACCCCTTATTGTTTCTTCTCTAGGCTAAGTATACTCCAGGCACTGAAAGGGAATCAAGAGAGGAGAACAAGGGATACAGTTTAATGGTTCCACACCATAATGTTCAAGCATAGTTTATCTGGACTTGATACAAACATGCAGCGTGGGCCTTCCTCACCACCAATATTCTGTCTCTTTTGGGAAAAAAATAACAGTGCAAAGACAGGTCCTGTCTTTCAAAAACTGGAGGGCTGACTGGCATCTATTCTTTAAGCTCCTTACATTTCTTGCTGCACCATTTGCATTAATAACCAAATACACAAGAATCATATCTGCTTAGAATGCTACTTGTTCTGTTCTATTCCTGCTTTTGACTGGATCTAGCCACTCTAACAAGAATGGGAAAAATAGATACAGAAAAATAATTGCAAAAATATTCTCAAGCATGATCTATACTTTATTCTGACCTACCCCTTTGTAACAGATTTATAGTATAGGCCAGGACCTTGAACCTACCAAAGCAGCTACCTGAGTAGGTTGGCTTGTTGAGAGTATTATTATACATAGCCATGTACAAGTCTAAAATTTTTAATCAAAAAACTGACCCCAAAAACCTGGGTTGATTTATCCACCAGCCAATGTAAGTACTGTACCTTAACTCTTACCAAAAAAGGAATCATCCCTTCTCTGAGTAGAGTGCCGAAAGGTAAAGGATCACCCCATCCTAGAACAACCTAAAAGAAGCACCAACCGACTCTACTCTCTCTGCTGCAGTGCTGCTTCTGGTCTGTTCTGAATGCCTTGGTGGGGAAATGGTGCTTTCCCTCAAAGGAGCGCTGAGAGAGTAAGAGAGTCAGTGTTTCTTTTAGAGTCTCCTAGGACAGACTAAGCTCTTGCCTTTCACCACTCTACTCAGAGAAACAGATGGTTCCTTTTTTGATAAAAGTTAATACTGTAGCTTAACCACGGTCAGTTGGCCCCTGAGGTGAGTCTGTCACTTTCTCTTCTTCACAGAATGGCCTTTGACTTATCTATGGGTCATATCAAAATCCATAATTTTGGCCCCAAAACTGCACTTGACTTATACATGAGTATATACAGTATGTTTTATAGAAACTACATGTGCAGTTTGAGGCTGGAGTGAGTAAGATCCTTATCACACTATACTCCACTTGCCATGGCAGTGTCCTATGGAATCCCAGAATTTGTAATCTAGGGAGAGGCAGGTAGAATTCTCAGCCAGAAATCTGAAAGAGTAATGCTTGAAATTTTAATGCTTTTAAGCAGTTTGGAAGTTTAGACAGAGAGACAGACAAATAAACAAGAGATACTTTAGTGGCAAAGTCACAGAAAGGTTATGAAGATTATAGTTAACTTCTCAGTTAACTACTGGTCCTAGGATGAATATCAGTTCCCTGCAGCTCTTGTCACCTTCAAAAAATATCACCATTTGCTAATTTTGAGCATTTATTTGTATCAATGATCCCAAATCTTGCTAAATGAAAATCTTACGTTACTAGGCTACATAGCCAAAAGTAAAAATTGCATGGTTAAGCGACATATCCAGGATGACGCTCTTTAAAACAGTGTCATGGTAACTTCCAACAAACTTCCAATTGGCCCTAGCATTTCTATAACAATACGTCTTGCTACATCTTGTTAATATAAACCTACTTCTTTATGCGCTATCTGCCACCTAGCTGCAGACATGCACACCTTAATTTCACAGAGTCCATAACTAGGTTAGGCAGGCAAGGAATAAGCATTACGGCAGGGGGTGGGCAACTGTGGTGGGTCCAGGGGCCAATTTTCTGCTCCTGAGATCTGCATGGAGTGCCAAAAAATTCTCCCTGGGGAGGAAAAAACACAACTGGAAGTGGGCAAAAGTCTACTTCTGGTTCTGGAAAACACAGTAAATAGTGTAGGGGAAGGCTGCTACCTATTTAAAAGGTACATTTCCACTCATGGAGGCTTCTATGAGTCAATTCACGCTGTGGGGAGTCACACGGTTACACTGGGACTGGAAGAGTCAAGGACCACAAAAACAGCCTTGGGGGACCGGGTTCAGCCCTGGAGCCACCCTTTGCTCACCCCTGAGGACAAAATCCAGGTCCCATAACTCAATTGCTAGAAGACCTGTCCTGTCCCTAGAGCATCTGAACCATTGTTTACGTCCCTAAGCTTTGCTCAGAAGCTAAAAGTTACAGCAACGTGTTTTAAAAGCAAACATAAATAAATAAGCTAAGACTTTTTAGGATGCACCATTGTTCACATAGAGACCATGCTCTCTCTTTCATGTAAATACTTACAGGTAAGGGATTTGATAAGGAATGCTGTGGTGATGATCGTGCAACTGGTGGCACGCTTCTTCCAGGGCTTGTTCCTGGACCACTTCCTCCAGCAAACTAGAAACAAAAGAGTAGGGGTGGGGGGAAGAAATCAGCAACTTCTGACTGAATATATACAAGCAGGAATTGCAAGAATAATGTTCTTCTCACAGCTTACCTCAAAATAATCACTAATTTTATGTCCCCTTGGAGTGACTTTACCTGGAAGAAAAATAACCATGTTACCAGTCAGGTAGCACTAAAATCATCTTGAAAATACTATTAAGCTCTGGAGTTAAATTATTCTTCTAAAATTGTTAGAAAGGAACTGAAGACTGTGAGTATGCCTAATTATTTAAAGCCTTAGTGAGTAAGTCCAGCCTGTGGGGCCCCAATTTGCAGCTCCTGAAGCCCCCCCAGCCCCTTAAGACTCCCCTATTAAAAAAAAATCAAGTTTTTTTAGCCCTCACCCCAAAATGCTACAACCTACATACATAAAAAAAGAAAAAGAAAATGGAAGAAAAATCAGCCAAAAAAGAAACTGAAAGTGAAATCATATCACTTCTTATTGTGCAAGTGTAGCTTGCGTCCTCTGTAGTTGCCCACTTCTGTTTTAGAAGAATAACATATCAAGAATCCATACACTGCAGCATCTTAATCTTTATCCAGGTATCACTAATTATAGTCATCATGAGGAATGTGAATCCTGCATAGGTAGCATCCCTCTTTTAGTGAAGTTTCTGCATATATAGTCTTTGTAGATTTTTTTTGAAGGAAGTCCATGGTTCTGAGTGGTTTGCCATTTTATGTTGTTGTGGTGGTGTGCCTTGAAGTCTTTTCCAAATTATTGCAGCCTCAGACTATGGAATGACCCAGTGGAAGAGATTCAACAGCTGGGTATGCTGTCTGACTTTAAAGCAGCATTAAAGGGCAATCTCTTCTAGCAGGCCTACCCACATGGTTTTTAAATCGAGTGTTTTTAGGTTATGCATTAAATACGTATGCATGCTTTTTAACTGTTGTTATGTTCTTTTAAATGATTATGTATTTTTAATTGGTGTTTGTGTTTAACTATTTTGTGTGTCTATTGATGCATTTTAATCTGTTGTTCCCTACTTCAATTTATAGGGAGAGGCAGGTAAGAAATGACAACAACTTTGAACTTATGGAGGTTTCTTGGCAAGATTTGTTCAGAGGGGGTTTGGCACTGCCTTCTCCTGCTCAAGGTCACCCAGTGGGTTTCCATCTTTGAAGGAGAGACAGATACTGGATTAATATGGCATAAACATCAGGAGCACTGAAACTGTGGAACTGCGTACACTTCAAAGGGGCCATCTGAGAAACAGGGCTTGTTCTTACAGTATCCCCTCTCCTAGAAGTATACCTGGGTGGAAGAAGTGAGAAGGGGACACATACAAATACAAGAAGAAAGAAAGTGGCACTGGAAGCACACCCACAAGTGCCCAAACAAGGTGCAGAAACTGAGGGGAATTCAAGAGATTGGGAGAGAAAAAGACAAAGACAGACAAGAAAGGTATGAGAGAACTGACTGCATGAGGAGCAAAAATGTAGGCCCAGATAGTATTCACTTCAGATATCCCATACTGTTAACATTTTGCACTATGTCATTTTTGACAAGAGTTTAAAGGCTGCTTCATTATATGTTTTCTACATGAAAGTGCTGCAATGCCTAAAATTATCTTGAAAATTCCATGACAGGTGTGTGATCATTGCACATTTCACTGTATGTATGAGTGCTGGAAAGCCATGTCCAGAGTATGAAAAGTTACTTTGTGGACTACAACTCTCAGAATCTCTCAGCTAGTGGCATGGTAGTGTTCGAGGTTGCCCTTCTCATAACTGCATTGAGAAGGGGATACGTCATGCAGTTTCCCAGCCCCACACAAAGAGGATCGTTGAAACTGACACCCTGGAAAAAGGGAGATGCAGAGTATCACTAAGAAGTGTCCTAGGACCCCCTCCTGCTGTTTCTGATCACCATGTAAGAAGCAATCAATTGTGGGTGGAAGAGAAGAGGATTGTCGCCTACAACTAAGCCTAGCAATCTGCAGGCTGTTCAGGCCTCAAGTGCCACTATAGCCTCTTTCTTGCAATTAGGGATCTATTTCAACTTAACATGAACATTGAAAGAAGCTTTCTTAATGTGGATGCAATTTGTAACTTCTCCAATAATTTTTCTTGCAAGACCAAGGACTGTAAGTACCTGAATGATTTGGACTTTTTTAAAAAAAATCTGTTTTTAAACTACATAGTACGTAAAAGGCAGGAGTTGAGAGACATTTAGAATTGAACTTATAAGAAACCTTAAATATACAGATTGTGAAATATTGCTTAGAAATCTTTTAAAAAAGAACTTTTATGAGAATTGAATTTATTGTTTACCTTGGGATGTCTCAGGGACCCTAAAGTCTAAAGATGGCAGGTATATGGGGGCTCAAACTGACCACAGTAGGACAAAAATACTTATGGTAGGGATTTATGCCTCTACAGACAATATGGGGCCTTTTCATGAGAAGCTGATGGGCAAACTGTTGAGCCATTCTTTTGAGAAACTGATGCTGCTTGAAGATTTGACTGGCATGATCTCATCAGACAGACTCCTCTTTGGAGTAAAAAAATCAAGATCAGACAGAGAAAACTGTCAAACCTCTTCTTTGACATGATGGATAATTTAGGGGTGGTAGATGCTTGGAGATTTAAGTACAGGAATACTAAGGATTTTACCGTTTTTCAGAGATAAATCTTTTTCAAGAATTGACATGTTTGTGATTTCAAAAACATTGGCTATTATAACAAAAAATGGATAGTTTACTTAAAACTTTTTCAGATCATAATCCTGTGATGTTAACTTTGAGGGGAAAGAGAATAGGTGAAAACTGGAGACTGAATGAAAATTTAATTCAAGATGAAAAGATTTTTTTAAAAAATGTAGAACAAGACTGGTGAAATTCTTTGAAGATTATTTGGATAAGGGCACTGATATTAGAGTGACGTGGGATGTAAATAAGGCATTTATGAGAGGGCATATTATCCAATGAAGTACAGAAATAAAAAAGTAGACACAAGAGAAAATGCAGCAACTTTTGATAAGATAAGAAGTAAATAAGAGGTAAGGAAGCGTCCCTCAAATAACAAATAACACAATGCTTAATCAAATCAAGATCCTCCAGCAGCAGCTATCTATGATGACAGTAGGTAAGATCAAGAAGAAGGTACTTTATATGAAGCCTAAAATCTCCGATTTCGCCATCAAGCCTGGCAGGTCACTGGCATTCAGAGTAAGAAAGGAAGAAAGAAAACACTTCTGTTAAAGATACAAGAAGGAATTGAAACAGTCAGTGATTGTTATAGACCACTGTATAAAAACAAGTTCAGTTAAAGAACCTGAAAGAATATTTGGATAAACAAGACCTTCCAGGGATTTTAGAAGAACACAAGCAGACAGTGAACTTACCTATTACAGCAAGTGAGATAGTTGAGGCTATCAAGAAAAATTAAGTCTGGCAAAGTCCCAGGGCCAAAAGGTTTAACTATAGGTTATTATAAAAGTTTTGAGGAACAGTAATTCTTACTGCTTTAGAACTACTGAATTCAATTATTTGGATGAGGAAGACTTCTGAGACTTGGAAAGAAGCAACAATTATTTTAATGCCCACAGAAGACCAGAATTTGATAATGACAAAGAACTACAGACCTATTTCACTACTGAATAATGATTTTAAAATCTTTACTAAAATTTGGCAGAAAGACTGAAAAAGATTCTACAGGAACTGATTCATAAAGTCCAAGCTGGGTTTCTGTGAAAAAGACAGTTATGAGATAATACCACAATAGAACAGGTTGCTTACCTATAACTGCGGTTCTTCGAGTGGTCATCTGTGCCCTCACACACTAGGAGCTTTCGTGTGTGCACAGTAGCATTCAGAAGATTCTAGAGCTTTGTAGCTTGGCGGGAACCCCTCACCCATGCTGGTACTGCGCATGCTCATCCCGCCGAGCAACGGTCACTCCTCAGTTCTGTAGTCCACTGAAAAAAAACACAGGGACCTGAAAAAGAGGGGAGGGTTGGGCGGGTGTGTGTGAGGGCACAGAGGACCATTCGAAGAACCAAAGTTACAGGTAAGCAACTTGTTCTTCTTATTCGTGGTCTCTGTGCCTCACACACTAGGAGACTATGCAGCTTACCGGTTGGATGGTGGGTCAGGTCCTACAGTACAGAAGCCAGCACAGTACGTCCAAACCGGGCATCTCTGCGGGACCGGCAATCCAGCCTGTAGTGGCGCACGAAGGTCGATGGCTGAGACCAGGTCGCCACATGGCAGAGTTCCTGCAGGTCAACTCCTTGCAGGAGGGCTGCAGATGTCGCCATGGCTCTGGCTGAATGAGCCCGGAGCAAGTCTGGCGGAGGCTTCTTGGCGAGCTCGTACGCCAGGTGGATAGTCTGGGCCACCCATTTCGAAAAACGTTGGGTGGACACCTTGTGGCCTCTTCGATGCCTGCCATAGCACACAAAAAGGTGTGGGGTTTGTCAAAAAGAGGCAGTCCTGTCCTTGTAGAAGGCCAAGGCCTGATGAACATCCAAGGAACGAAGGGATCGTTCCAAAGGTGTAGTCGGGTCTGGATAGAAGGTTGGCAAGATGATGTCCTGACTGAGATGAAAGTTGGACACCACCTTCGGTAAGAATGAGATGTCAGGCCGAAGGACCACTTTGTCCTTGTGGAACACAAGGAAGGGCTTGTCAGACCTTAGGGCTGTCAGCTCTCCTGCTCGCCTGGCCGAGGTGACAGCCACCAGGAAGGCAGTCTTCATGGTGAGCAGCCTGTCATCAGCAGTTGCCATCGGTTCGAAGGGCGGTCTTGTTAGCTGCGATAGCACCAGAGACAGGGACCCCGGTGGTACAGGTGGCGATACCGGCGGATACAGGTGCTGCAGGCCCTTCATGAACTGCTTCACGGTACCGTCTTGAAAGAGAGCCGCGGAGGAGGATCGTGGAGGCTGGTATGCCACGATGGCGGTGAGGTAAACCTTCAGGGAAGGGAAGGCGAGGCCCTGCTGTCGAAGGTGCAAGAGGAAGTGGAGCACGGTAGGCAGGTTGACAGGCGATACCGGCTCCCATCTTGCTTCAGCAAAGGCGACGAAGCGCCGCCACTTGTAATGTTAGTTGCGGCGAGTCGACTCCTTCCTGGCCATGGTCAAGATGTTACCGATGATGGGATTGTCTACGGCGATATCCTCCAGACATGGAGGGCCAAGAGCAGCAGGTCTGGGTGGAGTACGAGGCCGTCGGAGTGCGACAGTAGGTCCGGTGTCAGTGGAAGCCTGAGAAGTCGGTCGCGGGCGGCCTTGAGCAGGGGCCCGAACCAGTGCTGTCTTGGCCAGTACAGGGCTACAAGGATGACGTCGGCCCGGTCGGCAAGGATCTTCGATATCACCCGGCCCGGTAGGGGGAACGGAGGGAACGCATAGAGAAGTCCCTCGTTCCACATGAACTGGAAGGCATCGCCGATGGAACCGCAATCGTGACCGGCCCTCGAGCAGTACTGGCGGCACTTCGCGTTCTTGCTGGTGGCGAAGAGGTCGATCATCAGCTCGCCCCAGCGGTCTCAAATCGTCTGGAACACCTTGTTGGAGAGGGACCACTCGTGGTGACAAGAGGTGTCCCTGCTGAGGGCGTCTGCCGTGGTGTTCTCCTGCCCGGCCAGGTGAACTGCCACCGGATGGATTCGAAGTGAGACGCACCAGTTCCAGAGGTTGAGGGCTATGTTGAGGAGGGTGGTTGAATGAGTCCCTCCTTGCCTGTTGACGTAGCACACCGCCGTCATGTTGTCTGTTAGGATCAGCACCATGCGGCCAGTAACGAGGTGGCGAAAGGCCTTCAGTGCTTTCCAAATTGCGAGCAGCTTGAGAGCGTTGATGTGGAGGACGGTCTCATCGTCAATCCACCGGCCCCAGACTTTGAGCTCACTGCAGTGGGCTCCCCAACCGAAGAGGGAGGCGTCGGTCGTTACTGTAACCCACGGAGTCGACTCCCGGAATGGCATGCCTGACATGAGGTGGCTGTAGGACTGCCACCATAGTAAGGAGGAGCGCACCTGCGGGGGTAGCCAAAGTAGACATTTCTGGTCGTCCAGTAGCGGGTTGAAGACTCAGACGAACCAGTGTTGAAGGGGCTGCGCACGGAGCCTGGAGAGGTAGGTCACAGCAGTGGTGGATGCCATATAGCCGAGGAGCTGTTGTATTCTCCTCGCTGTCACAATCGGGGCGGCGAAGACTGTCAATGCGGCCCGACAAAGTGCCCATGCCCGGTCCATTGGTAGGTAGGCCCTCGCCGATACCGAGTCCGATGTGGCACCGATGAAGTCCAGCACCCTCGCGGGCTCGAGGTGGGACTTTTTCAGGTTGACCCGGAGACCGAGACGGGTCAGAAGCGTCAATGTCCGGTGGATGTCATTGTAGAGTTTCTGTCTGCAGGATGCCACCAACAGCCAATCGTCCAGGTAGGGATATATGGAGACGCCCTTCGTCCGCAGGTACGAGGCCATGCATTTGGTAAAGACCCTGGGCGCGGTCGAGAGTCCGAACGGTAGCACCCTGCACTGGTAGCAGGTGCCGTTGACCACGAACTGTAGGTACCGCTTGTGCTGCTGGCAAATGGTGATGTGGAAATAAGCGTCCCGAAGATTGATGGAGGCGAACCAGTCCCCTCGATGAAGGAAAGGCAGGATCGAGGATAGTGTAACCATCTTGAACCTTCTGGGGCGGATGCAGTCGTTCACCCCTCTGAGATCTAGGATAGGCTGCAGGGTTCCATCTGTTTTCGGTATCGTGAAGTACTGGGAGAAGAAGCCGGTGTTTTTGGCTGAAGACGGAAGTTGCTCGATCGCCCCTTTCTGAAGCAAGGACTGGATCTCTTCCAGCAGGGCCGAGCTGGCCGGGGTGGATATTAGATGCCTCCTGGTGGAATATCTTGGAATTCTATGGCGTAGCCAAGATGGATGATGGAAAGCACCGAAGAGTCTGTGGTGACTTGACGCCACTCAGCGAGGTGTCTGGCCAGGCTTGGCTGATCTTGGAAGGCTGCTGGTAGGCTGAAGGTTGGATGTGGTGGCGACCTCCGGAAGCAGTCAAAACTGGGACTTCGCCTTGGACGAAGATTTCTTGGACAATGAGGCTGAGCATCGTCGGAACGATCTTCGGGCCGAGGAGACGGTTGATGGTCGGGACTGGGTGGACTGAGAAGACTGCTGGTGGAAGGTGGAGGACGAAGGCCTGCGCCAAGATCGTCGTGAGCCTGAAGACCGATGGGACTGGGATGATTGGTTTATCCCCATCTTCTTGGCGGTCAGGCGTGCCTTAACGATGCTGTCCATAGCCTCATCGGTCATGGCGTGGAAGAGGCCTTGGCCATCGAAGGGGAGGTCCTCAATCCGCCTCTGGCTGTCCTCCTGCAGTCCCGATGATCGTAGCCAGACATGTCGACGGAGAGTGACGGAGCCTACCATCACCCTCGAAGCAACCTCCACGGTGTGCTTCAAGGAGACGGTCTGTTGGTTCGCTATCACCACGGCCTCGTTGAAAAGCTGTACTGCGGCCGGGCGGTTCTCCTCTGGAAGGCCGGTCAGAAGAGGAACAAAGCAGTAAACCAGTTCCGGAGGCAGGCCGCAAGGCACACCCGTGTGTTGGACACCCTGGCAATTAGCGATGAGGTGGTGTAAAACATCCTGCCAAAGATGTCCAACTTACGGCCCTCATGGTCTGGCGGGGTGGTATGTGCCCCGTTGCCACCCCTAGTTTGGGCAGACTCCACCACAATGGAGTTCGGTACCGGATGGCTGAAGAGGAACTCCGCTCTCTCCTTTTGCGTCCTGTAGAGGTGCTCCAGCTGGTGTGGTATAGGCTGAGCAGAAACCAGCTTGGTCCACAGGTGTTTCAGGGCCTGCATGAGCTTCGGCAGAAAGGGCAACGGAGCGGTGGTCGGCTGACGAGCTTCCACATAGTGGAAGACTGGGTCTTCCTCCTCTGGAGCCGGTTCCGAGACCTTCAAACCGAGTGCCGGGGCCATCCGGAGCAGAATCGCCGAGAATTGTTGGATGTCCTCAGGCGCGGACTCCAGTACCGGGTCCCCGAAAGCCAAGGGAGGTGACTCGTGGGATGCTGGCGTCGAGTCCTCCGAGTCCGAGTCGTAGGACTGGGAGGATGGAGTCGGAGACCTATTGGCGGACTTATCCCTGGATGGTCCAGTGGAAGGCTGATCTAGAGTCATTGCCACAGACGCTACCAGTACCGCAGATGACGTTGCGGTCGCAGCTGTTGTACTCGGTGCCGCCGACGAGGTGATGGGCAACACTGTGGGCTGCACCCGTTCGGTTGCTTGAGTGACCATCACTGTCAGCTCCACCGCCTGTGTCAAGGTGGTTTCTGACATCGGGCGGGTTGCAGTTGACGTGACCCTCGCTGGAGGCGACACAGCCCTGTAGCGGGGTGTGGGCTCCCTGGATCTCCGGTGGCGAGAAGGCGACCGGCTCCGCGACCGCTGATATCGGGAGCGATGGTCCTCCCTGACGGGCAAGCGGGACCGTTGGTATGGAATCCAGAGTACAATTGATACATGGCTGGATACTCGCGCCACTGGTATTCCTGCCCATATCTGCCAAGGTGGGAGGCAGAGGTATAGACCGAGTCAGTTGACAGACGGGAGTATGTTCTCTCCTCATACATCTCCCGGTGGCGCGCTGATGGCGGTCTGACTCTCTGCTCTGGGGAGCAGGACTCGTTCCTGCCCGAGGCTGCCCGATGCCTGGGCGAAGGCTGGTGTGAAGCCATCACGTCTTCCCGGCAGTCAACCGATTTGCGGTGACTCGGCAGGGGTACCGCAGCTGTCAAGACGGGCGGCTCCAAGGAAGGCAGGACCTCCACGGCCTGCTCCTCGTCCGACACCTCAAGGACCTCTTCCAGGTCCAACTGCTCTCCTGGGTGCCCAGGGAGCTGGGCTGGAGGAGGTATGGGGAGGCGACCTCCTTAGGTGGGGAGCGCCTCTTCTCCTTCTTCTTCTTCTTCTCTTTCTCCCTACTCTCATCCTGCGTGGCAGGCCATTTCTTCTGGGTCGCAGTTGGAGGCCTGGTTGACAAGGAGGCCTGCGAGCCTGCAGGTGTCTCCTTAGTTGTCTTGGAAGCCGCCGACAACTTTGGGATCCTCAGCAGCGAGGAGGTGGATGGCCTCGATGTCGGTACCGAGCCCGGTACTCACGAGGTGGACGGTGCGGCAGCCGCCGACACTGTCGATGGTGGAGTCGCTCCTTGTCTGGGTGTTGTTTTCTCGGACATCTCGGCATGGGCCTTGGGCTGATCCCTCGCTCTCAAAGACTGTTCCCAGCAATGGGATTTCAACCTCGACGAGCGGCTGCGGAGAGTCTGGGTGGTGAACTCTCTGCAAATAGGGCAAGCCCAGGTGTTATGGGTTTCGCCCAAACAGAAAAGGCACTCGCAATGCTTGTCCGAGAGAGCGACTTTCCGTCCACAAGAGATGCACTTTTTGAAAGGTGCAGACATAGGCCGATAGTCCGAAGCGAGAAGAAGAAGAGACTGAGGTGAGAGAAAAGTCCGAAAAGAAGTCCGAAGAGAAGGAGGAAATGGAGGGGTTTTAAATGCTAGTCCAATCCGTAATCCAAAACTTGTAGCCAAAAATCCAAATCCAAAGTCAAGCCAAGAAAAAACACCAAGAAAGGCAAGCCACTAAGCAGAACCTTCTGTACGCGACGGCGGATGAGAAAGAACTGAGGAGTGACCGTTACTCAGCGGGATGAGCATGCACAGTACCGGCATGGGGGAGGGGTTCCCGCCAAGCTACTAAACTCTAGAATCTTCCGAAAGCTACCGTGCACACATGAAAGCTCCTAGTATGTGAGGCACAGAGATCACAAAGAAGAATAGAAAATTTAGACAATCATCAGAAGTAGGCAGCACCTATATTTTTAGATGCTGAAAAAGCCTGTGATAATTTGAACTGGATTTTTTTTTGTTTGGAGCTTTGGAGAAGATGTATCTTAGAGATAATTTGATAATGTGGGTTCAGTTAATTTACAATAAGCAGAAAGCATAGATCCTAATTAATGGCAAATTGAGCAAGCCACGTGATGTTCAAAGAGGAACAAGACAAGGATGTCCACTTTCACTTTTATTATTAATTTAAGTTTTAGAAGTTCTGAATCAAGAAATAGGACAAGATGAAAGGTTAAAAGGCATAAGCATAAGATAGAAATCATACAAATTAAGAGCATTTGCATACAATTTAGTGAGTTGTTGGAAGATCCTATTGATTGTATAGAAGCGCTTTTAGGAAGACTAAAGAATTTGGAAAAATGACTGGATTTAAGATAAATAAGCAAGCAAATGATGCTGACGAAGAACATGTGAAAGGAAGAGCAACTGCAACTGACAGATAAGTCAGGATTTAACACTGAGAAAGAAGTGAAATATCTCAGTCTTACTTCAACAAATATGAATTGTATGTTGTTTTATGTTATTGAAAAATAATCATATTAAAACATGGAGTGATATTAAGAAAGACCTGCAAAGATTAAATTATCAGTATTGGGTAGTATACCTATGATTAAAATGAATGTTCTGAGAATGCTTTTTGTTTCAGACTATAGGTTTCTCCCATTTATTGGACAGGTTAGGGACTGGAGTGCTGTCAGCAAATGGAATTGGTTG
The DNA here is from genome assembly GCA_948474755.1 of Ctenosaura bakeri. NCBI lineage: Eukaryota > Metazoa > Chordata > Lepidosauria > Squamata > Iguanidae > Ctenosaura > Ctenosaura bakeri. The sequence continues at coordinate 39,703 of CAOLHI010000324.1, read as the reverse complement.
AAAAGCAGAACAACTGTCAGATAATGGGGTGTCAAACATTGGGGGCCTCCTATACACTGATTTTGATTAATGATGTTTTATGTAAGCAATGGCAGACATATGTAAGTTTATACGGCATGGGAGGAAACCTATAGCAAAGTATAAAATTTTACAAGACGCTAAAAAAAAAGAGGGGGACTGGGATTGCCAGTTCTGAAATCATGTTTCTCTGCATGGAGTCTGGTTTGGTTGAAAGAATGGATTTTGTTGAAAAAAAATGGAGACTGTTGGGTTTCGGAGGATATGAACTGAATTTTGGGTGGCATGGATGTTTGTAGTATGAAAAAGCTAAAGTCAATGAGGATTTTTCTTTTTGGTAATAATCACTATGTGAAAAAAGCTTTGTTAAGAATTTGGAATAGATATAAATTAAGCTTATGTCCCAAAACACCTTTGTGGATGTCATCACAAGAAGCTTTCTACTGGAAAGAGATGATGCCAAAATCTTCTGGAAACTGAAGAGAAACACCATAGAATTAAATCGATTATATAATTAATGTCTGGAGGTTACAATTTCCAGTAGTTTTCTTAGTTAACAGAAAGATATAAAATGGATAAAGAAGGAATGACTTCACATTGATCAAATCTGATTTTGAGGAACAGCTGTACTCAGATAAAGAACATTTTGTTGGTAAGATGTATAAACTTTTGTTAAAACTTGAGTCAGAAGAGGAGTTGATTGAAGACTGTATGATAAAACAGGCATAAAATGTTGGACCTAATATACAGTTGGAGCAATTGGAAAAATGTGGTTGGAGTGAATTAAATTTAATCTGTGCTATGATCTTAAAGAGAATTTTTGTAAGATGATGGATCATTGGCCAACATGTACAAAGACGTTTCTAATAGAGCTTGGAAATGTGAACAGCAAGTGAGAACATTTTATCACATGTGGTGGACATGCGAAAAATTCCCAAAATTCTGGAATCAAATACACTTAATGGTGTATAAAATTTTGAAAGTGAACACTGAATTGAAACCTGAACTGTATTTGCTGGGATTAGTAGAAATTAGAAAAGAAATATAGCAAGATATTATGATGTATGGCTACTGCAGTGCAACTACTATATGAACAGAAAATACAGAGATTCCAATGAAAAAGGGCTAGTTGATAAAACTGTTGATTTAGCCAAAATTGACAAACTGACAATACAAATAAGAGAAAAAATAGCGTTGATCCTTATGACTGGGTACTATTAATATGCATTTTCCAAGAAAGAATATTCTAACATTACAGTGGGATTTGAGAATTACTCTGGCTAGAAAAGTAGCTGTGGATGCATTTGAAGGGTATTTGTAGCTAGAGATTTTATATATAGGGAGAGAGAAGGAGTGTGTGTGTGTGTGTGTCTTTAATTTCTATTATTTTGTATTTAGGATTCTTTTTTGTCATGGCCTTCCTTTTTCCCTTTGTTGTTTATGTCTATTCATCACTGTAATTTGCAGTAATGTAGACTCGATTTGATAGACTTGGACTCAAGTCAGACTTAAGCAGCTTCAGTGACTCGACATGGCCATAAGTGACGCACTGACTCAACTCGAGACTTGTATATTTTTAACGACTGACTCGATTCCCTTGGTTCAGGAACATAACGCCTTCATCCAGAAACCTTATGACTTTGAACAATGCCTCCGTATCTTTTTGCCTAGTAGTCACATAACAATCTCTCTCAAGCTCAAAGTGTGGGTGCATTCTTAGAGGGGAACAGCAAACAGGTTAAGCAACGGGCTTGAGGCCTGCTCAGCAGCCTGTTCCCACTGCATATCACAGGACCCTTCTAAAATGTTTCCTAAAAGCAAAAGACAAGACTCACTCTCAGAGTGCAGGGTGCATTTCTCAGAGGGGAACAGCAAATGTGTTAGGCAACAGGCTTGAGGAAGAAGGATCCTTCCTTCTAAAACTTTTGAATCTTCAGTAATGTTGTGTAAGATAGGATCCTATTCTTCACTTCTGAAGCTGCAGATGGAAAAATTGCAAATGCGGAGACCTAACTTTGCTTAAATCATTAAAACTGAATTTATTTCACTCTATCCAATAATTCTGGAATTTTGGTTGGGGTATAAAGTTGGCTTCCAGACTTGAGACTTGACTTGAAAGTATCTTCAAGGACCTGAGACTTGACTTGAGACTTGAAGGTAGAGTCTTGAGACTTGGAGTAAAAGAATTAAATACATCACTGGTAATTTGTTTTGTCCTTTTGTTCTGTTTGTATGTATTCCACATTTTTAACTGGAAAGAGATTAAAAAAAAAAATCCCTCAACCAGCATAGCCATTTGTTCAAGTTCATGGAGGGGCACAGCTTTGAATGCTTTACCAACTGTTCCAAACTCTGAGAAGGGTAGGCACATCCATGCAGACAAAAAGAGGCAGATGAGTGTCACAATAAGCCTACTGCAGGGCTAAAAATCTTTTTCTGGGGACAACAAGCTATCCCTGAAGGAAAGAGCACTGTTTGAAATCCAGGAAAACAAGTTGCCCAATGCTTCTTAGGGGCAGACAGGAAAAGCTCTCAGAGGGTTTGAGAATCATCGAATGGAAAGATTCATTACTGACTTTTTGGAAAACCTAATCAGAGAGCCTACCTTGATTAGCCTCAAAGGTTTCTGCTTTCCTCTTCCTGTTGCGCTGGTCATTCTGTTTTTTTTCAGGTGTCTTATAACGTAGAGGAAGGAAAATTCAAAATCAATTTTTTCCAGAAATCCCGGTATTTAAGAACACAGAGATAATAAAAAATATGTTTTGATGAACATTTTCAACATGCTTTTTAAACATCGTTCAAAGAGGCTTCCTCATTTTACTACCTCTACTCAGAAGCCACTGAATCCCCCCTAAAACCAAATATTAATGTAAAATGAATTAATTACATGTAGTCAAGCCTATGGCAATGTGCCAAGAGTTCGGATCACCAATGGCTTCTCCAATGGTTAAAGGGCTTATTATTATTAAAAATTGTTGACTTTATTTGCTACAGTGAGCAATTAAACACCCTAAACATTTATTTTTTGCTTCTGGAAAGGATCATGTAACTATTTCATATGTATGTCACCAAAGTATAACAACCTAGTCATCTTAAAATTTGTTATCTTATCTACTATTTAAGACAGCACCAGATGCAAATCAATGAAGAAGGCTAGTCAAACAGTAAGCTTTTCTTAGGAAGCGGTCTTCACCATGTGAATTGGTTGCACAACTTCACTTAGATTTTTTTTTTTATCTTCTTGGAAATGTCCCTCTTCTCCATGGTCCCTACCTGTATCCTCAAGAAGACAAGCTCAAAACAGGCTGAGGTTGCCAAGGAAACATAAGTCTCAATTACCTCCAACTCCTTGTCGCTCAGAGAACCCACACTGCACAAACTCTGATTGGAAGATTCACTGTTCAAGGGACCCTGGTACAGAGGAAAGAGAATAAATGTTACCAAGGGGCAAAGTATACTCTTTAAAGCAAATTCATACAATGACTGCGTTTGAGGATACATTTATCCACCAGTAAAGCATCTGCACAGCTATGTATGGAGAAGGAACCAGCCTACAGAGATGAACAATCAGTTCCCACTTCAACGCATTTGGAAACTCATAATTTTCGTATTGGATAAAATGGTGCCAAAATCTATGCTCTGATAGCATTAATTCGCTTCCGGTTTCTTGGTACATGTGCAGAGTTCCTTCCTCATCTCTACTCTTGGTATGGAATGCAAACAAACTTGGGAACATTTCAAGAATTCGATATGAGAAACGGGGGAAACAAGCCTGTATTACAACTAGAGAATCCATAAAGTAAATGCTTCCAAGAGACTCTAGTGACCTAAAAAAACTGCATTTTGGCAGGTTGGGTACAACTTTCATCCTAGTATTCCAAGTGAGCAAGGTTTAAGTAGAGAGAAAGGAAGAAAGGAAATATTTTTATCACATCTCTGCTGAAAATACAAAATTTGAAGTCCCTATCTAAGAAGGATGCAACTGTCTTGAGGAAACTATTTACCTTCCTGTCTTGGCTGTTCTGGCAGCATATCTTCATGTCACATTAAAAACAGAATTACAAGCATCAACAGTATTCTCATAGATTACTAGTGCTACTGCTATTCTTACACATAAGGAAGGCTTCCTGACTGTGATCACACAGCAGAATTCAGAACTGCAAAAAGATGCCAAATAATTTGAATGCAACAAACATTTAAAATGCCCACCAGGTTGCATAAGAACATACAAAGTGTGCAGGAGTACTTTGACTTGAAATCTTTTAGGCTGCTATTCATCTCTTTGGGCATACAAATGCATAACCGAGTTTTTAAAGTTTTTTTTTTCAAACAGCACCCCACAACTACCTTTATATAACAAAATGTCTTAAAATGTTTTCTAAACCAGAGAAGAGTTCTGTTTGAAAAAATGTAAACTGCCCAATTCCATATTTACAACTCATCACGTTGCTCCCTGGATCATAGCCCAAGATTCTAATGAACCATGTAGACCAGAGTTGGGGAATCTGGGGGCCTCATGTGTTATTGGACTCCAACTCTTATTCTCCCTAAGCAGTGGGTGAAAACATCTGGAGCATCATGGGTTCCACAGCCCTGGCCTAGATAAAACCATGGAAAGCCCCTTTTGTTGATACAACCAAGCCCTATCAGACCTTCATCTCGGCCTGTTTGTGCTCCCACTTCTCCAGTTCTTCAAGTCCCAACACTCTTTTCACAATCTGTGACAAAATAAATTTAAATGATAACGATATCAGTCTCTTAAAATGTACATACATGTATGGGTGGAGAAATTACACTTAATTTGTACACAATGACCAAAATATTTTCTCATGTGGGTCAAAAGGTTCTTATTGTTTCCCTAATATACAGATTGTTCTATACCTGTATGGAAATTAATACTACTGACCATTGTTGGTCATGTGATTGCAGAAAGACTGAAATATTTTACTTATGATGGAAGTGTTAAAAACAACTTTCCACAGTCTGATTCCATAGTGAGAAGTTATAATGTTTCAAAGAACATGTAGGAGCAGTTATCTAGACAATACTGAGCCAAACAAACTTCCACAACCTAGCACCCTCCAAATGCTTTGGCCTACACTTTCCATCACTTTAGCTACTAGTTATAGTGGCTGGGACTCCTGGAAATCAAAGGTGGGGAAATCCATTATTTCTAGCAACTATCTCTATAATTCAATTCAGTGAAAAAACATTACACAATTAGCTATCAGCTCTATATACTGCAGGTGGCAAGCTTTAGGGATGAGGAAGTTTACGAATCACCCAGGATAGACTCTCACACGAGTGTGCCGGTGCAACACTAAGGTTTATAGAACTACTCATGAATAAATTTGCATAGCTGTATATTTTATTACAGTTTCATCAAATCTGCATATTCAAATACATTTCCCCCAAAAGTTAAGACATCATCAAAGGCATTATTTTCATCATACTGCACATAGCACAGTAGACATCTCCTTTAAACAGAGCACAACTTCATAGCTTTCTTTCCACAAAGAGCTGAGACAAATTGAGAAGCTGTTCTCTCAGCCTGGCCTTGCTGATGTTTTGAAACTGAACTCCCTTGGGAAGCCAAACTACGTACGGTATGTATCAATCAGTACTGATACAGATGTACCTGCAGGTACAGTGGCTTTTGAAAATAAGAAAAATCATTACAATGCAGCAGGGTGAATTTCAGGGTAAATTTCTAACTGAATGCGTGGAAAGTGCAAAAGAAAAAAAAAGCTGAAATAATAATTTTTTGCATTCATCACAGATCTTTCTGAGAGTATCATCAGTTAACATACTGTGCTAAGTTTGAAAGAAATGACCAGAATACCACGTGCACTGCTTGTAAAGTAATGTCATTGGTGATAGAATTTGCCTAGCCTACGGGGCTCTTCTTTTTTTGAAAGAGATGTCTGATGAACATCTCAAGTCGAAAAGTTATCTTCATTGTAACAACAATTACAAATATTTACCCACAAGTAATCCCACTGGCCTCTATGAGGCTTTCTACCTTGACTATATGAGACTATATGGATTCCAGTTCCTGATCAGAAACAAAATATTGCAACATTTCCTGACACTCTGCTCATAGCCCAATTAGGCCTACCTTCTAGTATTGTGATAGGATTGGTTTTTTTTTTTTTTTTCTATACAACCTCAGAATCCAAGTATTGGGGAGGGAAGAGAATCTGGTATCTGTATAAATCAGTCTGACTTGCATTTTGTAACCATTTTATATCGTTAATGTAAACTTCTAAGAATTACTGTTTTATGTAATATTGGTCATCTGGTTAGTTATGCAACCATTTTTAATAAACCATTTGTAAGGTCTGCACTTTTAAACAGATGCTTTAAAACAGACCACTGATTTGGTGTAGGAGAAAATCATCTGCTTGCTGTCAGAGATTTGAGTTACAAGTCGCTCTCTGGCAAAACCACAGGGATAGTACTATGGCTTCTGGGTGTGAGTATATTAGTGGACATGCTGGGAAAAAAAACGATTCTTGTATGCATTACATACAGGATTAAATAAAATCTTGATTATATTACTCTGTGGTTTATAGAGTAACAGATATAAGTGGCAATAGCATTCAACTAGGTTTCTGTTTGGAGCCAGGATGATTAAATTCTTAAAGAAAACTGGGTATGATGGCAGCAGCTTCCTGTTCTCCTCCTTTTTTTCTTACTAATGGGTTGCTTTGGAATGGAGTTTTAACTCTGAATTTGTTTACAGTGACCAGTGGTAACATATAGGTTTTAAAATATATATAGAATGTCTTTTTCTTGTGGGCAGCTGTGAATCAAATGAAGATGCTGCAGGAAACAGGATACTGGCTAGATAACTTGTCGCGTCTGCATATTTTTACCCATTTTGGAGCGTTTGTGTCACTGAAGTGTTTTTTATTGACTTTATAAAGCTTGTTAACACATTTGATGCCTGTAGCTGCCTTTAGCCTCATTATAAAAACAAAACACTGTGTCCTGTAATCTTTCATACAATAATTTGGGCACCTAGCATGCTTTTATACTTTTACTGTTCGTCTTGTTTGTTTGGTACCAGCTACACCCTATTCATTTCCAAGACCTTAGCAATATGACATCTTATAACTACTTGATCAAGATGGAACTTACTGGCAACTTTAAACATTCTGACAATGTCATTAGAACAAAGAAACGGAAGTCAAATAAAGACCAACAAACAGCAGCTAAGACACACTCAGGAGATTGTGCATGTGAATAAACAAACAGCAATGAGGCCCTTGGGAGAGAGAGGATTAGGTCACCCTCAACTTTTAGTGGGGTGAGTATGTAAATTGAAAAATAAAATGAAAAAAGATGTTGCTCTTGAAGAACTTTGGAATATCTATTTAAGAAACAAAGTGTGCCAGAACAAAAGTTGCATCTATGCGGATCTGGGTTAGTTAGCACACAAATTATAACTGTAATGACTGGTGAATGCATGAACTGTAACACCATATAGTTGCTGGGAATCAATCAATATGACCAACTTGTAAAGAGCCAGCCATTTTGGAAACTTGGGCTCTTTCCTTCCTTCTTTTAAGTGCAACAACCTAGACCTTTTCATAAAAAAATATTATATCTAACACAAAAAATCTAATTCAAATCACAGTAATACACATTAAAAAAAAAGGTCAGAAAAAAGAGCAAAAAGAAAGAAGAATAAAAAAAGGAATAAAAAAAGAGACATATATAACTAAAATTAAGACACAATATGACAACACTAAATGCTAACTACAACATAGTAGGGCTCTAACCCCCAATTACTAACTAATGAAAGAAAGAAAAAAGAGAGAGAAACTATTCTACCATTACTGATCCAACTAAGTAATCCTGCTAATTACTAATAACCGGAACCACAGATTATTGCATCATTAGATTCTTTATTGTTCATAATTGGCCATAACAGTATCCATAAATGGTTCTCAATCTTTCAGAAAATCTTCAATTGGCATATCATTTGAAACCCATGTTAATTTGGCAATTTAGTCTTACTCAGCAATCTTAGCATTCTTCCGTCATTAGTGTTTTCAACTGTTTCCAAGTTTAAATGAACAATATTCTTGCTGTTGCTGTCATGTATCAAAGAAGTGACCCATATTTATTGTCACAATACCTAACAGAAGCCTTTCTGGTGATACTACAAAAACTACCTTCAAAAATTTTTGGATTAATGTATACATCTAAGATCAGCAACTTTTTGCCTTCTTGCAAGTCCACCACATATGAGAAAAGAGCCCTCCTTATCTTGACACCCCCAGCATTAGTCTGAAACATTGTGGGACATTTTTGACAGCTTATTTGGAGTTACTACCATTTGTACATCATCTTATTTTATTTTAAATTGCTACACAAAGTAAAATTTTATGTCTTTGGACTACATTTTTCCCAAAGATCGATATGGACATTATTCCCAAAATGCTGAGTCCACCTTATCATTCACATTTTTACAGATTCATCTTCTCTCCCTAGTTACAAAAGCTATTTGTACATTTACATGGTCATAATCTCTGCACAACTCTGAGTAAAACTCATTGTCTTTAACCTCTATGGCTGCCTTTCTCTTATCTTTATCATACCTGATCATAAGTTGCTTATAAACAAGCCAATTAAGATCTTTACCTTCCTTAAGAATCATCTCTCTTGATTTAAACTTCTAGCTGTCTTGTTCAAAATATAAAAGATCTTCATAAAGCAACCATCTCCATTTTTTAACCAATTATTTCATTTAAAAAGGCTTCCTGCAGTGAAAGGGCTAATATTATCTTAGGAAGAAGTATCTGCTTATATGTATACCAAACTTATAGGAGAGCCTTTCTAATACAATGATTTTTATATTCAGCATGTGCCTTGATTTCATCATACCAAAGATAACCAAGCCCCCCAAATCCTACATTATGATCTTCAAATTCTAAGAGTCCCACATCTCTAAATAATATCCATTCCTTCAACCATACAAAACGACAGATCTCGTAATGCAATTTCCCATGAGGAACTTCCAAGCCACCCACTGCTTTAGTATCATACAATATTTTACATTTTATTTTGGTTTTATTTGCCTGCCAGAAAATCTGGAAATCTCTTTCTACCACTGCACAAAAGCTATACTATATCTTATTACAGGTATCATTTGAAAGTGAAACAGAAGTCTTGGGAAAACATTCGCTTTTATTACTGCAGTTCTAGCCAGAAGGGATAAGGTTTGACTTTTTGGCAAAAAAACCCACTCTGATCCTCAGGAATATTCTGAAAAACATGTTTCCTCAAACTGCTTGCCAAAATAGTAGTGAATATCTTATAATCATTATTTAGTAATGAAATAGGCCTATAATTCTTTGTTAAAAAGTCTCATCTATATTTTCTTTGTGCATTACTATGAAAAAAGCGTTTCTCCAAACAGTCAGGCATCTGTCCTTTATCTAATAGCTCACCATACACCATTTTTAGTGTTTGAAGTACCACATCTTCAAATTTCTTATAATATGATGCAGATCATTGGCCTGGGCCTGGTGCTTTTCCAGATTTAATCTTTTTAATTGCTTCAGTAAGTTCCATAGTTGTTACTGGCCCATTCAAGTTTTGCTTTTGTTCCAAATATAATTATCCAATTGGAGTTTATCCAGGTAATCTTCCATATCTGAGGTCTACTCATTGCCCCTCACACAGAAATCTCTATAAGGCTTTTCATATTTCCAAATTATTCATAAAAAACTGATCTCCCTTCTTAATCTTTGTGACAGATTTCTTTATCTTTCCTGGCTCAACTTACAAGAAAGCTACTTCCAGGGATTGTTTGCAAATTCAAAATTCTGTTGCTTAAGATTGGTGTTCATTTTTTTGGACTCTAACAGTGAAAATTGTTGTTTAAGTAACTTAATCTTTTGTTCAGTCTCTTTATCAAAATTCTTCTTATGCTTTTTCTCCAGTATTTCTTCCATCAACTGCTCTTTTAGTTTCTCTTTCTTTTTTTCAATTTGGAACCATATCTTATGAAATTTTTATAATACTTTATAAAATGTGCTCTCATCCTGGAAGAAAGTGACTAGTGTGGTGCCACAGGATTCTGTCCTGGGCCCAGAGCTATTCAACATCTTTATCAATGATTTGGATGAAGGAATAGAGAGCATGCTGATCAAATCTGCAGATGATACCAAACTGGGAGGGGTTGCTAACAACCCAGAGGACAGGATCAAAATTCAAAATGACCTTTGACAGATTGGATTGCTGGGCCAAGGCTAACAAAATGAAGTTCAACAGAGAGAAACGTAAGATCTTGCACTCAGGCAGAAAAAATGAAATGCACAAATATGGGATGGGAGACACCTGGCTGGACAACAGTACCTGTGAAAGGGATCTAGGAGTCTTAGTAGACCACAAGCTGAACATGAGTCAGCAGTGTGATGCAGCAGTCAAGAAAGCCAATGCAATTCTTGGTTGCATCAACAGCAGTATGGCGTCTAGATTGAGGAAAGTAATAGTACCCTGGTCAGATCTCATCTGGAATACTGTGTCCAGTGTTGGGCACCTCATTTCAAGAAGGATATTGAAAAGCCAGAACATATCCAGAGGAGGGCGACCAAAATGGTGAAGAACCTGGAAGCCATGCCCTATGAGGAGTGGCTTAGAGAGTTGGGTATGTTTAGTCTGCAGAAGAGAAGGTTAAAGAAGGGACATGATAGCCATATTTAAATATTTGAAAGGACTCATATCAAAGAGGGAACGGGCTTGTTTTCCACTGCTTCAGAGACTAGGACAAGGAGCAATGGATTTAAACTACAGGAAAAGATATTCCACCTGAACCTCAGGAAGAATTTCCTGATGGTCAGAGCTTTTGGCAAGGGAATATGCTGCCTTGGAGTGCGGTGGAATCTCCTTCTTTGGAGGTTTTTAAACAGAGGCTGGACACCCATCTGTTGGCAGTACTTTGATGTGTGTTCCTGCATAGCAGGGGTTAGACTGGATGGCCCTTGTGGTCTATTACAGTCAGCCTTCCACATTTGTGGGTTTCACTTTTCCAGATTTGATTATTCACAGAGTATTTGCTGTCACCTCTGCTGCCTCCCTATGCCAATTTTAATAGGGACTGCAAGCCTCGTGAAACTGAGAAACTCCAAATGAGGCTTGTTAAGTCCCTATTAAAAATGGTGTGGGGCAGCAGTAGAGGTGGAAGTAAGCCCCACCAGCCACCTACTTCTCCCTTACAAAGGAACCCTGATGTCTCAAAGGAATCCATGATGGGTTGAAAATGGTGATCATGCTTCTTTGTGTGTTAAATATGGTTTGGGAGGGCCTAGAGTTATTCACAGTTTTTCCACTTTCATGGGGGCCCTGGGTCTCTAGCCCTAGTGAATGTGGAGGGATAACTGTATTCTATGATTCTACATGCTTTGCTTGCATTCCAAGCTATTGTGAGTTCTGTACCCTTATTTAAGGTCAGGTCAAAGAAACTTCTTAATTCTTGTTTTTGTTGCTATAATACTTTAGGTTTATTATAAACACAGGGAATACATTCCAGGACTTACCGTGAACACCCAAAAAAAAAAAAAAAGAGAGAGAGAGAGAGAGAGAGAATACCAAACACTACATTTTGACTCCCAAACTGGGCGAGGTGCTGAGGGAAGCAGTTCCACCACCCGACTCCTCCTTCCTTCCTTCCTCCCTTCCTACTTGTTGAACAGCCCCCTTCCCGTGTACCAAATCTGGTAGGAAACCAGTCACTTGGAGCTCTGTGCCTCTCTCAGCCAAGGAAGGAGTGTCCATATCCTTCCTCAGCCAAGAAAGGCGCACAGCTTTGTACAGCCAGGCTTTCTGTGCTTCTCTCAGTCAAGGAAGAAGTGTCCACCTCCTTCATCAGCTGAGAAAAGTGATTGGTTCTGCATAGCTGCACTTCCCACACCTCTCCTGTAGTCTCCTTCCCTACCTGGCTGAGATAGGCATATAGGTCCCACTACACCTCTCTTGGCCATGCATCAACTCAGGTTGGTATGTTTGGTATATAAATAGTACATGGTATATAAATATGGTATATATTACTTTTGTTCTCGTTTGCAGATACAAATTCTAGGCCCATACTCCTATTCTGCAAAAGTCTAGTCTCTTTTTCTTATGTAAATCTCTTGAAGACAAATTATTTCATATTTGGGATTTTTAAATAATGCATCTTTGTTCTTTTCTGAGGAGAATTCAGTGCGTTTTCATTCCATGAAATTATTTTCAAATTCCTTTTGGATTTTTTTATTAAAATATCTTATTATATTGTTATTATTTCTTCCTAACAACTCTTAAACTTCTGTGTGTCTCCTTCTGGAGCCTTTCCTTTAACTTTTTGAGCAGACCTCTCACACTCTCCAAAGAATTTATTATCAGTAGTAGCAGTATACTAATAATACTATGTTATACTAATGTTAAATATGAATGTTATCTAAGAAAAACATTGGGATTCAAAGTAGCTTACATATTAGTACAATACAATTTAAAAACATATAAATAGTACATATTAAAACAGAATTAAACTATAAAAGAATTAAAACTGCTAAAAAGAGATTAAAGAGTTAATGCTTGTCTCAATAAAAAGATCTTTGCCTATTGCCAGAAAGACAAAAAGGAGGTGGCCACTATGGCCTCTTTGGAAAGGGAGTTCCAGAGTCTAAAGGCAGCCACTGAGAAGGTCCACTTTCACATCCCCACCAACCACGCTCCTGATGGTGGTGGGACTGAGAGAAAGGCCTCTTCTGATGATCTCAGAGCCTCGGCCAGTTCATTGAGATATGATCTGTCAAGTAGCCTGGACCTGAACCATACAAGGTTTTATAGATCATAGTGTATATTTATCATCTACATAAGCAGCTATTAAACCCTTTGGGACTATCCAGCAAGCACGAGACACTTCTGTTCACAAGGAAGAGGATGGTATACTTAATTTCTATTAATATGATTAATTCCATACACACGTTGTGCAATGCAGGCCACTCTTAAGGACTCTTAATTTCACGGACCTACTTGGGGGCAAGAAATACAAGATGCAATGGGTAGAAATGCACCATTGCCACAAGGGAGACCCTTCGGAATCATGCCACTGGAGAACAGTTGACTTCTTAATTCACAACTGATTTCTACCATGTAACTAATACACAATCTAAAAATGATTCTTGGATTACTGATTAGCCATATTAGCATATTATGAGATTTAATAGAGAAAAACTGAACATGTAAAATATAGCTGCATATATAAACCAGTTTTTTATCAGATGAATCCTCCAATACCTTTCAAAAATCAGATTCCAATCTCACTCCAGGTCCAGGCTTTTGAATAAGGCAAAATTTCAGATGACTTTAATCAGGGCTTGGGTTAGGCTTTGACTCAGGCTACTGTGGTCAATCTGCTGGGTAATGTTTATTAGGAGAGACAAAAAGGGTACACAACTCTGCAGAATCTCCTTGATGTCTTGGTAGCTTTTGATACTAATGATTATGATATCATTCTGGAACAGCTGACTGAAGGCAGTATCTTACAGAACTGAACAGAAACTTACAGAGCTGAAGAGGCTAACAAAACCAGGAGAGCAGCAATTCCCTGTCCCCAATGAAGCCCTTCATAAGTCTATCCTACAGAGGCTCTGAAGAGCCAGGAAAACTACTGGAGTCAGATTCTGGGAGGCACAGAGGGCTAGAGGGGAAAAATACCCTGGTGATTGTTTGCAGAATGCTAGGTTTAGGCCTGAGTGAGCTGTTGGGGGGGCTTGCTTTATTGTGGCTTTGATCATATTTGCATAGCTATGTTCTGAAACTGCCACTGGGTATTTCTGCACATTTTTGCTTCAGGATCTTCTAGCTTATCCCTCATGCTGTTATATAAAACTGCTGAGTGAAGTGATCCAGGAGTTTAAAGTGCACTGTTACCTGTATCATGAGGCACGCAACTCCTATTTCTCTCTTTGTTCAGAACTAGGTGAGGCTCTGGGTGTCACTTAATCAATTCAGTGGACCAGATAAAGGCTATGCCATCTTCCAAACACTGGTTTTGGAATATAAAGTTCTATATGCCTTGAAACCTTGGTACTAGACAGAATGATTCCTCCATAGCAATTAACAAAGAAGGTCTTTTCAATGGCAGTTTCCCAAATATGAAACATTTTCTATAGGGAAGGTCACAAATTCATTTTCAGCATTAGGTTACATTAGGTTAAGACTCTGCTTTCCCAGGCCTAGTCAGATCTTTACAGCACAGAAAGATGTTGGTAGTTTTAGGTCCTAGAATCTCTAATCTGGAGTCAGATCCACATTTTGGACTGTATCATATTGGTATTTTATATTTATCATGAGGGTATATTATTGCTTTGTTTTAAAACAGATAAATAACTCCCATAGAACTAGTATTATAGATGTCTAACCAAATACCACCAGCACCACCACCACCACATGTCTATCATGTTTCTGAAGTTCCTACTTTCAAATGGTTTATCAGCCGCCTAAGCAAGTTATGTTTATCAATCTCAATTCTCAATCTGTAAAATGGTTATTCTATGTTCTGCAACCTTATAATTTGCTACTCTCATCAGAGAAGTAGTAATCACACTGATGAGAACCCAGGTAGCACGCAATTTCTCTTCTAAACTCACAGAGCTAGTAGCAGTGCTTCTTGCTGCTGTCTCTGCATTTCTTAGATTTTTATAAAAATCACAGGAATTTAAAATTATGAAGAAAAACATCAACTGCTAGCATTTTTGGAAATTAGCTTCTACATCTGAATCCTCCTTGAGATAGCAGTAGGTCTTAAACTTCAACATATTACACATCTTTGCAGAGATAACTGCCTTACACCTTATCATGAGAAACATGGCTGAGAATTTGTTGTCCTCCTCGGATACCCAGAGGTTGATACATGAATAATTCCAACCTATCCTAGTTAGCACAAATGTGACCCTTTTCTCCAGTCTCAACTGTACATTATATCCTAAAAATTGCAAAATTAGATAATGAGTAGTTTGTACATATATTGGAAATGTTTCTTCATGGATCTACTTATATCTACAAACCATCTAGGCACTATTCAGAATTATAAAGAAAACATGAATGTGATTATTAGCACAACAAATGCAATTATCAAAAGAGAATGTAAATTAATCAAATAGAATCAAATATTGGGGAATACAGATAGAAACTATAGTTAAGGTAGGTGGGAACTATGGAATACAAAGCCAAAAGGGTAATATGTCAAAAAAATAAAGAGAAAGAGGGAGGGAGAGAAAATGGGCTCAGGAACTTCAAACCATCAAGAGGACCCAAAGAAGTGAATAATTATATCCGAGGCAGAAGACAGAACAGAAACCTTAGCTATTAAAATCAAGTTTGTTAGACATACAAACTGCAGCAGAATATCTTGCATCTGAGCTTTAAGGTAAGAACAAAAGCTGCTTCAGCAACATTTTGCTTTACCATGAAAAACAATATTTAGAATGACACCAAGACACACACATTCAAAATTCTAAGAGCCCCCTCAGAAACCTAGTAAAATGTTTCTAATTAAACACAAAAAGGTAGGAGTGTGTTTAATCATGCAGCTGCACTACAACTCACCTTTGCAACACCTGCTCCAGTGAACCTGGCTTCCAACAGTTCCTGCCGCCGTGGATCCAGGCTGTGCAATTCTTCCATCATATCTGCTCACAAAGAAAACAAAGCTTTGTAAGGACACCTACTTCCACAACAGGTAAGAGTTAAAGCCTATCACAATACTGATTATTATTTCTTTAAAAACTTAGATTTCATCAGCTTTACCTGATGACAAAGAGTTTGTATAATATCATAGTCTTGCCATTTTAGGGTACAACCATCCCTGGACTTATACCTAGCAAAGTAGTACTTGGTACTATCAGTTCTTTGCTGATTGACATTTAGTTAGTGCACAGACTGAATAGATCAATTATATCTAGCATGTCCCAAATCCCCTTTTCTCCACTAGCAAAGGACTACAGGACAACTTTTTAAACATAATGCTACCAAGAAGGAACACAACTATAAGACCATCAAGGGAAGAAAGGCTCACTGAAATCAATGGAACAGATGAATTGTGATAACGGTTTGACTTATTTAGTCTCCATCCAGCCCTCCATATTCTGTTATATATTCAATCCAGTGGATGTGCTGTGAGCCTCAGCAACTGTTTTGCATTGCTGGAAAACTTACTTTAGCAAAATTGAACCAGTTCATACCATCTACTCAATGAATATGGAAGAAATTGTTCTTCTCCCCCTGCCCTCCATCACATGTTAGAAATAATATAATTAACTTACTAAGCTACCAGGGTCTGAGTCTTTCCTACTAAAATGAATAGAAAGCTTGTGCTACCAGGCACTTAGGGCCTTTCTAGACCAAGCCATTTCCCGAGTCTAAGTAACTCATCATTTTGCCATATCACAAATTCCATTTTTGCTGGTTCTATCACTTCAGCAGCAAAGTACCAGACATTTTCCATTTTTTACCTTACCATGCTTTGTGTTAAAAAACCCAGTTGCAAACCAACGCAGAAGCTCATTGCACCCAATGATAAATTTTAACCTAAGAAATTAATTGTGCTTCCAGGTAGCTTTACTTGACATAGGAGTTAAACTCTCATAGTACAAACATGCCTTACTGACTTCATTAGTATTTTTCTTTAGGTTCTTAGAATACCTCTTCCATTATTTTGGTAGAAGTTATACATTTTAGGCATTTGTTTTGCTTTTTCTCCAATCTTCTTCTCCAGTTCTGCCCAATAGTCCAGTAAGGATTAACATTTTAATGTGAATATTATGTAGTCCAATGTACTCCAATAGTGTGTGTGGAGTGTGTGCACGCGCACGCACACACATAAGAGAGAGAGGGAGAGAGATCCCTTTGGAATGTGATGCCAGTCAATCATATTTTTATTTCCAGCTAAGACTTTAAGAATGTTCAATGGATTTCAACTATGGACTGATGCTCTCAAAACAAATGGTAGAGGAAGGTTTAGTTACTGAAACATAAGCACTTCAGTCATATAGAACACATGACTGAGGAAAGAAATGGGTGAATTCATTTTTGAAACACCTGTTTGACCCTAGCATGTTCTTCATGAAAATAAAAATAAAAATTGCTCTTTGTGAGGAAACAAGGAGCACTGAGAGCACTGTGCTTGAAATGACTCTTGATCGAATTATTAACATGTTTCCCTTGGGCAGCTCAAAGTTGCCCATCAATTTTCAATCATTAATCGCATTACACATAACTGGTAAGAGGAAACAAGACTCCAAACTGGTCTTTTCCATCAAGATAAAATATTAGAATTCTATTCTGTTTTGAGAATCTTGAACTTCTAGGTCTAGTAGCCTTCTGCAAATGGGATCAGTGACTGGACAGACATTGTTCACGAGTGTTTTAGTTCTGTATTCCTGCATGACAGAGAGTTGAACTAGATGCCTCTTGCAATTATGTCCTGTTCTAAGAGTCTCTGATTCTATTACCTCTTTCCACGGCTCCTAATGAACTAGAGGCCTCTCACATTATTCATAGAGAACTCAAAGTAACCAGATGATCAAGCCCCTACCATTAACCACATGTGTGTACCAGCACAAGCACTCCTCTCCAAATATGAGGCCAATGGGAACTGGGCACTCACAGTGCCCTTACACGCACTGAAGAAAAACTAACAGGTAAGGTTACGAGAATTCACCACAGAAACTCCCTGCTGCTGCCATCAAAGAAAATCAAATCACAGAAAGCACCCAGAACAAGCATAATTTGTGTCAGAAAGAACATACCCAAAGCAACTAGTAGTGTGGCTGAAGATTTCTTCAAGATTTCTTTACTTTTTTATTTTTAAAAAGTTCAAGGGAGACAAATGTGTGTTTCCAGACAAAAATGGTAATCATTTGCAACACATTTGTTTCCATTCTGTCCTCCACCATGCAGTTGAGCCACTTCCCTCAAATTTTAGTGCTGAAAACACCACAAAAATAAAATATGAATGGATAACAAGAGGAGGAGTGTTTTCTTTCCTTTTCCTTTAATGAATTCAGACAAATCTACCATGAGTCTGTTTTCTCAAGTGTACCCACAACACTGAAGCAGAACTGTGACAGAAAAAGGGAGAGTTCTAAGTTCAGCATTTAGAACTGGTGAATGGTCTCCACTCATCTTTGAAATACATAACCAAACAACTTACTTTCAAAAGGAGAGAATAGTAAAGTGCAGTGGTCCCAATGATTCATATATTCCCAAATGAACTGTCCCCAGAAGTATCTGTTCCACTTTCATTTCCCCCAACTAGAAGATAAAGTACTGACTCACTTTGCTTCTAGCACATGCTTACAAGGAATATTCCTGAAGGGCAGCAAATGCCCTTTAGAAAGAGAAGGGAAAAAACAACATACTGACATCATAACAATTGTTCTGTTTGCTCTCCATTCTTCCACCATTACCACTCCTTTAGAAGACTGCTGCAGAAGAAATACCATCAGTAGATTTTTTTTTTTTTAAATCCACCAGCCAAGAGAAAAGCAGGAAGTTTCAGGATCAGTGGTCACACTAGAAACTTGGCAAGACAGTCATGGATGCTGTTATAAGGTGGTGTGGGGTGTCTCTGTCCCATTCACAAAATGGAGCTAACTCCTATTTCCCAGAAGCCAAACCATTTTGTCCAAAAGATAAGCAAGATGCCCCAAAAAACTAAATGTGAGGCAGCAGTAGTGTCTGAGGCCTATTTCCAACTGCTAGTCCCAAGTTGAGCAGACTCTCTAAATTAAAGCGTTTACCTAAGTACTGACTTGCCATTCAGTAATCAATTAATTTGGCCTACTTTAGTTGGCATTTAGTCCTGAACTGCAAAACGTGAGGCTACTCTTTTGAACCTCCTGTTTCCTGCCCAATATCTTTTTTTTTTAATTGAAAAGCCATGGCACATATTTGCCTCCCCAAAGCACTGCAAAATATTGATTTTACAAAAGACACACTGGTGATGCTCAGAGAAAACACACAAACCAAAATTTCTCCTCAACAGCAACTACAGCTATCATCCAAACCAAGACAAAATACACACACACATAGACCAAACAGGCAAAATACCTCCTTGCTCCCCAGTAGCTCCTCTAAGCCCTTTGGAATACACCTCTATCCTTTCACCCAGCTTATCTTTTTCCCTTCTTTTGAGGTGGCATCATGGCACATCACAAAATGCAATGCTGGTTCTACCCACCATTTTTATTTTCCACATAAAATCCAGAGGCATTGTTAGAAATACGGATGGCACTGGAGTTCAGAGCTTTACTCTTCAGCATGCAAAGCACCCAGAAATTTTTTTAAGGAACCAGGAAGGAAAGAAAGCCTGTGGGACACCTATGGGCCCTAGCACTCATAGCTACCATTTCAGAAACCCCAGACCTGATGCGGTACTATGTCAGAATACTTAAAACTGCCTTCATCTATATGGAGCCTACTCATTCACTAAGATTTTCTGGTGTGGCTCTCCTTCATGTCTTGATGAACTCCAAGATGTGTATCTTTGGAACATGGGAAAGGGGTTTCTTGTTGCTCATTGAAGCCTGGGAACTTGCTAAGCAGGGTGATTTGCCTAGCCTCCTCGCTATGTTTACCTTCCTTTAGTGGACTAAGACCTTTCCCTGTAGGTATACCCTAAAGGCACCACATGTCACATCTGATCTTGGAAGCTAAGCAGGATCAGCCCTGGTCTGTACTTGGATAGGAAACTGCCAATGAACATCAGGTGCTGTAAGCTATATTTCAGAAGATTAACCGGCAAAATCATCCCTGAATACTCCTTGCCTAAGAAAACTCTACGTAATTCATGGAGAGGCCATTAGTTGACTTAAAGGTGTGTACACACACAAGCATTTGATTAGCTAAATTCTTCAGGTTTTCTCTCCTGTGTTTTGTTACTTTCTTTATCTGCCGCCTCCTTCTCTTTTTAGTTGTTACTAACCTTGCAGCTATCATGCTGTTATCCACTCTGAACATATTTTAACAGCAAAGCAAAATACAAATAACACAAACGCATCTAATGTATTGTTAGTGATAATTTGAAGAAACCATACTTTGATTGGAAATATGTTTTTCTGGAATGGAAGTGATTTCCAAATAATTTAGGATTATATGTCTTTTAGAAAAAGAATAATTCCGAGTACTTGTAGAACACTTAAATCTCTTAAGACTACTGAACACAACTCAAAACGCTACAAGGTATCAACATGAAGTTTGTTGAACATGGCAGAACTCCCAGTCCAGCTTCAAACTACTGGGCCTCCCCATGTAGCCTGCAAAGTCCTCCGAGGAGGCTCTCTCCTCCTCTTGAAATCTCCATTGCTATAGAGAAGAGGCCACAGGAAGTTAGCTCCCAAATGCTCCACATATTAGAAGTACAATTTGGAAAAAAAAAGTGTTGAGCGAAACTGCAACCAAACAAGCTATACACTTGAGGTGCACTCCTCAAGAGGGCAGTTTAGTCTACTTCACCCTTGCCTTCATTGATTGGGAAAAATAAGATGAAATGAATACTGTTTCACTCGAGCTCCTGTTTCTAAGGTGCTTCCAGGACCTTGAAGTGGAGTTTCCCAAGGGCTTCACTTGCCCCTCACCTTTCCTGTTGGAAAGGGTAAGGGCTCTTCAAAGCTGGCTTACTGAGAGGGGTTGACTCTTCAAAGCACTACCCTGGAATTTCATTCAACCTTACCTTTCCTTCCAGGGATAGGTGAGGGCTAAGGAAAGCCAAATCAGTGTGTGTGACTATAATGTGTGATGAATAAGGAGCAAGAAAGCATGGATAGGGGCTGCAGTGGCAGGCATGCAGTCTCTGTCATTTGGCACAAATCTGGGGCCATAATTTAATAAGAAGTACCCACATTTAACATGAACCCTATACCAATGGAGTTTCTTACCTGGGACCTTCTGAGTCTTAAAGTATGCTACTGAGAGAAATATATTTGCATATAAATCTGATTACCCCCTCCCATGTGGAATTCCATGAACTAGGAACTGAATATTTCAAGCCAAAACTGGCTCATGTGCACTGGGGGAGTGATGGCAGAAACAGGCAATTCATTTTCACAGGTTTATAAGCAATGCATTTACAGGTACAAAAATCTACCAATGTCTATAAGTAGACTAAGGCTCAAAGTGTCTCCCTAGTTTCACTCTCATCTCCTGCTATTCCCAGGAGCACATTTATTGTTTACATAAATTCCACTATACCACCCCTCTTAACTAGTCTGCCAAGAGATGCCCCTACATACACCAGTATACACTCTGTCCAATACAAGTTCCTGTGGAGAAGAGGTGGGATTGTGTTGCACTGATGTCCTGTTTGTAAGCATTCCCACAGGGATTTGGTTGGCCATAGAAGGGCATGTGGGATTATAGACCTGATGCAGTACAGCACTTCTTAGGAAGTTTTTAAGAGAACCTCAGAAACCACAGTATAAATACTGGGCCCCCTCCAGAAAAGCAACCAAGAGAAAGGACCACTTTTTTTAGACAACAGTTATTGCTCTTGCCCATTCACCAATGGCACATCAATGGGATCCACTCCCTAGTACTCTAATGGAGAGTGACAGGACAGAACGTATCTTCCTCCTACTTCCCCACAATCAAATATTTGACAACTCCATTAAAAAAAAAAAGGAACCCAAACTTCCAGCTGTGGCGCCTCCGAGCCGCGGCGGCCTCCCCCACCCCGAGGACGTGGTGGCTGCCATCTTACTGCCCCTGCCCTCAGGACACACCCGAAAATCCCCACATTTCTAGGCCGAGGATTCAACTCGGAAGGCTAGGCCCAGCCAGCCTCTACCGACCACTCCCCCCGCCACCATCATTATTAGTGATGTTCGTCCACACGAGGCCCCCTCCCCACAGAAAGTTACCATGGCAACGCAGTCCCCCCCATTCTCCCACCCACCCACCTACAGTCCCTGGCTCAGAAAAGCGAAGGCAGCTTCCCCCCCCGCAACACAGCCTATCAGCCTCTCCCACAGCAACGGCCCAGGACACGAACTGTCCCCCCCACAGCTCGTCCTGTTTTTAAGCGCTTAAACGCGCCCCCCCGGTTCACTTTAACTTCGCACCACAGATCCGCCCCGAGCCCTACACGCGAGGCGACAAGTGTGGACGCGACTCGCAACTATCAGCCTCCCGCTCCCTGTACCACCAGCGGCATTAATAATGCTACTAATAAAAATGGTTCACGGATGTTTTTTGCTCGCCACTGTATGCCAAGAAACTCTGCACCTCCTCGCCCTAAGGCCTACATGGATGCACACCCGAGTGTTTGGGTACGGCTCCCCCCAAGCGTTACTATGGCAACCAGAGCCCCTTTCCAAAGGGTCCCACCTGGGGGGTCGCACTCCCCGTCCCTCCGCAAAGTTACCGTCGTGGCCAAACGAGGAGGGAGTGGGGTAGGTCCCCCAAGGCCTAACTAGCCAGAGATCGACCCCCCCCAGTCGTTACCACAGCAACTAAAACGGCGGCGCGGGGAGGCCGCCCCAAGGCCTACCTACCCCTTCCTCAGAAAAACACCTCCGGGCATTAAGTCCCGCTGAGGGCTTCCCCGGTTCTTCCACGGCCATCTCTCACCCAACCCCCGAGGCCTATAGGGAGGGAGAGCGAAGGAGACCGGCCTGCTCACCTGCCCGCCAGCTAGCCACGGCCTTGAAGGACGACGGGAAGAAGTGAGTCGCTTTTCCCTCACACAGAAACGTGGGGACAAGGGAGGGATACACGGGACGCGGTCTCACCTGCGGTCTAGTCTAAGCTCCGCTCCAGGCGAGACGGTTGCGGGGCCCTTTTTTTTTTCTTTTTTTGCCACAAGGAGAAGATGGGGAGGGAGAGGAGGGACCGCTGGCGGGGGGGGGGCAGCAGCTGCGGCGCCTTCTCAGCACTGACCGAGGGATACAGGCCGCAGAATCCTCGGCCTCGCGTAGACTCCGCGCCCGGCAAAGGTAGCCTTGTTCCCGGGAGGATTGTGGGACTCTCCAACTTCTTTTCCCCCAGGAAGGGCTCAGACAGGGAAGGAAGGTAGGTGGTATGGGGAGGGGGTTTACCCCCAAAAAGCTACTCAGGTGTACGTGTGGGGGGATTGCAAGTTGCGATCAGTGGGGGCGGGGCGGCACCCCACATTTCACTCTCTCCCCTCCGGTCTATACACCCCCCCTTGTCTATATTTCCCCCTTCCTCCCGCCCTTCTTTACTTAGTCATTTTTTTAAGCCCAGCCCCCGGATCGATTGGTGCAAAAAAAAAAAAGATCACCACTTGTGAAAGCGCGAATTGTCTCGCGAGATTTGCACGGGTGGGAGGGGAAGGGTGGTGGTGGTGAGAAGAGGTTGGGGGAGGGAAGAGGTCAGTGCAAGGAGGTGCTAAAAGCGCGGGGTGGGGCGATGGGGAGGAGGAGGAGAAGGGAGGGGGAGGAGGAGAAGGGAGGGGGAGGAGGGCTCGGAGATCTGGATGTGGTTTTGTGCGGGCACGAGGTCGGGCACGGCGAGCGGGCCGAAGGCTCCGTAGACGAAAGGGACCGTTGCGGAATTAAAGAAGGTCTAATCGTGCATTGGGTGAAAGAATGCAGCGTCGGGGGGGGGGCTTTGCTTCATCGGGGGGGGGTCGAGGCCCAGGGGTGTCTTTTTGTCAGGGGAAGCATTGCAAAACAAGGAATGGATCCGTACGCCAGGCTATGGAGGGACCAGTGGGCATCGAGGGGGGCGTGGCTGGTGGCTGGATGGAGATGGCCGAGAGAGATGAACCTCTGTGCATGACCGGGACTGTGGCCTGCGGCCGGAACGTCTTTCTGTCAAAGACGCGATCTGTTAACTCAAAGGGATCTGGGCTGGAAGTGTCAGCTTGGTAAATACAAATCGGCAATGGGTTCCTGTTTGTCAAGGCAACTGTTCCTTCCCGTGACACATCTGGATTGAGAAAGGTAGAGATACGGAGTTGCACGAGGTGTTTACATTACAGTGTACAAATTAGGGGAACAAAGTGGGTACTCAAATTTATGTGTAGCTTCAGGAGGGGGCTTTCACAGCCCTGAAAGAGAATGTGAAAGGTACAGCAGGCACAGTGTAGTCATGAAGGAGATGCCAGTACACTGGAGTATTGTGCACTTCTTTATATTTCCACTTCATATGTTCAGCATTTCCACTAAGTTCAGTGAAGGTTCTCCCAAATAAGTAGGCATTCGGTTTGGATTCTTATACAGCAATCCCATTTGTGTCTACTCAAAAGTAAGTCTTGCTTAATTCAAGAGAGATTACTTCCTGGTAGGTGGATATACAACTCCAGTTAGTGAATGGATGGGTGGAAATCTTGACTGAAGAGAAGGGAACACGTTTATTAGAGGTTTGCAGTAGGGTGGGAGGGGGTAAATCCTGGGAATTTTGAGTTGGGATAACTAGAGGTAAAGTGATCTGTGGTGGAGGAATGTCCTGTTGTTTAGTTGTGGTTTTTCCCCCTTGTTTGCACAGGCTGGTGCCCAAGTGCTGTAGCTCCCATCCACCCATGCTCTTGTGCTGAAGGTGAGGCAAACCGTATGGATTGCTCCAGGTGTGGTTCTCAAAGACCTTCCTTTGGCCAGGCTCTGGCAAGGCCATATCCACTATGAAACAAGTTGTGCCACAGGTGTAGCAGTTCACATTGCGTCTGAGACCCACAGAGGCACTCTGCATTTGCCACTCTGTTACTTGGTCAAGGAGAAGGAATCATGCAGTGAAGAGCCCCTGACACCATCTGTACACTGCCCATCCCCCCATGCATCTATCTTACTGTTGTTCAATAAAGCTGGATGACTCCCGTATCTGTCATTAAATTCTATTGTTAACATTAACTTCAGTTATCTTTGCTTGCAGTCAAGAGTCTGTCATGGAATGAATTTCTCAGATCAGCATGCAACTTAGTTCCTTTCTGTATGCTACAGTTGTAAGAGTCTGCTGCGAACTTTTACAGCTCCCATCCATTGGCCATATTGGTTAGAACTTTTATGAGGTTATACTACCATGTACTTGGAGGAATGCAAGGTGTCAACGACTGCATCATATGCCAGGGTTTTGCTACTGGGATTTACAGAGATTTTGAAGGACCAACCACTATGAAGCAGAGGAAGCCCCATAAAGAAGATCAGACTGAGGAGAGCCAGGAAGCAGAAGGTAAAGAGAGGTTGACAAGAGTCAGCCAAGATGTTGAATTGGGCAGTTGGAGATAGGGTTTGAGACAATAGTTATGGTGAGTGTGCAAAGGAGTGGACACACTCTGCATGAGTTGGGATGTTACTAAGCAGCCCGTTTTGGGACTGAGTGTCAGGTTGGAGGCTGTCTAACCTGTACCTGTCACGGATGCAGCTCAGGAATTCCACATAACCACAGGTTTGCACTTCAGAGATCCTCATGCTGGTGCCCTTTCTCTTCCCTGGTAGTTAGCAATATCTTAGGAGGTCCATGAGCTGGTCATCTAGCACTAGTGAGATCTTGTACTTCAAGCCTATGTTGTACAGTACTGCACACAATTCTGGGCATCTTACCTTTTTTTTCACATCCATGTTAGGAGAGCCAGCATGATATAATGGTTTAAGTGTTAGACTAGGAATCTGGAGAACAGAGTTCAAATCCCTGCTCAGCCATGGAAACCCACCGGATGATCTTCGGCAAGTCACACTTTGAATCTCAGAGGACGGCAACAGCAACCCCCTCCCTAAACAAATCTTACAAAGAAAACCTTATGATAAGTTCAGAAACTACTTAAAGGCACACAACAATAACAAATGTTAGAAGAGGGCCTTGCCTAACAGGAGCTAGCACAGAGAGGTCAAAAACTAAATATCTTGCATGTGTGCTTGGCTGACTTGCATGTTCTTGAAAGTTATTTTGGGGTATTCCTTTTCTGAGGAAGCTGAGTTATGGCAGGATGGGCCAGCAGACGCTCCCATCTGTCTTATGGGTACCGAGTTGGGGCTAACACTTTACATCTAATCCTCTCCTAGAACTCACATATATACGCTAGGATTTCCTCTTTCAAGGGCTCCGAATAAAAGCCATGCATTCACCTGCTGATGCACCCTTGATACAGTGGCCAACCCATCCTGCATCTTGGGAAACAAAGAATATGGGAGCTGAACCAGTGACCAAAGGAGAAAGTCTTGCTGTTGGCAGTAAAGATTCAGAATAGCTTTCTTTACACCCATGGACTAAGGGGACAACTAAGAAATGGAAAAAGCAATAATCAAGATTGCTGCCAAGATCATTGGTGTCAGCTGATGGCTATCTGAAATGCTAGAATTATACGTATAGAGGAATAGCAAATGGCACAGTAACATGTCTGCCTTGGAATTTGCTCTGGCCAGGGCTCTACCCTTTGATATAAAGGCCTTGGTCCCTATTAATGTAGGCCAAAGTATTAGACTTCATGTGATAAGCACTATTCCTAGGCACTGGTAGGACAATAAGTATATTCATTCCTCCTGCCTATCCTACATCTGCTGATGTTGTACAAAATGAGGAGCCAATTCAAGGTCTCATGTTTCACTGGGAAAGTAATAAAACAAAACAGTCCTCTCTAATGTGTCCTGTCGGGATGTGCCACCAGCCATACATTATCAAGGATTGGTGCACAACAATTTTTATTTAATTTACATTCAGTGCACAGCGTTCATGGAATGGAGGAAATAGGCTGCCAGTGTCAGCCTGGGCCTTTCCCTTGCTGAGTGGAAGATTGAGTCTTATTTAAATAAATCTTGAGGATGTTTTTGCAGCTTGTTTCATCAATTGGCTCCTTTGGAAATTTTAGATGGGGCGGTGGGCCAGGTGAAGCATCCATTATGGACAAGACATAAGGCGTCATCCACTGTGCAGGCGGTAACTACTTGCTCCAAATAAATTCTCCCAAGAATGTGATTTCCCAGGGTTATGACATGTTTTTTTGGTGTAGGTGACTATCCTGTGTACCATATTGCTTTCATGCAGAAAACTGGTATTTGAGGACAGGACAGAGGTCTGGAGATGGGTGATGGGTTCAATGAATTATAGTAGTTGCCAAGAAGTAGATGTTGCCACTGGCAACATAGAGGCAAGAGAGTGCTGGGTGGGGGACAGATCAGAAGGGAATCCCTCTGGCTGAGGATACTGCTGCTGTTGATCTCCTGCCCTTGAATGATGGCGGTTGGGTCTGGGTTGTTGAAGCAGGGTTAGATCTGGCCCTCATCCACCTTCAGACTTCCAGTCCCCATAGCCTCTCCTCAACACCACTACTGCTCTCTAGAAACATACTGGATAGAAAATAAAAGTTTCAACATTTGTGACATGATGCTGTTATCACATTTCAATGGGCACTAGCAACTATCCAGAAGCAGGGCCAGTTGGACCACATGTAGGCTTTCTCTATTGCTCAGCAGGGTTTGTCTCAGCAGCCTTTGAACTTCCCGTGGATAGACTGACAAACCTCTAGTAGCACACATGGTCTATGACAGGTTGGGTCAACACATCTGGTTCTCAATTTCCATGGTACGTTGCATGTAGTTAGCCTGGCTTCTGGGAGTGTTCCTCATCTTAGCAGCCATTGAGAAAAATGCAAGAGATACCCTTTCATGTTTGCAGACTCCTTGCAGTGCATCGGTAATAGCTTAGCTGAGTAGGTACTACAGGCCTCCCATTCATGGCAATGGCTGCTTCTGCTGAAAGTTTTTTTAGCCTACAAAGGCCTGAAGTTTATTAGCACTGGAAGCATTTCCAATTTGGACACACTGCATGTTGCCCTTCTCCAACATAGCAGGCCTGTAAGCCATTCAAATACTGCATTCTTTTTGTTGCCTTTTTCCTCTGAAGCATGAATATTCTTGCCTCTCACTAGCTTCAAAAGTAGTAACATACAGCTTCATACTCATGCATGAGTACTCAAGTCCCACTGAGTTCAGTGGAATTTACTTTCATAGAAGATTACAATCAAACACTTCTCTGGGATTAAGTCTCATTAAGTTCAATAGCACTTCTTTTCAGATAAATTTGCATTGGACCAGGCTGCAGAAACCCCGTGATACTCCAGTCTTGCATTTAATGATGCCTTATTCCCGGGGGGGGGGCTGCCCCACAATACACTGGATTTCTGTCCCCTTCTCTTTAGCCAGAGTTTGAAGCAGTAGAGCCAAAATAGAGTATTGCTGCTGCTATGTTCAGCAAGAGCATCTGTAGCAACAGCTGAATCAGAGAACAGCTATAACCCATTTGAACGTTGCAAGTTTCTCATTTTGAAATGAATTATCTCTCAATTGGGAATACATACTAATTCACTACATTTGGAAATCCTACTGGTCTGAAACTTATCAGTTTAAAGTACTTCTGGGCATCATCCAGATCTTTGATTGTGCAGGTCCCACTACATAATTAATATGTGTGCTAAGAGACAAGTTTCTGTGTAGTTCTCATTCTGTGCATGCAAGGATACATAGTGCTAAATCCACTTGTTAATTCCTCCTGGAGCAGAACCCCTGAATCAATGGGAATCTGGTAAGTCAGCACTTATGTACACTCCATTGCTTTAGTGTGTCTACTCTTTTTAGAATAACTGGGTTTAGCTCTCAGTAAGTTAACTTAATTCAGAGGTTCTCAGCCTTTGATTCTCCAGCTCTTTTGTACTTTAGCACCCAGAAGCCTGTTCCAGCATAGCCAAAGATGACAGATTTTAAGAGCTGAAGTCCAAATTGTCTGGAGGACCAAAGGCTGAGAACCGCTGAGAATACTAAAGCTTTTCTGTGCACATTTATTTGAGAAAAAAACCCCCAGTGAATGAAATGGACATTGTTGCAGAGTAAAATATGCCTCAAACTGGGCTAGGAGGAGAGTCAGTAGTTAAAAGGTAAAACAGCATGCTGACAGGAGAGAGGAAATAGGTTTATGTTGTTTAGTTGATAAGAAGAACTAACAAACTATGGTTTGTTTGCATTAGCCTTAATCTAAAAATGCTACATAAAAGGACTACAAAACCATATAAAATCTCAGTGGGTGATCCTAGTGAAATAAAGATGGTATCTATGTTCAAATGCATATAATGACTTCTTAGGCTTCTGGTTCTCAAAAAGACCAATAATATATATAAATGTCTGGCTCTAGATGCAACATGAAATTGTGTGCATAAAATAAAATAAGCTAATGGAAGAGTTACACATGTGCTATAAACAGTGGTTAATAATGCTAAATAGCTACCCCTTCTCTACTTCTCTTATATAATGAAGCAGAGGGGCAAATTATGACTGGTAAGAAGAAAATGAGTAGGGAGCCATTTCTTTTTCTTTTTCACATATTACTAGAACCTGAGTCATCAAGTGAAGTTGCATGGAAGGAAACTCAGGAAATATAAGAATATTTCTTCACCCAACAGGCAAACTGTGGAAGTCACTACTCTAAGAGGAAATCAACTTGGATGTCTCTAAAACAGGGTAAGAGGTTCATGAAAGATGATAGCTACTAGTCAAAATGGGCATGTATTATCTCTAGGAATGGAGTTAGTATGTCTCCAAATTCCAATTGCCAGCAAACATGACCAGAAGAGTGCTACTGTCATCATGTCCTATATGTGGGCTTCCTAGAAGCATAGATTGTCAGCTGTGGAAACAGACTGCAGGATTATCTCAGGCTTTCTCCTGATCCAGCATGGCTCCTTTTAGAAAGTGATCTCAAGACAGACAGCTAGACAAACAAGAGTGGGTGTATAATATCTAGTAACAAACGACAGTAAGGCCCGAATAAGACTGCAAGTGACCCCTGCGCCTCACAAACACTTGTTTTACTATTTTAAACTAGCTCTAGTCCCCACTATATCCAAAGGCAGGCAACAATTAAGCCAGGATGATAAATCATGGTTTAATCCTGTTTGTTTATTCTACCTACAGCTTAAACTAACTATAGTTTCAGGCAAAATGCACAACTACAATTAGTCTAAAAGCAGCACAAAAAAAATTGATCTTTGGCCAGGAGGAAGAAGAGTGGGCACCCACACGCCCTAGGTTCATGTATGGAAAGTCACATAATAATGCAGCACTGCATCTCAAAAGGGATCTCTTAGGGGTCCTTTTCAACATTTAGCCTCAGAAAACAGCCACACCAGCTTAGGAATTCAAATGTTATTTTTAAAGGAATGATTAAGACACCTAAGCATTTCAGAAGCATATCTTTAAATTATGAGCCGCCAGAAATGGCTCAGCAAGTCACAAATTGTGTTCATTATAAATAAGGAGCATTCTGTCCCCATCCCAGCCCAAAGACTTAAACAATTTTCACTACCCAGATGTTCTGAGGCCAGTGTCAGTAAATACTGTGTCTCCTGATACAAACACAGTGGAGTCTTACAGCTATATCAAGTTGGTGATTGTTTCCCTTACATCATAGGGTGGTTTCCCCATGGGAGGGATCCCAGTATGTTCAGTTACAATGTTGGCAGGGAGTTTTTTCTTCTAGGGACTCCTTATCTCCCCTTTGCCTGGGGAGTTTGCAGTATTTACACTGGATCCAGACCCTGTACATTGTGACTTGTTTTCCTCTGTTCACCTGAAGGCGGCGGTCCACTATATTCTGAACTTTCTCCAAGCCAGCAGTAGAGAACAGCAAATCCAGCTCATCTGAGGGATAAAGAAGATTTTTATTTATTTCTTCATTCTCAGCGTATTGACCTATTAAACTATTTACAAAGTACAACAATGCTCTCTTTAAAAAAGACAGCAAAAGAGTAAAAAGTCATCTAGTGACCTCAAGCTGGCAACTGAATACTAAAATTCTACAGCTGGAGTTGCAATTTGTTTACCTTGTGTGAAGAAATAAACTCGGGTGCCATCTCCTCTCACATAGAAGTTATCAGCTAGACACTGACCTGGAAGAGAGGAAGGAGACTTCTGACTACAGTTCAGCTAACTGCAATTGCTGCTACGTCTTGTCCCACAAAAAATGATGGCAGGGACCACTAATCTATAGCCAAAAGAGTGCGGCAAGAAATTCACACTCTTTCCTTCAGTTGGTAGCCGGGCACCAGGGTGGTGATGGTTTGCAGTTCAGCAACTGTTCCGAGTGTTTCCAAGTCCAGAAATAAGACGCAGAATCTGGCACAGGGCACACATGGGCTGCTGCTTTTCCCCTATCTCTGAAAATGAGCTAACACAACCTGTAGCTTACACCTCTATTCCACCACCCACACAAGTGGTGGCCAATGGAATACTCAAAAAACATAGGTTTTTGCATTTGTTTCAGCCTCTTCCCTCTCTAACAATATGAAACTGATTTCCAGACAGCGTGCATTTACAGTGTTATGCCATTAGGCAAAGTTCTCCATCCTTCTTGTTTTCCACCACCTTCAAAGCTCAGTGGTGTGCTTTCCTCTGTAGTAGCATTTAGTAGTTAAATGTACATTACTACCTTCCCCTAAACAAGCTCAAGATGGTATACATGGCTCCTCTACATGCCACTTTATCCTCACAACAGCCTGTGAGGTAGGTCACCGTTGGACTAGGTCACCCAATACCTTTCAGCTTTCAGTGAGGAACTGCAATCTGGATCTCCCACGTCCCAATCTAACACTTTTACTGCATTCTCTACTTGTGGGTCCCTAGGCCATCTTGTTTCCAGAATACCTCAACACTGGCCAGGTTATCTAGGGATTCTGGGAGTTGGGATCCAACAGTTTCTCAAGATACAAGGTTAGTAACCACTACATCACACCACATTATTACACAGCCATGGAAAAAACTACAAACCCCAACCTTCACTGCATCCTCAAAAGATGCAGAAAACAGCTGACATTATTCCTTCTCTTGGGTCCTTAAACCAAAAGTTTTTGCCCTTGATTTGTATGATAATTTTGACCACGGAGAAGCGTTCCAGCACCTTCTAAAAGTCCCAATCCACTTTGGTGCCTAACTTCCAAATGAAAGTCAGAAGCTTTCTCTCAAAGGAAAAAAAAAAAAACCCTGAGATTCAGAGGGAATGACTACATTGTAAATTAAAAGCCAGAGCTAGTCTCATATAGTTGTTTGAGTACTGAACTAAGACTCTGGAGATCAAGGTTTGAATCTCCACTTAGCCATAGAAACTAATTGGGTGACCTTGGGCAAATCACAATTTCTCCGCCTCAGAAGATGGCAAAGATAATGCCTCTCTGAACAAATTGAGCCAAAAAACCCTTTGTTAGGGTTGTCTTAAGTCAGATACAAACTGAAGGCACACAACAATATTAAACACCATCATCCCACCTCTTGCCATACCTTTCTTAAAACGAAGTTGAGCAAGATCGTAACGGCCATAATCCCGTAACAAAATCATTCCTCCAGGTTTCAGAAGCCGGCTAAGTCTGTTGATTATACACTGCATTCTAGTGGAAAAAAATAAACACTGATAAAAACAGAGACTTAGCAGCCACTGATGTATGCTGGTCATCTGTAAGCTCAGCATAACCATCTGAAGGCAAGAGAACATTTAAAGCTCACTGTTTCTCCTTTAGGATAGTTAACGCTTGCCCTTGCATTCACAAACACTCTTGACTTGCTGCAGTTTCCTGCTTGTCACAAAATGGCAATTTTGCAACAGCCACTTCCCCAACACACAATCCTATCTGCATTATGAAAATGGAATATAGTGTCAGAGTTACATACTTTTCTGGAAGAATGGATGAAAGGACAAAAATGAGAACCACCACATCAAGACTTTCCTCTGGCATTGGAAAGGGCATCTCACTCTTGCACAGGTCGTGAACAAAGGCAAAACAGCGAGAGGGATCATATTCTGGATGGGCCTGCATGTTCACATAATTATTGTTGTCACAGCACAGCACTGATTTCACCACAATCCTGCAGAATAGATTGAGCCAAGAAACAGGAGCTTGTCCCACTCTCAACCAGTCATCTTAACATCTGAATAGAGAGTTGAACTTGTGGTTTCCCACATCCAAAACCAAACATTTAATTAATGACCCAAAATTTCTATACCAGGAGGCTAGAAATTTTATAATGTAAAATAAAGGATATATTACAAATTACAAAATTCGCGAGCAAAAATTAATTCTGTGTAAGAAATTGCACAGATCCCAAATGGACAGAGGCCCTATGTGGAAGAAACCTATATTTTTTGCACATCTCCTCATTTTAGCAGTAGTCTTATTCTCAAACAGAGGCAGTAAACCTTGTCTCCGATATAGAGAAAAAGTCAATTGAAGGCTGGAGCCAACAGTGGGCAGAACCAGATCTACTGGCAGTCAGAGCTACTCCTTTGTTTCCTCCATGTCTGGCACCCAAATCCTACAGGATTTCGCCCCCCCATCCCCCCAGCAAAGTAGTGGTAGCTTCATGGGGCTGTCAGCCTACCCATTCCAGTCCTAAACCAGTTCTTATGGTTAGAATAGACTGTTAGTACATGACTCTAGCCCCCTTGACATTAGCCAAAGAACTGCTTTTTGTGACAACAAGCACTGCATACTTTGAGAAACAAGATGGTTAGGTCAAGAAGATTACTTAACCTCTCAATTCTTATTTTTATTTGTTTTACCTTGACAAGATCCACTGCCATAGTGGAGAAGTCACAGCAATACACAAACAAGCCTGGGTCACTGAAATGAATCAGAGGAGACATTCCATAATTTTTAGAACGATGAATGGTTGATGAATAGTTGCACAAGAGTGGCCAAAGGTGCCACCAGCAAGAAAGGCAACATGAAACTGAAGCAACAGTTGAAAAGCGGTCAAAGGTAATCACTAGTAGTCTTCCACTAGAGAAGTTAAGGGGGAAAAGGGTAAACTACAACTTCAAAATATTTGGGACAGCAGGAGAATCTGGCAAAGCAGAATTGAAATTCAGCCAGAATCAAATTTCATGATTAAAAGCAAAGTAGTGTTGGACTTCAACCCTGGAGACCAGGGTTGAATTCCCTGCTCGGCCATGGAAACCCATGGGGTGACCTTGGGCATGTCACATACTCTCAGCCCCCAGAAAACCCAGTGAAAGATTAGCCTTGGGGTCACCATAAGTTGGGAATGACCTGAACAAACATGACAACAACAAGAGACAGTTTGTGTATATCGACAAGGATTGTTGCAAGGATAAAATAGATGGGGAAATAGGGAAATCAAATATGAACTCCTTGGAGAAAGCTGAAAGGAGGATCATTGGGGAAGATACCATCTCTCGGCAAAACCCAGCCTTTCCAACCTGGTTCCCCTAATGTCTTGGACTGTAACTCTCAGAATGACCCAGATACTGTAAGTGATTGCATTTTTGCAGTGGGAACACATGA
Source organism: Ctenosaura bakeri (assembly GCA_948474755.1). NCBI lineage: Eukaryota > Metazoa > Chordata > Lepidosauria > Squamata > Iguanidae > Ctenosaura > Ctenosaura bakeri. Next base: position 5,394 of record CAOLHI010000324.1, on the reverse strand, counting down.
ATAGGGTCAACTGGGGTTTCTCACTCACAAATAACAGACCCCAGAATGTATGCAGATACAAACATTGCAGCCCTATGCTTACCTTGAGATAGCTTAACTGGACTTACTTCTGAGTAGACACTATATAATTCCACTGTAATTCTGAAAAACACCCAACTGGGTTTTAATTTTAGGCTTAAAATGTACCTGGCAGCTTTTTCTTACTTGTTAGTTTGGAGGATGGGGAAGACTGTGTTTCCAGCACCACATCCCACCTGCCAAGAAAACAAATACATAGGGTATCTATTAAGCTATGATAATAAAATCTTATGCTATCATACATTTGCTAGCCTATAAGGTGCAACCAGATTTTCTTTTGTTCATTTTGCCGCAACAGATTAACACAGTTATTCTGAAAATAATTTCTATTATACATATTATCTAGGAAATACAAACATGAAGTAAACAGCTTCCCCTTTACGCTAGTGCAGAGAATGGTAGGACCCTCCAGATGTTGGACTTCAAAAGCCAGCATTCTGCACCACTGGCTTTGCTGGCTACAGGTGCTGGGACATCTGGAAGACCACACAATTCCACCCCTCTTTACACTTTTATTGCCAACACCAAATGCGTTGTCCCCTTTGTCAGCAACTAGCTCTTCACAGGAGGAGTGCCCTTAACTGAGAATTCTGTAGCAGGAAAAGGTGTGGCACCGCTATAATAGAGACTACCAAGAGGTCTTGTAGCTATTCACTGCTCCTTCCACACACTCCTCTAGTCTTCTGTGGCATGTCAAATAATATCCTGCAGGCACCAGATTTGGTCAAGACCAAGACAGTTGCCAATCTTTATAAATTTACTGCTCATGTTGAAGTGCTATTTTTCAAGCTACAGGGTTCTTGGTAATCCAGCAAAACTGAAATGTACCACAACTGAATGCATACTAGTGGAAACCCTTGATATGGTGGGTAGTAATTCTATGAACCTCATAGTCACTCTACCATGGCTTCAAAGAAGTCTTATATGGCCAACAGGTCTATTGGTCGCTACAAACTAGTAAGAAGCATAAAGATACAATCTCTTTGTACACAGCCAGCTTCTTTTAAACTGTAAGCTGCTTTGAGTCCCATAATTTTTTTGGGAAAAGCAGGATAATAATAATGATAACAATAACAATAATAATAATTAGTAGAAGCAGCAGTAGTGGTGGTATAAAGCAGAAATTAACAAAACAAGGTAAACATCACCATTACACTCTGTCTGTAAGTTTCCCTGACTGCATGTTGCCCATACTGGCAAAGAGGATACTGAACTGAGCAAGGCCATTGGTATTACCCAGCTTAGCCATTCTTAGGTTCTGATTTACTGGACTGTTACCTCTAGTATTCGATAAGTAGCTGATGACCCTGGGAAGTCACCTTCTCTTAGTTTTTGTTCCTCCAGCTTCTTTGACCCCAGTTCAGCTTCTTCATGGAACTGTTGGATCACGTCATCACTGTCTCGCTCAGAGTTCAGGCACTCCAAGATACCATTTTCTACTGAATCAAATCCACAGATACTGCTCCTTCCAAGGCCTGAGTTTTTAGCATTTTTCATGGCATCCTTAGTGACACATGTGCCAACCTGATCGTCACACAAGTTTGGTGCTAGTTCAGGAAATTCTGTAAACAGCCAGTGTCTGTCCTTGAAAAACCCATTTTCATGAATTTTGTAGAAGTCATTCCAGTATTTGTTGGCATTGACCTCATAAGCATCTGTAAAGAAAAAGGCAAAATGCAAGCTGACTAAAATGAGTCTGTTCTGCTGCCCTTGTAGATACACTGCATCTAAGACAGTCTTCTCCAACCTGGCACACTCCAGATGCTTTGAACTACAACTCCCATTGTCACTGACCACTGGAGTTGCAATTCAAAACATATGGAGGATGATCCTTGAGGCTGATATCAGTACTTCTCAATGAATAAAAACATGAGATTCTTTGAGATTCACTCCAGGGTAGGAAACATTCACAGAGACACAGAAATAAAACATACGAGATCCAGAGACCACCATGTGCTGTATAATTGTTTCCAATAAAATTTATTGCCAAGTTTGACTTATACCTGTTGTTTTATAGTTAAACTCATGGCTTCTTGCCCAATCCTCAAAACATTCTCTGTCAGTCTTTAAAAATATTTGGAAACAGTTATACCCCACATCAATATTTTCAACCACTTCAGTATAAGTGAATTATTCCAGCCTCCTCTCATCTGACTTACTTTATTTTCCCAACTTTTCATCTCTCCTCATATATCTCCACTGCATTTAATTTGGCAGTATCCTATTGTCAGACACCTCTAATTCATCTATTTCCATTTATTAAGTCATGCATACAAGGGCTGTGAGTCTGATTTTAATATCAGAAGAGGTGCATATGACAAAGGAGGTGAGCCTGCCCTTGCAGTCCAGCCCTCCAGGCACTTTTCTCTCAGCTTGGCTCCTTTAAGCTACCAGAGCTAAGCTGGGGTTGGGGGGTGGAGGAAGGAGTTTGGGCAACTGATCCTATGAACAGTTCTGCTCCCCTCAGCTATTTGGCCTTCTGATATTGAGTTCAAACTCCCTGCACCTTAGGTATGAATAAAAACAAACATCACAGCTCCTCTTTCCTTCTCCCTCGCACATGGATCTATGGAACACAGATGGTTCTTCAAAAATGCTTAGCTAACATCTGGAAATCAGGTTGAACCTGGTTTCTTATGGCTGTTGGAAACTGACTGCCAGTATCAAAAAGGAGAGGGGGAAGGAAAGATGACTCAGGAAAGTCAAATCACTGATTTACAACCAATGCAAATGTCCATGGGAACCCGTGCTCCTGACTTTCAAGCAATCTCTGGGAGAGTTCTGAAGAGGTCTGTCATCTATAAAGGATTGTAGTATGTTTCACAGAGTGTTTCAATTGACTGGTACTGGGCTGCTATCATTAGTTCTTCTTCCACTATTCAGATATCCAAAAACAATATACAAAATTTTGATTCATTGCAGCCTACTGAAGTGAGCAGGAAGCTTAAGCACAAGAGTTACTAAGCCAAAGTTCAGAGGACAGGTCACTCTCAAGCTTTCCATCTGTTAAAGAGAAAAGGAAAGAAGGAAAGCAAGCAAGTAGTGACACACCTTCAGCTTTCTGTTTTGGATGAACATACAAAACTAATAAATACTAAAGCAACTAATGATTATGACTCCTATGTTGCTGATACAATTTCAGTGGAACAACATTTGTATACTGAAACCACTGGCATGATCTAGAGTAGGGGTGGAAATTGTGAAGCCCTCCAGGTGTTGTTTAACTACACATCCCAAGATTCTTTCCCAGGGGTTCTGTTGGCAGCTGCAGTATGACATTTAGAGGGTCACATGATTGTCATACTAATCTAGAGGAAAGTTAAACATGTATTTGTCCCATTTATTTCACTGTAGATTAATCATCATCAAGCTTCTCTGGACTGGGGCCAAAAAGCTGCTGCTAGAACAGTGAATCCAGGATCTTCTCTAATCCAGGGTTACCTTGCTCATCTTGTGGTACAAACTGTATGCTGTTCTCTCGGACTTTTGCTCGAGCAGCAGCTTCCTGCTCTTCAGACCACTCCACATTATCCCTGGAGACAGAAAAGGATAGGAGTAATTCAGCACATTTAAGCTGGAGTACCAGAATCCAATTGTTCAGAGCTAGGCTTGTACATGAAGGTTGCAGAATGCAGGCTCATCTTACATAGCCATAGTCACAGAGACTGATTTAAGAAAAATTATGGCACACACAACCCATGGGAGAGGAGGAAAGTGGCCAGATCCTAGAGTAAAAGGGCAGTACTTAATCTCAAAAGCCAAGAAGTTCAGCAATGTGAGCTAAAGCAAACTAAAATCAATGTAAATCCTGTGAGTACTAAACAACCAAAATTGTGAAGGGTCTGCAAGTCATGCCCTATGAGGAGCATCTAAGGGAGCTGGGTATGTTTAATCTGAAGAGAAGATTAAGAGGGGACATGATAGCCATGTTTAAATATTTGAAGGGAGGTCACGTCAAGGAGGGAGCAGGCTTGTTTTCTGCTGCTCCAGAGACTAGGACAAGGAGCAATGGATTTAAACTACAGGAAAGGAGATTCCACCTGAACCTCAGGAAGAACTTCCTGACAGTCAGAGCTGTCCAGTAGTGGAATATGCTGCCTTAGAGTGTGGTAGAGTCTTCTTTTTTGGAGGTTTTTAAGCAGAGGCTGGACGGCCATCTGTCAGGAACACTTTGATGTGGGTTCCTGGATGGCCCCTGTGGTCTCTTTCAACTCCATGATTCTATGAATAGATCAGTTTAGCCACATGGTTTTCCAACAATGAAGTGAATTCACACATCCTTCAAGGGTTCCCTTCCTTCAAGATCCCTCCTGTCTCTCTCATGAAATCTCACACTTAACCCTTTAGTCACCCTACGGAAAAGACTCCAGGAGATGCACAGATGGGGTGAAAGCACTTCAGCTCCCTTCCCTTTCTAACTCACTTCCCTTTGTGATCAATTTCAGACCGCAAACCCCATCGCGCAAGCACTGGACGATTTTATGGCACTGTCTAAAGCCATTTCCACACTGTACTGTTATAGCGCTATTATTCCACTTTCGACATCCTATGGAATCCTTGGGGTTGCAGTTTAGGGAGTTCTGGAATTCCCAGCCAGAGAGCCCTTTGGCCTCAGTACACTACAAACCCCAGAATCCCACAGGAGATTGAAAGCGGGATAATAGCGCTATAACAGAGTAGTGCAGAAATGGCGCCATTCGCTCTTAATGTGTTCCTGGAGCTCCTCCGCAGGTGGAATCGAATTCCCGGACCACCCGAAACGCGCCAGTCTCTCCTTGCCTGAGAAGGACATACAGAAGGCGGAGGAGGAAGAGACACCACATTCCCTTACCAGGCGTTGTGCTGGAAAAGGCGAGTCGGGTCGGTGAGGAAGCGGTTCCCAAACGGCTTCCTCTTCCCTCCGCGGTCTCCGGGTGCCGCCATGAGAAGAGAAGAATAAAACACAGCGCCGGCGGAGGGAAGAAAAGACCCGGAAGCGGATCACGAGTCCCCGACTCTTCTCCCACAGACTTCGAGCTTCCCGAGCGCTGCTTCCACTAAAGAAAAAAGATGGCCCAACACGCATGCGCGAAAGCACGCGCCGGTCTGCAGTGCTCGTGAAAACCACCACGCGCTACTCCTCCGACCACAGAGATAGAAATATAGAGTGCCATAGACTGAGTTCCCGCCTGCATTTGCCTTCAGCGGAGAACGTCAGAAATGTACTGCGTCTGTGATGACACAGTCCGTTTCCGCACCAGGCTGTTATAGCGCTATTATTCCACTTCCAACATCCTATGGAATCTTGACGCCTAAGATCTTGCACCTTTTCTACGG